>JAXGGT010000001.1:12530300-12584812 GCA_035583425.1 Marsdenia floribunda
GCTATACATGATAGGTAAACTTGCCTCAAGTGTGATTCAAAGTGACAAATTATGTTAATGATGCATTTTATGTTGATAATATCTTACTTAAATCATATATACTAAAATCACATCAGGTTCTGTCTTGCGCTAGGCACAAAACGTGTAGGTGATGTCTCTCTTGACCTTCTTCATCCTTGTAAAAATGAGATTCCTCCAACAGAATATGTGTGTTGATTTTTTTTGATCTGGGAGGTGCCTCCATGATAATGGGGAGCATTTGTGGTGTAGAAGGAGGCTGAGATGGTTCACCAATCGCCTGCAAAGAAGATGGGTAGAGTGATCTTCCAAGAGGGATCGTCTGGAGAGGGATCATTTGTCTGGGGTTGATAGAAGATAGGTTCCCTTAGGAGGGAGGTGTGAGTCATCTGTGGGTGTGTGCAAAGGGTCTATTGCTTTGTTTGAGAAATAGAAAAGGGTTCGCGCAGAAGATTGGTGGGTGCCAATTGGTTCTTCCATAGATCTTCTCAAGTCAGCTGTTGACCTACTCTTTTGGACTTGCAAAAGCAAAGCCAAGGGGGGTTAGATCCCAGATGGCTCCTTCGATGCTTAAGTCAAAATAAGTCCAAGCCCAAATAAATAGTCAACATTCATAGCCTAATTTCTCCACTTACCTGATCTAAGGTAGCTTTAAAGTATTTATAAGGTTAAAGGAGAGTAATAATTTTATATAGGTTCGATACGGGATTGTGTTCTTTCATACATGTATTGTATTGTCATTATAATTATATTACTAATTACCAGTAGGCTCTCGATTGATGATATTCTAGGCAAAAGAATACAAGGCTTCAGAAAAGATTTTAGAAGATGTAATGAAAAGAGTTGCTCGTACCTTCTTTTTATATATGGATAGTAAGCACATTTGGAAGAAAATAAACTTCTTAGGTATGCTCAAATGCATAAAAAATCTATTCATTAATGTAGATACTATAGATTATTGGATGAATGCTTTCACAAAGGAGGAGGTGCTACAAATGATTACTACTACTTGGCATGCACGGAAGAACATAATGAGTTCATCGCCAAAAAAGAAAGGAGGTACACGCTCGAACTTCGCATAAAAACATTTAGTTTGGAATTTTGAAGAATGAGATACCCTCCAATTCTACTTAGATACTGAATGAAGAAATCTAGGATAGACAAGGATAAACAACACCCCAAATAGGCTCAACCAAATGGAAAGGTACACCCCTAAAGGCAAATGTTGATGTATCGTAGACTTGCTCACACATCTATGGGAGGCATTATTAGAGATAAAAGGGGGGTGCCTATATTGACTTTTAACCTCCACACTCCTATTCTATCTCCATTGTTAGAAGAATATATATATATATATATAACACTAAAAGAATAAGGACAACTTTTAAAAGAATATATATAACACTAAAACACTCTCAAAAGAAATTTTAGATAGAAGCGAATTATAGTGAAATCATTAAAATTTTGTCAACTAATGATGTGGAGCATTCTCTCTACAAACATACCATTGAGAAAACCAAGTTATTAACTCACCAAAGATGAAAGGGATTGAAATACATTCCAAGAATGGACAATTTTGTCACACAATTTTTTTTGGTAGGTACAATTTTGTAACACATACCCTAACTAAAATGTCTATATAAATTATAACGCAAGGTAATTGCAATATAGATATATATAGATATCCATATCGCAAATAACGTATGCAATACATGTGAAACTAATATATAACGCATAAAATTTAGGCGATATAAAAAATAATAATAATATTATTATTGTGTACAAATTTGGTTTTAGAGGAAAAAAAACAAAAAAAAAAAAAAAAAAAAGAAAGAAAAATTATGTAAAGTTGCAATTACCAAAAGCATGCCGTTAAAAGGCATTATAGTTGTCTCATGACTAAGAACAGTCAGATCTGTTGAAGCGTTTGAGAACTCGTCTTCACTTCGTATTGCAATTTAAAAAATATAAAAAGAAAAATAGTAATACATCTGGGGTAAAAACTCCAGAATTAGCCCCTCATACATTGCTTCAGGCTAAAACAGACGTAAATAAGAAAGGATGCATGTCACATAATTTGACTACTCATTTTTACCTAGCAGAGCATCCACAATTGATCGGGTCAATATTTCTCCTCATCATCTGATTGGATGTAGATTACCTATAGGGACCCAGACGATTGTTTATCCTTCACATCACTCTATCATACACTTTGCCCAAGAAACCATGAGCAGTCCCATTCTTAACCCCATTTGGCCATTAAAATTTCGTTCTGGTCTGCAGAAAAGTGTAAGAAGGATGTGGTGAAGCTGATAGCAGAAGCAACACGCCTGGCAATTAGATGGTATAATACTATGATAGGGTAAACATTTGCACAGGCCAACTGCATTTTCGGCCATCAGCACCAGTCGCGGAAATCTCCATTGAAATATCAATACTACGATGAACAGCAGCACGTACTATGCTGATGCGAGAATTAATTCTTACAGCAGGGCAGGTGTCAGTACCGACTGCACCTGATCCATTTTCAGCATGATTTCCTAAGGCAATTGTGATAGGTTCTTGGAAAGTCAAGATTGTCTGTGACCAGTGTGTTTTAGGAGTATGGGGAGAAGTAGACAACATAATAGGCATTTCCTTGCAAAACCTACTCGTAAACCCAGTCTCAAACCACAGTACTAGTCCATAGCATTGAGTCTTTGATTCTGATCCTGAACATGGTGTCACAGGACTGTTGATCATTGGTTCCAGTTCAACTTTAGCAGTAAAATCCATATCCTCTGACTTCATAGTCATCAGATCAAAGGCCTGAAACGGTAGGTAAAATGCAACCCTGTCAAAGTTATATTACATTAACTAAATCCACATAATGGATCAAATGGAATCAACTTTGACAAAGTTTTATTAATCTTATTCAGTTGGACAAAATTTCAAGCAATTAATCTAATTTGTCTTTTCTTGGAATGCACATGTTGCCAAAATTTGTGCTCCATATGTATGAGCCAACGTATACACAAAAGGCTTATCTGTGTCCTAGCTACCTTAATTTCCAGCCTAGTGACATTTAGTTTTGGTCAAAGAGAATACAAATTGCATAGTATAAAGTTATAGATGAGCATGAGGCCTCTAAAACCAAGGATTTTAAGTGCAGTTAATTTACATTAACTTACATAATCACAAGCCATAGGTTGGTAAGTTTCCAAATGTACACAAGACTGATATAATAATTGCAATATAAGGGTGTTCATAGAAACTCCAATAAGAAACACCAACCTGTAGAACTGCAGTACTTGTAACAACATCACAGCTATTGATAATATCAATAATAGGAAACCGAGCTGCATCTTTATTAATTTCCTTGCCCACACAAGACATATTTAAGCCATAGACATTTTCCCAGAATGGAAGACTGGTACCACCCTTCCCAAATCCAGCAACAAACTGAAAATGGAATCGTGAAGGATGGATAACTATTGTCAAACATCTGTTAACCTAAGATATAAAATATGGGAAAGAAGTTCAGAGACAAACCAAAGTAGCAGTATCTGGAAGAAGAGCCCCCTCAGGCTTCAACCATTTATCTCGAGCAAAAAGTACAGAGGTGAGCATTGACTCATATAGAAGGCAATAACCCATCCACTCACTCAGTATTACATCCACACTATGAGGTTGAACTTGTTGGTCAATGTTGAGCTCTTCCACCATACCTTGAACAATTTCTATCACTCCGAGGTGCAAAGAATCGCCTTTCTTAGTACTTATACAGTGCAGAAGACCATTATCTTTTGCAATCTGCACTTCCCAGAACCAAAGATATATACATGCAGCTAATTAGTCAAAGAAAATGAGAAATATTAACAGACAGAGCATGTAAGACCCACAAATGATAGTGAAAATGCAGATAACCTGAGTTGCTACAGAAGCCATCTTGTCACTCGCTTCAACGGATATAACCCTAGATGCTCCCGCTTGGGCTGCAAAGAGACTAGCAAAACAAGATTAAGAATATCAACAATTTTTCTTTCAATAACTGCAGAAAGGCTTAAAAGATCAGCTGCAAAGCCAACTTTATGCAGTGTAACAGGTCAAAAATAATATGCATGCATTTTTTATTGCTTATATTTCCATATTAAACCACCACTTGCATGGACGAATAGGTAAAAGTAAGGGTAACGAACCAAAAAGTCTGAATTAGGATACTTGTTTTGGTAAACGAAATGGCAGACAAAGGCTTGCTTCCAGTTAGACCAAACAAAGATTCTGGGACAGGGCGAAGTTGCACTAGACACATCTTAACCAAGACCATAAACCCCAGGGATAACCTAGTGACAATTCCATGAATTTCTGTGAGGATGTATACAAGATGGTCTTTGCTGATTTCTGTCAACATGGTGCATCTCTGACACAATGAACACTGATTAATTAAGACATAATAACTGAAGATAATCCAGGAGAAAAACATTTTTTCATTGGCAATGCACTTATTGGATGCATACTCAAAAACAATTGGTGCACTGGGAAAGTATATATGATGACACCCCAACAAAGAAAAAATGACTACAAGACTTAGGAATTTGTTACTTAAGTCATGATTGCTCACTTTTGGATTGGACCATGTTGTTCTAACCCCATCTTTTCTGACCCCACAACAGAGATTTTGCAGTTAAAATCTCCTTATTAATGAATCGAGGCAGTTAAAATCCATATTATCAGATGCATATTCCTGGTACAAAAGAGAACAAAATACAGAATTTTGTGCAAGTTATTGGGCTAACGGAAATTATCAATATATTTTATTATCTAAACTTGTTTGGTGGGGGAATGAAACATATCCTTCATTTCTAATGAGATAAGACCATTATATTTCATCATCATTTAGAAGTATCACAATTCAAGACACGATATTGGATGTAAACAACAAGAATCATTAATAATTATGGTTATTTCTGTTCTAAATAGTCGATTAAGAAAATGAAGAAAATTAAGATGTCATTAGAGAGATCATACACATAACCCACAAATTATATATGATCATATAGAATCAAACCCCAAAAATAACCTGAACGATACTGCAAATCGAAGGAGATAAATCCAGAAGAATGAGGCCTCCTCACCTTAGGATTCCTGTTCCACAACCCACATCCATAACTGTAGCACCTTGTATCAGTGAAGGATTCTTCATAATAGCTTCCTTGTAAGCATCAGTTCGTACCTGAATCAAAAGAAAGCTACTGAATTGACAATGTTTATATGAACTTATATCTATACACACACACATAAATATATGCATGCATATATAACTAAATAATTTGAATACCTTATCACTAATCATTTCTCTGTGAATCCCAAAGGAACTGTATGATCCAAAATAATTCTTATTGACGTTCTGAATTTTATCTGCAGCAAATTTTGCAGAAGAAATGTTGGAAGAAATGCCTTCATCTGTATGAACCAACCCATTAACCTTATATTCCTCGAAAGGAACTTCACGGTCAAAATCACTTTCAGGGGAAGATGCAACTGCAGCTTTGATATCACATGGAATTCTCATATCAGATATACATTGAGCAATTGCATCCTTATCATTATTAGAAGGTTCATCTTCACAAATGTCATCATCACCAAAACTGTACAAGAGCGGATCCTCTTGCATAACAGGTCTTAGATATTTATCATCATCCCAAGGAAGTATTTTGTTCTTGGCCATGTCCACCTCATGTGAATGGTTTAGCAAGTCTTGCTTTGACATGCAGGTTATTCCACAACACCAACACTTGTTCTCCGCCACCTTCAGAGAGAAAGCACGCCATTTAAGAAATTAATTTAAATACATAAACATGTTGCTTTATACACTTGTGCAGAAGAGTAAGAATTCTACAAGGGATCATGAAAGTGTAAACCAAGAACATAAATATGTCAACGTTGAATGATTCCCAAAAACAATAAGGAAATACAGAAAATCACATCACCTGCTCTATAAAAAAATAAATTCCAAATAAATAAAATCAAAATGCTTTAATAAATTGGTTAAGATGTACCAGAATCAAGCCACTTCTGACATAAATGCTAATGGAACTCCAGAGTCACTTATGGTTTAGAGTGCTTAATATTTTCTTGTAAGCTCCATATTCTTATACAGAATTCTATTTAATTCAAAAAAAAAAATTTCCCTAGACAACATTTCAATTTCCAGTCCACTAAATCTTTCAAACCTCACACCTAAGTTGCTTCACTACGAGAAATGTTAGAAATATAATTTCACTTGAAGTTCACAAATCATGTCTAAACAATTTGAAAGATCCATGCAAGGAATTCACAGTCGTACAAGAAAACAATTGGAAAATAAAAAAAATTAAATAAGAGAGATAAAATTAGTATATATCTATCTTGAAGCTAATGTAATTGAGAAGCTTGAAACAACCATAGAAATCCAAATTGAAGGTTTCCTTAAAAGCATTAAATGAGAGAGATAAAATTAGTATGTACCTACCTTGAACCTAATGTAATTGAGTAGCTTAAAACAACCATAGAAATCCAAATCGAAGGTATCCTTAAAAGCATTAAAATCGAAATGGTGAACATCAGCACAGTGTTCAAGTAGCAAATTAGACGAATTGAATAAGGAGTCACAAAACAAACAGAGCATTTCTGAGTTCATAAATTGCTCATCATGATCATCATTGTCATCGCCTTCTTCCCCATTCCAGTCCTCCCAGACTTGGTCTTCTTCGTCGTCTTCGTCGAAATCCTCCTTCTCCACCTCCCTCCCCGTCGCTATGGCACCATTCTCCTCTTTTGTCGTCGCCATTTAGACTCAGAAGTGTATATGGATACTGCCGGGATAGAGGAGGAAAATCTAAAACCCTGCACCAGTGACCTTGCAGGGTATTTAGTGCTCCCTTAAACCCTAACAAAGAAAACAGGTGACTTGTCCTTTTTTTTTTTTTTTTTTTTTTTGAGGAAATTAATGGTTTTTTTGAATTGGAGTTTTTTTTAATGGATTGCGAAAAACGAAGAATAAAGTAGGGATAAATTAAAAAATTTTCTAGTAAATGCGAGACAAAAGTAATATATTTTATTAGTGTAATGATGATATTATTATTTAAGTTATTTATATTTATATGTATATAATGAATATTTTTTTTTTTTTTTTTTGCCACTTCGACATACATGAATAATAGCATATCTAGGGATGGTAACGAGATGGGATTTGCGGGGACTCCTTCCCATCCCCATCCCCGGCTCTCACATATATTCCCCATCCCGTCCCCATCTCCTGCAGGAAATTATTTTTTAATACCATCCCCATCCCATTGGGGATCGGGGATCTCGCAGGGAATTTTTACTACTTATTTTTTATTCTTTATTTTCAATTAAATTATTAATGCAAAATTAATCAATAAATTTTGTAAATAAAAAATAAAGTGTTTCCTTACATGTTTTTCAATATAAAAACTTGAAGCCCCGCCAAATTTTTTCTTGCAATAATTGCATTGAGCTTTATCCACTCCATCAACTTTTAACTTCTGAAAATATTGTCAAACAACACTCTTATGCCTGAATATAAGAGTAGGCTTTGTATACGCTACCGCATCATCCATTAGTAGGCTTTTGGAAAGACTATGGATGAAAATGACCTTATTGATGTAGGCTTTATGGGATCTCCATATACTTGGAACAACAAAGGAAGAGTCTTGCTAACATATAATAAAGGCGTGATAGAGCCTTTTCAAATGATTCTTGGAAACCTAATTTTTGAATAGCTACCGTCATCTACGTGGTTGCACTTCATTCTAATCACAAGACCCTATTGCTTCAAACCAATCTAATTTGTAGCTTCTACCAATTCCTTTGTAGTTCGAGTTTGTGTAGACTACTCACCCAAGCTTCAATATTGTCATCAAAGAAGCATGAAACAAAACTCAATCCTTCCCCTCTCGTTGGAAGACTACTAAATTGCTCTTAAGGACTGGAATAAGGTTGCTTTTGGCCATATGCAAACAAAGATTACAAAACATCAATTTAGCCATTTCTTGGCAGTCAAGCCAATAACTATAACAATAACAATGCAAATTCTGAAAATTAACTCTTGAAAGACTTAGATAAGTTACGTACGAGAGAAGAACAACTATGGAAGGACAAAGCTAAGACTTGTTGGTTGGAAGATGGTGATGAAAATACTCATTTTTTTCCACCTTACAACGGTAATGCATTGTAGGTACAACACTATCACCCATATTCTTGATATTGAAAACAAATGGTTGATTGATAGAGAACATATAGGAAATGCTTTTGAAATATGTTTCACAAACTTTTTCACTAGTGTGTAGCCAAGTTGTACTTCTATTTTGTAGGATCTCATCTTACAAAAAAATACTGAAGACATGAGCAATATACTGACAACTATCCTCACGCCAAAGGAAATTCAAAAGGTGACATTCTCCATGGGAACCTGCAAGAGTCCAAAGCCAAACAAAATGACAGTAATCTTCTACAAGAAGTATTGGGGAATTCTGGGCAATGTTGTTACAACTAAAATTCAAAATTTTTTAGAGACGACAGCATGAAAGCATCCTATAACCATACATTTGTGGCATTAATCCCAAAATCTAATCATGCTTAAAGAGTTGAACAATTTAGACCTCTCGATCTATGCAATGTGTTCTTCAAAATGGTGACAAAGATCCTTGCTGGGAGGTTAAGAGGATTGTTCGATGAACTAATCCATCCAAACCATACAACCTTTATTCCAAATCGAGCTATAAGAGACAACATAATCATCAATCATGAGATTATGCACTTTATGAATAATAGGAAAGGAAAAACTGGTTACATGGAAATCAAGATTGACCTAGTAAAGACCTATAGCAGAGTTGAGTGAGGAGTTCTCTCTAAAATTCTTTAGAAATTTTGTTTCAACAAACGATTTATAGAATTGATCAATGCTTGAATCTCCACTACTAAATTCTTGATCCTCTTGAATAGATCTCCATTCGGGATTTTCTCAGCCAATAAGGGCTTAAGACAAGGAGATACGATGTCTTTGACCCTATTCACAATATTTTCCAGCATTTTCTCTAGATTAATAGCTAAGGCAGAAATGGGAAGCGATATTAGTGGGGTAAAAGTTTTGAGAACAAGTCCAAAAATTACCAATCTAATGTACACAAACAACATGGTGATTTATTGTAAAGCCATTGAAGAGGAAGCTATTGAGGTCACTACTATCTTGTAGACATATTGTCAATCTAGAGGGCAAGAGATCAATTGGAAAAAATCCTCACTTCATTTTTTTTAGAAATGTAACTCGAAGAGAAGATGCCTCTGCAACATTCTGAGTATTAGAGAGTATCACCCAAAAGGAAATATCTAGGCCATCCTTTTTGTAAATTCAAATCTAAATTAGAAGCATTCAAAGAATTTGTGGAGAGATTGACAAATAAATTGTCTTATTGGAAACAAAGAGCTCTCTCAATGGCAGGGAGAGGTTGGTCTTAATCAAATTTGTAGCACAATCCATCATAGGATACATTATGGAGTTTCTCTTCCACAAACATATGCTTGAAAAAATAGACAGGATGATTTAGAATTCTTTTTGGGGCTTTTATGAATCTTTCTACTTGTATTTGAAAGCATGGGACACTGTCTTTCTTCATAAGAATTTAGGAGGATTAAGATTGATGAAAATTGAAAAAATCAACTATGCTTCAGTCACTAAACTGGCATGTCGGCTATCTTCCTCTAGCACTAAATCATGGACTCAATTGATTATAGCCAAATACTTGAGGGCACAAAAGATTTTGGATTATGAAAGAACAACGCAATCATACTCATAGATTTGGGGAAACATCCAAAAATGCAGAAGTATTTTGAAACTAGGGGCTTGCTACCAAGTGGGAGAATACTCAATGATCTATATCACAAAGGACCATTGGATTCACAAGATTATGGATTTTAGAATTCCAAGCACAGTGGATATCCCCCAAGAATTGATTTTTGTACGAGATCTCATGACTGAGGATGGACTACAATGGGATCCTCACAGAATTAGCATCATATTCCCATCTCACATTGGTAGCCTCATCATGGATACTCTTATCTTTACTCAAGAGCAAGAAAACATTGTATGGACTCCCTCTATAATAGTGAACTTCTCTATAAGTTCTATTGACAACTTGATCATACAATGCAAACACACTCCCTCCCTCCCACTCAGTCAGACAAAGGAATTTGGTTTGGAATACTGGTCTCCATGGTCAACACAAACTACTCTTGTGGAAATATATGTCCAAGACTCTCTTGGACAAAATATCTAATGTCATTTTGTATCCATGAATCTAATTGTTATCTTTGCAAAAAAAAAAAAAAAAAGAAAAAATGTTCCTAAAATGATTCACCAATTGGTAATTGAATGTCCCATCACAAAAAGTTTATATTGGAATTCCACTCAGGACATCAAATTGTAAGCTTTCCAACATTGGAAACTTACCATTATTTTAAGATAATTTTTGGAGAGAATGATTGTTTCCCAAGTACACAAGCTAAGAAGCACAAAATTAAACACTTTTTGGCAGTAGCATTTGAGAAGTTGTGATTAGTTAGGAAAATAATTTGGAAAGGCAATAGCTATGCCCTAACTAGTATGAATTTTTGCAATTGATTAACAGGGTGGACAACAATACTAGAATGCTAGTATGGCCAAAAGCAACAGCAGAAGAATGGATGCTAAAAGAATGAATAGCCAATGCTAGAAACCTCCTCCGTTGGGAGAACTCAAATTTAATTTTGATGCAGCCTTTAAGGACGACACAACGGTTACTGGTATTGTTTTGCGCAATCATGAAGGAAGGATTTTAGGGGCTTGGGTTAACTGCTTTGTCTTTGATAACTCTTTTTGCATTGAGATTGAAGCGATTATCCAAGCCCTTAAAAAGGCCAACGAATTAAAGTTGAAGAATGTTATTTTTGAAGGAAATGCTCTCTTTATAATCCTTGCTCTATCTAGAATGGCTCAATTTATAGACTAGAGAGCTAAACATCGACTATTAGAGGTTTGGAGTTTTTTTTGCTAAGAATGTCCGTGGGAATCGTGTTATGTTCCTAGAGATACCAATAGTTGTGCTCACAATCTTGCCAATTAGGTGAAGAGACTTGATTTTTGTGGTCCCATGGAACTGGATCTTATATCTCCATCTCTATGGAGAGAAAAAGATGAAACATAGGGCAATGTTTTGTAACTTGTTTCTATGCAATACCATAACAATTTCCAAAAGAAAAAAAAAAAAAACAAAACAAAGCAAAACAAAGAATAAGAAATGCTTAAGGTAAATTTATTAGAGTGCAGCTAACAATCCATTACTATTCATGTCATAACTAATTCAAATAATTTTTTTTTAATTAAAAAAGTTTTTTTTTTTTTTCTAAATAGAGTCTAAAAGATTTAATAGAAAAATGAGAAGATAAGAGGTCTATATTTAGTCTGTAGCAGCTCACTCACTTTAAGTCACTTTTTTTTTTTTTTTTTTTTAATTTTGAAATTTTTTTCGTTTCTAAGGTGATTTGAAATCATAATCTTTCATAATTATAAATGAGACTCATACTATCAAAACAACTCTTCTTATCAACTTCAAGATATATTAGAGATAAATAAAAATATCTTAAAATTTTAAAAAATAAAATAAAAATATAGAAAATGAGTGAAGAGGTGATGGCTAAATGGGGAACGTTTCTCCAATTAGTTATCTTTAAACTACTATAGCTAGAGTGCATATAGAATATAGATTGAGATTATTTTATCCTGCATTTTCCCAAGACATTAGGATAGCGTTCTTCATAGGGTGGCAATTGTGTTGATTGGTGTGATGCACTTGTTTTTGACAAGTTCAATCAAATTTGACTCATTTAATGACATAATTATTAAACGCAACAAATCTAATTACTATGTACACCACTCTAAATATTAATTTTATTTTTTCTCTCTAAATATTCCCTCAAAACGTATTATTAAAATATATAAAAAAAAATCAAAATTATTATTAACAAGATCAAATATGATAAGGAAATACAAGATACATTCTAAGAATATATCGATATAAATTTGAATATTTTATTTTTTAAAAAATATATATTTTTTCAAAAAAATTATTTTAGTCTTTTTAAAAAAAATCCGTTTGGACATAATAAATCTTTTAAGATTCACCTTTAGCCAAACGAGTTTCATTTAAGAGATCCATTGAGCCCTAAGGTTTCATTTTTAAAAGAAAGTATTTATTTATTATTTTGATTAGTTAAATATTTATTAAAAATTAACATTGTTAAAATATAATTTTATATATTATATTTAAAAATTAATATTATTTTATATGATTTCATCTCTAAGTGTAATTTTTTGCTATTTAAACTCGTTTTAAATTTAGTATAATTTAAATTTAATTATATTCTTTATTTTCGTCGAATTATATAAATAAACTGAAAATACAAATTAATAGTTAAATTTAAATTTATAATATTATTATTAAATTTAGATAATATTAATTTTAAAATATAATACAATATATTTAAAAAAATATTTAATTAATGAAAATAATAAATAAATATCAAAAAAAGACCTGTTTAAAGTAAACTGGATTTCTAAAATATTGTTAGGGCTGAAAGTGTGACTCCTCAAGTATATGTTTAGAAAAATATAATTTTTTAAATAAAATTACAAAATTTTTAAAAATAATTTACATCAATATCATGGTTGTTTGAATTTATCTTATGTTTTTTTTTTTTTTTTTTATAATATTTGATCCTATTAACTGTAATTTTGATTATTTAGCGATATGTTATGAAAAAATATTTAGAGAGAAAAATAAAAAAGAAAGAATGGTAAAAAATTTGTAAAGGATAAAATAGGTATTTAAGATATTGCATTTGTAATTAGGATATTGTATTTTGTAATATCCATAATTTATTTGTGTCTCTAATAACTATATATTTGATAGTATATATAAGATCCAAGACATTGAACTCACTGTGTTTGTAATAATAGAAAAAATTTGCTACTGCCACATTAATAAGTACTTTTTATTAGAAAAAAAAATTAAAATTTAAGCTCAATTATTGTTTTTTTTTTTATTTTTCCTTCTTCTATTGACAATAAAAGAGAACCATTTAGAAAATAAAAAGCACATATTCTAGAAATAAAATTTCTCAAGTTTTATTTCAAATTAAGTAAAATCATAAAATAGAAAAAAACGGGTGCATAATTCGGTAAATTGAAGACACAAATAAATAATAATAATAATAAATTTCAGGAATAAAAAAGTAATAGTGAAGAATATATATATATATTAATCCATTTACTAGTCAAAAATAAACTAAAGTGAATGACCGAATATCAATGTAATTGTTATTTTTATTTTTATTTTTTGGTTCATAAACAAGAGAAAATTTTCATTCGAAATACCAATATAATGATTGTAACTAAAAGTTTAAAAAAAAAAAAAGGAAGAAAAAAATATAAGGATTTATTTTTATAAAGTTATTAAAAGTATAAAGATTCAATTGTTCAAAGATAAAAATATAAGAATTTGTTTATTCAAAATAATATAATTTAAAAAATAAAACATTCAAATTTTCACAAAAAAAAAAAAAAAAAAGCACTTGTTTGAAATGAATACATCTCAATCAGTGCCTTGTTTGCTGCCGACTTAATTAGAAAATATGATCCAAAGCTAAATTGACCAAAACTGAGAGCCAAAATCAAACTTGAACAAAATTTTCCAAAAAAGTCAGAAGAAAAATATTTTAAAAGATACTTTTAATAACCTTTTATATCATAGCCAAGTCAAACATCTATTCTCCTTCAATTCTTTGACAAGATTTCTTTATCTATAAATATATATATATATATATATATATTTTATTAGCTATGACTGACTGATTTTCCTTATTTGAAACTCAAAATCTTCATTCCACCCTATACTTGTATTTTCATCCATTTCCTCATTCATTCATTCATTAGCAACAGGAATTAAAGAACTCGATCTGTTAGAGAGAAGAAATCTTAAAAGAAGAAAGAAAGAGAAAATTCTGTAACATGGCATGTTTTATGCCTTCCAGTTGTAGAAATTTGGAAATATGTTTCTTTGTATTTAGGCCAACTGTAGTTCTTGTTGAAGATCTAATGGAGGGCTTGAAAAGTTTTTGCTTATGCACAGAGAGTCTTGGTTGTCTTCACAGTGCTGTTTTTACAAGTATTCATGGGAACATGGTGAATTTTCTCTCTTTCTGCTTAGTAAAAATTTCTTTCATTTTTTTTTTCTTTTTTTCTGTTCTTCCTCATAGATTCAGATTCTGATTTGTTCTGCAGATCATATGGTATGGAGCATGGATGAAGAGATCAAAAGAAGAGAAGGAACTATTAACTGCTTCTCTTGTAAGTTTTTTATAAAAGAACTCCTTACAGAAATTTCATGAAGCGACAAGTTTAATGTTGTTAATAAGTTTAATTGATATTCTCAGCTTTCCATGTTGACAAACGTATCAACAATGGCGATCTTGGTAGATCATAGCTTCTTTGATCCATATGCTGGAGAATCAAGACAGGGTTGTCCAGCTGCATTTATGTTCTTTAACGGAGATATTATATCCATGAATTCAACCACAGTTTCTTCATCAGATGAAACCGACAACGAAGACGACTTCTTTTCCTACGCGTGCTTAGCCATATTTAGGACCCGTTTCCTAAAGATGGAAGGTGCAACAGCAGGGTTTTGCTTGAAATCACAAAGTAGGAGAAGGGTAATGGCCATTTTTATCTGGTCATCTCTTCAATCTTGCTACTCCTACATCTTAAACACAGATTGCAGGAAGACAATTCTGCCATATCTTGATGGCCTTCCTCATCTTGATATCAAATATGATGTTTTTAGGGTTGTCTATGCTAGTGGTGTACAAAACAATAATATTGCCTTAAAATTGCACTTGTATCCTTCACAAAAGATGTTGGAAAATGCAATTGAAACCAAAGATGGATGCAAAGTTGTGCAAGATTCTGTAAGGCAAATTGCACACTAGCTAGCTAGTTAGCTATACAAAGATTCATCTCTAATCAACTTTGAAATGTAATCTTTTAGTATGAAACTAGAAACATTCGTGTCCATTTGCACCTGTAAATAAAGAGTGTTAAAATATTTCGATATTTATAATAGTTATTTTCTTGGTAAATTATTTCATAGACACCTCAAATTTTTTTTTTTTTTTTTTCATTCAAGTTTATTATATGAACTAAAAAATGTATATGACTGGCACAACTTTTCAAAAATTCACAATTGACATTTCCAACAATTTTGACGTTAAATGAAAAGTTATTTTATTCTTTTATTTAATTTTTCTTCATTTATTTCGTTTTTCTTTCTTTCATTTTTTCTTCCCCTTCTTTCATTCCCCTTTACTTCCTTAATAATTGTCTCTTTCCCCCTTCTTTTTTCTTTGTCCGTCTCTATCTATCATGGTCATATGGAAAATGGGAGATAATATTTTTATAAAAAGATAAAATAGATTTGATATTTGACATTTTAAAAAAAATTATTATCATTTTTTTAATTGAATTTGATTTCAAATTTTGAAACTGGATGGAATTTGATTTGAAAATTGAAATTTCAAATGATTTATTATTTGAATTTGATTTATGTTAGGTATCTTAGGGCGTGTTTGGATTACCATTATATTTGAAAAAAATGATTTATTTGAGATAAGCTTTTATTCAAAATGAATGTTGTCTGTAACATTTTTGAAAATGAATTTTATATTGGAAAAAGTGGGTATAAGTTATATAAGGTGTAGTGATTATTTGTGTAAGAAAATATTTTTTTAGGAAAAAGTATGTAATATTATTTTATTAATAATATAAATATTATTTAATTAAACTGGGACTCACAAACATGATGTGGCAAACCTAGTAGATATAATTGGGGGACAAACTTGAATTTTTTTTTAAAAAAATAATGTCCAAATATGTAGAATTATTAGGAAACTCAACTTCTTCACTCAATTTCAATTAAGTGGAAATCCAAACACACCCTTATTCTTGTCTATTTGAGCGTAATCATTTGGCAAATTGGAAAGTGCAATTTACGTCCCCCAATATTTGTTTTCATCTTTTTAGATTCCTAATATTTTTTTACTTGTAATTTATGTCCTTCCATCTATTAATGGACGATCAATGCAAAGTCAACGTCTATTTTTATTTTTATTTTGTTAATAAATAAGAGGTAAAATGGAAATTTCACCTATGAACCAAATACCCAACCCATTTTCCTTACTGGGTTAGGATTAAAATGGTAATTTTGAACCCTAATACCCTTTTAAGCTTCATCTTCTTCTTCATCCATTGCCTTCTTCTTCCTTGCATACTTCTTTCTTGTTGTAAGCTGCAAAAATGAAACTTGAGTCAATTGATGATGAGGATTCATGGTATGATTGGGGTAAACAATGACAATGGTTGGAAGAAAAACAAAGAGGAAAGAAGAAGATGCTTCGCAGGTTTTTAGTATTTACGAAAACATCCTGGACAGATTCTAACTTAGGACGTTGGTTTATCTCATGTGAAAAAAAGGTATATGATGTTGGGTTAAATTAGATATTTGTGTGTATATATATATATTTATATGTGTGTGTGCGTGAGAGAGAGAGAGTAATTTTCATTTTTCATTTTTATAGAAATTTTGGAGTTGTAGTTTCCTTGAATGAGTTGATCTACCATGTGTGACAGATCGAAGGTGATTATTCCTAGTTTGCTTCGAAAACTAAGGTAGGATGAGGAGGAAAAATAGGAGCAACTTAGAAAAGAAAATGGTAGTGTTGTATGGTTTTTTGGAATTTGTGCATAGGATTATTTGGTGTATTTCTTTGTTGTAAAATTATGAAGATTAGTATTGAAGTGTTAGTAAGATAATTTTGTGATGCTATGTTAATTTAAATGGCGTTGTTTTTGGTATAAAGAATTCATTGTGGATTAATGAACAAAATGTTGGCTTTGAATTAGCTTTGAATGTGTAGCTTTGATTGTGGGGGCAATAACATTTTTCTTTGACTTTATTAGGCAAAAGAAATAGCATATGACCAGCAAGAAAATAATATGACCATTTAATCATTGAAACAAATGAAGTAATGAGATGAAATAATGGTATATAATCACTAAAGTGAAGCAAGAAAAGAAAATGACCATGTTTAAGCATTGAAACAAATGAAATCATGAACTGAAATTGTTATATTAAACTTGACGCAGGAAAGGAAAATTACAAATTTCTAGCATTGGCATAAATGAAATCATGAATGAAATGGTTATATTAACCTTGAAGCAAGAAAGGAAAACTACCAATTTCAAGCATTAGCAGAAATGAAATAATGCATAATCACATGAAATGGTGCCATTAACCTAAAATAAAACTACAAACATGGCACAAACTTGAAACAAACTGCAATGCAATGCACTAAAATTGACAGAAGGAAAACACACATGCAAACAAAAATTCAAGCAGCTAAATGAAGTAGAAAAACAAGAAGCAGTTTGGCAAAACATGTTGCTGGTAGAAAAACAAAGCATAGAAGCAAACAGAAAAGCAAGCAGTAGCTAAATGAAGCAGAATTAGAACAAAATAAGCAAAATAAGTAGAAGCCAAAGCATAATGAAGCATGAACCCAAAAACAAAACCAATATGAAATAATGTATAATGAAGCAAAAACCTAAGAACAAAAATAATATGAACTACTACATAATCAAGCACAAAGCCATTCTAAAATACTGCATAATCAAGCACAAATACAATTTGAAATACTACATAATGAAGCACAAAGACATTCTAAAATACTACATAATCAAGCACGAATCCGATTTGAAATACTACATGATCAATGTACAAACCCAACCACAAATCTAATATGAAATATTGTATAATCAAGCACAAACCCAACCGCAAAGCCATTCCAAAATACGGCATAATCAAGCACAAATTGAATATATTATACCAAGCTCAAAAGATATCAAAGTCAAAAGATACCAAACTAAAAAGATGTATTATATAGTAAGCAAAAATTACCAAGTATTGTAATGCATAGGAGATATACTATAATCAAAAAATAGATTATATCTGTTTTGGCAATTGTAGAACATCAAGAATATTACATGTCCTATCTATTAAAAAATAAGTATTTTGAACAAAAATCAAAAAAATATAATAAAGATTGTCAATCTTCAGTCATGCTCTCTCATCTGTCAAGCACATTGTACTTTGGATGTAAAAAGGCCCTTGGAACTGAGCATTTAGCCCTATTATGTCCTATTCCTCCACAAGAGCTGCATCTACTTGGCTTTCTAACCTATGATGTCATAAAAGCAAAACAAGAATATTAGAATATTAATAATGCTTAAATATATGTATTTGAAACGAAACAAATCTTCTTGGATGACTTAGTATCAGTTAGGGCTAGAATTGGGATTGCATCCACCTCAACATTTGGGCATAGATCCATGAATGCTAGAATTAGGTTTGGATCAACATCTGGAATTGGGTTTGGATTAACATTAAGGATTAGACTTAAATCAACTTGTGCAAGTGTTGGTTGGTCCACATTTCATTATGCTGACTGGTCTTTCTTAGGACATATTCTTTCGTTATGTCCTAAATCATCACATATAATGCATTTATTGCTATTAGCCATTACATTATCACTTTCCTTACTTGATGAGTTTGGGCAAGTTCTAGAAATATGCCCTTGATTCCCATATTTTCTACACACACGTTTAACAACAGCTATCCTCCTCAAATTTTGAACCCCCTCCACATCTTTGAACTCCTTCTCACCTTCTTCTAGTCTTCTTTTTCTTTTTGGTCTTCCAGGTAGTCTAATATTTAAGGGGACCAAAAATGGTTTTAATTTAGATTTGGGCTACTTGTTAGGCCCATTAGTTGGGGAGAAAATTGGGTCATAAACCTTCATATACATATCTACATTATACATACTATGAACAAAATCTACTATTTTACTCCCTTGCAACCCTGAAGCAGAAATGGCATGCTTGTTGGGTATATTGAGAGTTGCCACTTAATTTCTTCAGGAACATGTTGTTGCATTTGCATTAATTGAAAATTGGTCACCCACAATCTCCCTTATATGAAATTGTGAACCCCAACAAATGAAGGAATGTAGAATGTTGATTTTTCCTTGAGCTTTTCAAAGATTTTTACAATTCTGGGGCATATGTTTCCATTTTGTTTATCTATCCATTGTCTTCTTGATTCCAACTTCAACATGAGATAACACCTTATTCTTTCTAGAGGCCTACAATTGGTTTTTAATCTTGCTTGCAAAATTTTCTTGTTGAAAGCCTCACTATGATTATTGAGGAGTTTGTCGCATTTTGTGACTTCCTTAAAATGAGACTTGCACTAATGTCTTGGAGTTGTGCTCTTTATCAACCAATTGAAAGTAGTTTCATTAAACTTCTTCAACTCTTTCATTTCAGCCTCATACTTGTTCATGTAGGTGGCCTTGGCACACCTCCACATCATTTCCTTTAAGTTGTCACCTATATGAAGTTTTTCGAAGTTGTTATGCAAGTGTCTTACACAATATCTATTTTCAGTTTTTGGTAACAATTCATACACACTAGGTATTAGTCCCTGCAAAATCACAGGAAACAAGATTAGTTGTGTAATGAATAGGATATGAAAATAGCAAAAATATGAAAATAGGGATATTATCTTTTGCCTATCTAAAATTAGTATCCATTTTTCTTGTTTTTAGATATCTAAGTCTTCTATAAGACCTTGGATAAACCATGTCCAAGTAGATTTGTTTTTACTTTCCACAACAACATATACAATAGGCTACATGCTATTCTTTGCATTTATCCCAATTGTTGTTAACATTACACAAGGATAGGGGCCTTTTAGAAAGGTCCCATCTAATCCTATCACCTTCCTACAACCTACTTTTAACTCATTTCTTAGTGCATCTAGACATATGTAGATCTTCTTGAAATACTCTTCTCCAGTTTCATTATTTACAGTTAGTTTAACGTAAACTGTTGAGCCTTGATTAGTGGACTTCAACTCATCATAATAACTCAATAAAAGCTTGTATTGATCACAATAATTGCCTTCAATAAGCTTCAGTGCTTCCCTCCTTGTCCTATATGCCTTCCAAGATGAAATATTTACATTAAGTTCTTTATACATATTGTCTTGGAACTCATGGACCTTGATAGGATTATCACTTTTAAAATCCTCAACAAACTTATTAGCTAGGACCTTAGCATTTGCTAATTTATGGTTCAATGATCTAGCAGAGTCATGTGTATTGTTTAATGAGCTAATTTGGAAGGTTGGAGTATGTCCAACTTTATGAGCAAAAATTAAGAATTTGCAAATTTTACCTTTGCACTACACTCTCACCTTAACTTTGTTTTTTTTTTTATAGTACACTTGTCTGCCAAAGTTTAGTACATGATTTAAAATTGTAGCTTTAAGATCACCCTTTGTACTAAAGATCATACCCACTTCAAAAAATGTTTTTTCCCCATCCCTTGCCTAGTTATGTTTTTGAAACTTTCTTTAGTTTTCCTTATCTTCTCCAATATGTTGATTGCACTCAAACCAAAAATCATTATCTTCATCCATTAGATTTTCTTCCTCACAAACTACTACAATGGGATCAATTTCTTTAGGAATATTATCATCATCTTGGCTCAACTATATTTTTCTTTTTCCTCTAACACCACCCCTGCTTACCCTAACCTAAACAGGCTCATCATTTTCATTTTTAGTATTATCATTTTGCTGCTCAAACTCAGTTTTAGTTCTCACCTAAGTTTGCTGCTCAACTACTTTACCTGGAATGTGTTTTACATCAATTGTTCCCTCCAATTTCTTTTCCTCATCTATTTCTTCTAAATATTTTCTTCAACTAGTACCTTAACTTCTTGGACATGCTCAATTTCATCAAGATCAACATATTTAAGTTCGAATGAATCAAAAATAGCATGCAAATTTCTCATTTTATCCCCCAAAACAACATCAAACACATCCTCATCATCTAACATTCTGTAGTCCAAGTCGTTAAATGTTTCACTACAACTACACCTTCTCTACTTCATCAAAATTTTCTTCCTTAACATATTCCCTAGATATAACATAACACATAACTTCCTCTTCAACCATAACCCCCTTTCCCCTATCATTTGTGCCTTTCTCATTCTCTTTTCCCCCTTTGTCACTGACAGTTCCTATTTCAATTTCCTCTTCAACCATAACACCCTTCTCTCATTCCCCTTATCATATGCCTCTTTCTCATTCTCTTTTTCCCATTGATCACTAACAATTCCTATTTCAATTTCTTTCTTTAAATTTTATGAAATCCTCTTACTTAAACAAATTAGAACACATCTAAAACACGCACAAAATATATATATCATGCGCCATAATATAGAACAACTTTTGCATCATTATATAGTTAGGTTTGACAACAACTTACAAAGTAAGGATACCCTTCTCTATAGTTAAAACAAGTAGAGGCATTCAATAAGAATTCCTTTTGATACATGACATCAAAGTATCCATAATATTCCCCATTTTGTTGTTGTGGAACCTAGAACAAAATAAATTTATTCTACCATATCATATCACTAATTGTAGTTTAAATATACTCACTATACACTACAAGAAAAATAGGCTATTAGGGCATCTATAAATGCCTCAATGGAGTATCTATTGCAGCGTTTTCTACTTTGACGCGTTTATAATAAATGTCTTAATTCTAACCGCCTGAATAACCCCAAAGCAACTGTCAAATGTCGTTATACCTATGTCATACAAAGTACATTTGCCTTATTAATGTGCTATTGCAACATTTATTTTTGTTACAAAATGCTCATTTCATGACACTTGTTTATGAGCTTATAAATATACCTAGGACTGTCAATGAATCCAAAATACATGGATCCTACCCAGACCCAACCATAAAAAGATCGGGTATGGGTATAGTTTTTTCATACCTGTACCTGGACCCAACCCGTACATTAAAATTAAGTATTAATTAGGTCCATATACGGAATTATAAATACTGTATTCGATACATACTTGATCCGATAATTTTTAAAATTAAATATATTATAGTAATTATGGAGTTGAAGTGTTTGAAAGAATTTTTTTTAAAAAAAAATAAATTAAATTAATAAAAATATATTGAGTTTTTATATATATTTTATCATTTCTTTTATATTATTTCTTTTTCAATTTCTTAGAAAGAGAATATTTTTTATATTTTTATTTTCAATTTAACTCTGTATTCTTTTTCACAACTTTAATAATTTTTAAAATATTCTATTTTAATTTATAATTTAATATATACGAATTATAAATTGTTAATATAATTAAATTATATTTTAAATATTATAAATTTTTATAATAATATAAATTATATTATAAGTCCTTTAAATATAAATATTAAATTTAAAATAATTAAATTATTTTTTAAAAAATTAAAATTTTGGGTAGAGTTTACCTAATTTGGACCCGAGACCCAATAGGGTAGGATATGGATATAAATTTTTTGGACCTATTGGGTATTGGGTATTTGTACGGATCCAAAAAAAAATTTTCTGGTTCAGGTACGGAACAAGTAGTTTCAGATCCCAATGGACTTGTTGACATGCCCAAATATACTATTAAGGCATTTATATGTACCACGTCAAACACAATTCGTGACACTTATGTACACCTTATTAATGTGTTATTAAGGTATTTATATGTGTCATGTCAAACACAGTTCGTCACACTTGTTTATACCTTATTAATGTGCATGTCGTGACAATTGTTTACACCTTATGAATGTATTATTAAGACATTCATATATATCACATAAAACATATTTTGTAGCATTTGTTTACGCCTTATTAATGTGTTATTAAGATATTTATACGTGTCACAAAAAACATATTTCGTGACACTTTTTTACGTCTTATTAGTATTCTATTAATTCATTTATATCTGTCACATAAAATGCATTTTGTGATACTTTTTATACCTTATTAATGTGCTATTAAGACTTTTATTTGTGTTGTTATATGTCATGTTCCAAACTATTACTATGGTAATGAGACACTCATATTGTGTACTTTAAAATCCATTAATGTTCTATTAAGGCACTTTCTTTCACTATTATCTCTTTAAAATTCTATTAAGACACTTATATTATGTCCTTTAATAGATTTTAATACATTTATAATATAAGTAATACACCATTATAGTAACACAAACGTTCAAAATAATAACAATAAATTTTCATTGACATTATAATAATATCCATTTCTTAATCATCCAAAACAAAGTAAAACCATTATTCAATACAAAAAAGTAAATATTATTCCACAAAAAAAAAAAAAAAACAAGGAAAAAAAAAAACAAAACGAAAAACAATTACTTTTTAGTAACCATGGACAAAATATGACTTGCAACCTTTACAAATATTTCAATCTTCTTCATCTTCAACTCTTGACAACTGGAACAAAATAGAACAATAATATATATTAAACTCAATTTGTAGTTATATTAAAAATAATAACACAATATATAACAAATAAGATAAACACCATTGATCTTCAAAAACTTGCAAATCCCTATCAGATATTCGAAATACAACTGAGTTTGGATGTGTCATAATAGATCTTTTTGAAAAATGCTTTGTAATTTCTCCATTTCTTTCCTACTAGTTTTAGTATATATCCTTCTACTCCATGAGACACATCAAAATGTTGCTATAAAAAAAGAAAAAAGTTAGCATGGAGGAAAAATTAATATTATGATAAACTTTATTTTTCTTAATCGAATATGAAATATTATTTAGCTTGACTATTTTTAGGATTTCTAAATAATAATCAGTTGGAATGGAACGCCAATGAAATACATCAAGAGAGGCATACATGCTATTGCTTGCAGTACCAATAATTCAACAAACTCGCTTTTGTTTTTAGCTATAGGTATTCTGTGAGACGCTTTGTCTTGAGGCACGAGGCAAGCACAGAGCCAGGGGTATGTCACCTATGAAAAGGCATTGTCTGTGTGCCCCAAACCTGTCATAGGTGTCGAGGACATCTATGGAAGATAAACTTAGACATTTGAGACCTGGTTCAAATGGTGCATGAAATGACTATGCTTGTGCACACATGGCATGCCTTGACTGTGTACGTTGGCTATGGAGTGTGTCAAACTAGAGTGGCACACAATGGTTCGATAGTTCGATGGACAAACTGAATTGGTGGACTCATGATGGTTCAATGACAAGATGGTTCGTGTGGGTTAGTAGTGACTGAGCACTGGTGCGAGTTGGCATAGACCAGGGTCAAGTCAAGCAGACGGTTTAGCTAGAAGACTTGATCTACCTTCGTTAGTTCTAGAAGATTCTAGAAGGTTCTAGAAGGTTCTGGAAGATGCTAGAATATTCTTGATGAAGACTTGGTCTTAGAGAGCTAGTGGACCAAGGAAGTGTTGCAGGCTTGGGTTGCAAGCATTGAAGATCTCCGCACATGTGTCACGATCTCGGTCATCGGTAAGATCTTCTCTTTTCTATATAAACCAAGAGCATAGCTCATTCGTTATTAAGTATATTCATTCTCCAGTGGATTTAGAGAGAGTAGTGCTAGAGTGGAGTTCTAGAGAGGGAAAGGGCATGCAGGCATAGATTGGTAAACTAGTTGTGTGCTTATCCTATCTAGGCTAAAAGTGTTAACCCGAGTGACCTCTGTTTGTAGGCACTCAAGTTTATAATCGTAATTTTTATTATTTTGAATATAGTGAAAGGTTAGGCGCATTTGCCCGTAATTACTGTGTTGATTGTTATTACCTTCTTTCCACAACTTCTAACAGATTTTAAGTTGTGTGTTTTAGCGTGAGCGTGTTGGAACAGACACCTCGTGACAAGTTTGGTATCAAAGCAAAGTTTTTGACCCTACTATAGGAATGTCAAGTTCATCTGGTGATGGGAGCCAAGGAGTGCGCGTAGACTCTTCTACAAACATATATACGGGATCCAGTGATCGGTTGATAAGGTTAGAAACCTTTTTCTTGCATTTGATGCATGCTATGGGTATTTATGAACACTATAGTAATGAGCCAACACTGGTGGACCAGAATAGTATAGTCTTTGATCTAGGAAAGTTTCAAGACACAATTAAGAACTTGAGAGCCAATGTTGGATTGTTGAAAAGGGCACTACATAACATGGAGACTACTGTTGGTTCCAGTAGTTCTAGTAAGTCCAAGGTAAAGATTCCTGAACCTAAGACTTATGATGGTGTTCGAGATGCCAAAGTGTTCAAAAACTTCATATGGGCTGTGGAACACTATTTTGAGACAGCGAGAATATCAGTGGATGAACAAGTTGCGATTGCAACCATGTACCTAACTGATAATTCCAAGCTGTGATGGTAAACTAGGGAGGTAGACCTAAAGAAGTCTAGGGTACGAACATTCAGAGAGTTGAATGTAGAATTAATGGAGCAATTCTTGCCCAAAAATGCTGCTTGGTAGGCTAAGGAGAGCCTGAAGAAATTGGAATAGACTGGGACTATTCGTGAGTATGTGATAAAATTCTTTTCTCTTTCTTAACATTTCTGACATGTCTGAGCAGAGCAAGTTGTTCAAATTTTTGACAGGGTTGAAGAAGTGGGCTAGATTGGAGCTTATGCAACAAGACATGAAGGATGTTGTTGAGGCCTTTGGCATGGCCGATGGATTGACGGATTCTCAGTCTTTGTTTCCACCTATAGCTAAGAACCGAGTGTTTCCAACAAAGAACAAGGGTAAGTCGATAGTGAACAAGCCTAAGAAGAACGAAGACTTTGTTGACAAGTACAAAAACTCTAGTGTGTCAAAAGTAGACAGTGTGAAGTGCTACAACTGTAAGGAGATTAAGCATATGTCATATGCATGTACAAAGCTCAAACAGAAGTAAAGCTTGGCTGCCGCACAAGTTGGTGAGCGCAGTGGGAAAAAAAGGGAGTCACTTGCACATGTGAATCCCATTCAATTGTGCAACACCATCCAAACGAAAGTCAGACCAAGAATTGTACGTGGATTGTTATACGTGCACATGTGGTGAATGACCATAAGATGTTGGCAATGGTAGATTTTGGAGTGACACACAATTTTATGGTTGATAGGGAAGCTATTTGATTGGCACTGCAAGATTGTTCCTATACCATCAAGACTGTGAATGGTCAGCAACAATGAGTTAGAGGAAGTGCGATGGTTGAGTTGAAGTTGAGAACATGGAAAGGCTAGTGTAGGATGACGGTTGTTCCCCTTGATTTTGACTTGATTTTGGGCATCGAGTTTTTGACTATGGCCAAGGTGGCATTAGTGACACATTTGCACGGATTGATGATTATGGATGAGTTGGCGTCTAACTTTTGCAAGGTGTGTACAAGGATCGGTCGTAGAGAAAGGGCATGGGGTTGTTGTCTGCTATGCAACCGAAGGATGGGCTGGGCGAGTCGATGTACTTGACCCTTTTGTTGGAAGAGGCAGTCGTTGTATGCCCGATGTTTCCTAATGTTGTGTCCAAGGTGTTAGACGAGTTTGCTGATATGATGCTCGATGAATTACCGAAAACATTGCCCCCGAGCCATGCTATTGATCATCATATTGAGTTGGTACATGGAGCTGTACCACCTACTCAAGCACCTTATAGGATGTGTCCTGTGGAGTTGGTTGAACTAAAGAAACAACTAGGTGAGTTATTGGATGCACATTTAATTAAGCCATCTAAAGTCTCATATGGTGCTTCTGCCTCGTTCTAGAGGAAGGCATATAGTTTTTTACGATTCTATGTGGACTATAGAGCACTGAACAAATTGACAGGGAAGAGCAAATACCCTATTCTGAACCAGTTGGATTTGTTTGATTGATTGGCCAAGGGTAGATACTTCACGAAAATTGATTCGAGGTCTAGGTATTGACATGTGCAAGTTGCTAATGGTGATAAGCCTAAGATCACTATGGTGACCAGGTATGGGTCATATGAATTTTTATTCATACCATTTGGCTTGACAATGCCTCAAACCGTGCAATTGGTGGATTGTTGATGCAAGGAGAACACCCTTTGGCATTTAAGAGCCAAAAGTTGAAGGATTGTGAGGTGTTATTCAGTCCATGAGAAGGAGATGATGGCTACGGTCCATTGCCTAACAATTTGGAGGCAGTACCTATTGGAATCGTCATTCATAGTGGTGATGAACAATGTGGCGAATACATTTTTCAAGACTCAGAAGAAGTTTTCTGTGAAGCAAGCTCGGTGGCAAGAGTTCCTAGCGGAATATGACTTTCAGAGGGTACATAGGCTAGGGCGAGAAAACTTGGTAGCTGATACATTGAGTAGAAGGGTATCATGCTTGACTCTTGCTATTATTTCTATGGTGGAATCTGGCTTGGTGTCAAGGATTCGGTAACATGCTCCTAACGATCCTATACATTAAAAACTTGTGTCTTTGGTGCAGGATGAGACAGTGAGGAGATATTGGCTCGATGATGGCATGTTGTATGGCAAGGGTAGGCGAGCCAATGTTCCAAGTGATGAGCTGAGACAGCTTACTAAAGGAAGCTCACAACTCAGTATGGGCAGGTCATACAAGCATTGAGAGAATCTGATCGTTGTTGACAAGTAGGTTCTTTTGGTATGTCTAAACATGTTTAGTGTGTCAACAAGATAAAGTGGAGCGAAAGTAGGCACCAAGATTTTTGAAACCACTGTCAATCCCTAGTGGCCTGTGGCAAAGCATTTCGATGGACTTCATTTCAAGGTTGCCAAAAGTGAATGATTTGACATTTATCTTTGTAATAGTTGATAGGTTTTTGAAGAATGCTATATTTATTCCTGACCCTCTTTCTTGTGCAACTGATATAGTAGCTAAGTTGTTCATTAAACATGTTGTAAAACACTTTGGAGTAGCGAGGGACATTGTAAGCGACTGAGATGCCAGATTTATTGGTAGGTTTTAGGTTGCATTGTTTGCATTGTTAGGAACTGAACTGAAGTTTTCTATAGCAAACCATCCTCAGACCAATGGGAAAATGCAGAAGATCAATGCATTGCTGAAGGAACACTTGAGACAACGAGTCAGAAGAACTGGGTGTCACTTCTAGACTCAAAGCAATTTTGTTACAATCTGCACAAATCCTCAACGACGAAGATGGGTCCGTTTGATCTGGTGTATGGATAGTAGCCTACTACCCCACAAGGTTTTGGAGGATCATCTAATGATAGGAAGGTAGAAGTGGTTCCTGTAATAGTGAATGTTAATTCAAAAGGAACAAACTTGAAGGCTTCATCAAGTAGCTCAGGTCCTACTATGAAAAAGATTGCTTTAAAGCTACATAGCGTGGATAAAAGTATAAGGAGGCTTGAAGACTTGAAGTAACAATAAGCTTGGTTAGAAGCTTCTCAAAAAAGTATTAGGGAAGCCTCTGGTGAAGTTCCAACGATATAGGTGGGGCCTCGAGAGATAAAGATAAGGGTAAGAAGAAAGTAGTAGATGATGTCAAAGAGAAGAAAGATGATATTTTTGTTCCTGATTAGGCAATTAGGACAAAAGAAAAGGTAATGTTTGTAGAAAATTGCGAGGACTAATTTGTGAGTAGTGTGCCTTCGGGGGTGGAAGCTACCTTTTTATTAAATTGAAGAAGTTTGATTTTGAAGGTGCCTAGATCCAAAAGAAGTGTGAAATATCTTTACGTATTTTACTCGTATTAACTTGAAATTTTGTAACCTATCTAACTGTAAGAGTCTTATTATGATGTAGAATTGGATTTGTGACCATGAAATGTTACAACGATAGCGAAGTTGCTTGGAGAAGATTGATAAAGAATTGATGGCAGAAGCTAAGGTTGCTCAACAAGAGGCCGAAGAGAAGCTTGTTGGAGTAGGGTAAAGTAACATTACTTGAGAAGAAGGTTGTCGCTTTGGATCATGACCTTGCATCTAAGAAGGAGAGCAGAAAGAGGTAGGAAGATGGGCTTACAGGGGAGCATAGCTGCATGAAGCAATGTGAAGAATCTGCTAAAGCCTTAAAGGCTAAGTATGAGGATGATGAAGGTAATATTAAGAAGAAATATATGATTTTTGCTTGAAAGCTTTCCTATCTTCTCAAGAGTTCAAAAAATTTATAATGAGGATGAACTATATAACTGCCAAAGATTCTTTCAATGCTGACCGAGGATTCGTCCAAGAGAAGTTAGTAGATTATGATAAAGATTATAAAGTTTATTTGGATATTGACTATGCTAGATCCTATGTGTTGCCTTGGGAAGATGTGTTTGATAATGAGAAGTATTTTGGGATGTTTCCTACTCCTGAAGGTTCTCATGACAAAAATATGTCATGGCCGAAGGTGGTGGTACTGAGGTATTCAATGAAAGTGAAATTATAGTTGATGCTACCTATAGTGCTATTACCACTGGAAGTGCCGAAAGCGTGGTGGACACTGCTAGTGAGGATATCAAAGATACTGCCATTGATCCTCCAGCGAATTAGGATTGTTAAATGTTCGTATGTATGTGTTAACAATGAATGTATTTTTTTGATGAACGTAACTATGGACACGAAAGATGATTCATTTTTAAGAGGAATAGCATATGATGATTGTTGCTCTCCGTATTGAAGTTCATCTAATAAATTTTTGCAAACCTGTATTAATACGAAGAAATATATATATATGTATCAATAAAGTAATTGATAGTCGAAGCTTAAAAATAGCCATTATGGTCGTGAAAATTATAATAAATAAATGCCTGCACTCACACCTATATATATGTAATATTTAAGTTAATAATAATAATAATGCTTTCAAAACACACTGATATATAAAAAGCGGCTAAAATGACTTAAAAAGAAAACAAGACTTTTGGATAAGAAAGAATTATGTATTAATGCTTCACAAAGGCATTTAAAATCATGCGGCAACTGTGGACGCTTGTAGGTACTTATTAGCTTAAAAATCATCTTAAAAGAAAGGTGGTTAGTGGATATATGTGCATATATACATATATATCAATATCATCCAGGGATTTTATTTTATTTTATCTTTTATTATTACTATTATTGTTTTCTCTCTCTATTTTTTTGTTTTGTTCTTTTTTTTTTTTTTTTTTTGGAGTGACTACGGTTGTTTGTATTTTCAAACATGGTAATTCTTCGAAGTACAGGAGATTGGACGATTTTAAGCTTTCGTCTGTTTGGAAGAAGGTTCTTCCTATTTGCGTGTAATTGAAAATCATAATAAAAAATGCTTTTATATTTTGTATGAAAGGAGTGTTAATCATATTAATGAATGATGACACAAAGAACATGCATAACTATATATATATCCATATGTATAACTTGTACTAAAAATATTAAGATGGTTGTAATCAAATGGACGCTTGTGGAGGAATATATATATATAAAGAAAAGGGGAATTCAACTTCGTAAATGTGCATGACTTTGGAATCGTCTACAACTATAAACTTTAAATATCGTCTCATACAACTAGGGATGCTTTTTGATTTTAAGCATCGTCTCATAAAGATGCTTTTTGTTGTAAGCATCATCTCGTGTACATATATACTATTTGGTTTCTAAAATCACATGACAATTATTATTATTGCTTGAAATGAAGGCAAAAATAAATGTGTATGTGTAGTAAGATGTATACCTTGAGACGATACTTAGGTATCGTTTATTAGCCCTTGAGATTTTTTAAGTATTTGTTTGTGGTTTTGTTGTTTTGTAATCTTGATAATGCTTGTGTAAAAAAGATATTTTTTTTTTTTATTATTATTTCTATGTTTTATAATATCTACAAGGGATTTTATATGTATATATATATATATATATATATATATGTTTGTATATATGCACACATATCAAACCATTATACTCAAAGTCTTGATGAGTATGTTGTAAAAGAAACTTGTAAAAGACGAATCTGTCTCTATAATTACATATGCTATTTTAAAATCGGCTTATGCCCTCTGTCAATTAGGTATCATCCATATATAACCTAGGACATTCTTGTGGACGATAGCATAAGGATCGTAAAAATAATGATGATTTCTTAAGGATGGTTTTTCAAGGATCGTCTATCGTCCTTAGATAACATAGGAGATTTTTGTGGACAGATCCTTTTTGTTAAGAATGGTTTGTGATTTATATATATTATAGATGTGTATATTTATATACATAAAGGAAAAGGGTGTTAACTTTGGTAAGTGTGTATGGCCTTAGAATCATCTATGGTCGTGCCGAATCTTAAGTATCATCTTATGTATCATATATATATATTTAACTATCGCTTGATATATATACATACATATATATATATATATATATGTATATGAAAGCATCGTCCTATGACTAACGCATGATGTTATTTTTCCATCGTCTTGGGATAAATAAACAAAAAGAGGAATATATATATCATGCAATGATTATTATTATTACTTGTAGTGACGGTAATAATATATGAATGTATGTAAAGTATCACGTATGTTTTAAGACGATTCTAAGGTATCGTCCAAAGTTTATTCCCTTTTGTCTATACAATTATCATGTACAACGAGGGTGCTACAATTTCTGTGTGTTATGTATGTTTTGAAATGATAGTAAGGCATCTTGTGATTTTTATTACAAAAGAAGGTAACAATATATAATTATATGTGTATCAATACATATGTTTTAAGATAGTATTAAGGCATCATCTTATTTATCACAAAGACATCTCAGTGAAAGGTTAATTCACTATTGTACAAGTAAATGAATGAAATAATTGATCAGCACAAAAGTTGTCATTATGTTATAACTAACTAATTAATTCTAATTGGACTCTTAATATATATCAACATATTTCAATTCAATTAATTAATTTATTTCAGCTCAAATAATTAATTAAATTGTTTTTCTCTTCCAATCAATTATCTAATAAGCCTAGATTGTCTTTAAACAACACTAAGATAATTTGAGCTACTCTAGAGACCAAAAGACATGTTATTCATGGCTACTAAAATGACCAAAATACCCTTACTATCAAATAGCTGTATTTTATCATTTTTAAATATTCTCATTCATCATCATATAGAAATATTGACCCAAAAAATAATATTGCTAAAGCATAGTCTCCAACCTACAAGTGAAATAACGGAAATACCTCTATGTAACACCCATCAATGAAACAAGATAAATATAGTAACACTCATCTCAAAGACATCTATCATCCTTAGATTTCTAATCCAATAATCCATGATTCACTCAAATGTATTTGCTTAATATTGGGAGCTACCTAAAAGCACACATTCTAAAGTCACGTTCCTAGGGCCTTGGATTATTTAGATTATCTTGGACAATCACAAGGGGGTGATTAATCCTCACTAAGTGAGGCATAGAAACTCTTTTGTATGAGTCTTTCTTAACTAACTAAAGTAGTACACCCAACATACAAAGATATTGATCTCACAAAAAAAAAAAAAAAAATCTCACCCAACATATATCAAAGTGTAGAACTCTAACTTTGCCAGAACACCAGCTCATACTCAAGTATGAGAGAATCCATGCACACTGTAATAGTAATAGTTTGGTCTCTATAATTATAGTACTTTGAGAGAGACCACTACTACAAGTCCAGTTTTAGGTATTCGAAATATGCTTATGCTTATTACATGAGTGAACTAATCACTGATTTAAGGTAAACCATTCCTCATTGAAAATCATGAAATAATAGTCTTACCTTGATAAAACACCCAGTTCCATCAAATGACTAAGAACTTAATTTTTACTTGTACAACAAGTACACATGGTCTATACCTTACTGTGAGGAACGACCCAACACATACACCATTACTTGTCATGCTTGGACCTTTAAATGCGCAATAATATAAGAAGCAATCTAAATTGAATAAATAATTGTTTTGCTGCAATGTAATCATTCCGAATATATAGTTTTTGAGGGCATATATTCCAACATCCAAGAGAGGCATTGAAGCTAATCCATCTAAAATATAAGTTCTTCTTGAGATGAAAGCTCCCAAAATGGTGAAGAAAGTTCAAAAGCTTACAAGAAGAATCACAACTTTGAGCAGATTCCTAGCAAAAGCTGGTGACAAGGTACATCCTTTCTACAAGGTATGATTTCTATTTTAAAATCTATGTATTTCTTGAAGACTCTACCTTTCATCCCAACACTTCTAAAGTGAAAGAAACATCATTCTTAGGAGGCGTTAGTCATCATGAATATTTTCAAAGCAGGAAACATCCTTTTTACAAGGCAATAGCCATCATGAATACTTGCTATATGAAGGAATGAATACTTTCAATGAAGGAAACATCCTTCTTACAAGGAAATAGCTATCATGAACACTTACCATAAAAGAAATATCCTTCTTACGAGGCAATAGCCATCATGAACGCTTAACTTAAAAGCGCATCCTTCACATTTGGATGCTTTAAAACCTCAAAAATAACAATTTCTCATGGACAAATGATTGTCAAAAGGCATTTGAAACTTTGAAAGCTTACTTGGGAAAACCTTCCTTATTAGTCTTATCTATGAATGCTTAACTCATCCTTCATATTTGGATGCTTCAAAACCTCAAAAATAACAATTTCTCATGGATAGATAATTGCCAGAAGGCATTTGAAGCTTTGGAAGCTTCTTATGGATGATGCTTCACAAGAAGCAAATAATTTTTCTATCTTCTTATGGACGATGCTTCACTAGAAGTAAAAGATTTTTTTTTTTTTTTCTCTTTCTTCATTACAGACGATGCTTCATAAGAAGCAAAAGTTTTTTTCTATCTTCTTTTGGACAATGCTTCACAAGAAGCAAAAGATTTTTTTCTGTCTTCTTATGGACGATGCTTCACAAGAAGCAAACAATTTTTCTATCTTCTTATGGATAATGCTTCACATGAAGCAAAAGATTCTATTTTTATTATAGACAATGCTTCACAAGGTAAAAGATTTTTTCTATCTAATTATGGAAGATGCTTCACAAGAAGCAAATAATTTTTCTATCTTCGTATGGAGGATGTTTCACAAGAAGCAAAAGATTTTTTCTTTCTTCATTATAGACGATGCTTCAAAAGAAGCAAACAATTTTTTCTGTCTTCTTTTGGGCGATATTTCACAAAAAGTAAAAAAAAAAAAAAAAAAATGTCACGACCCGGACCCGCGAGCCCGTGCAGCGACTATGGGTCTGGCGGTATCCACGGTCAACTACTTGGCACTGTCCTCACTGTACCAAAAGGGATATCCCAAGTTGACAATGACTATCTAGGCCCATGTTTATATTCCATGACATATTCATGAATTTATCTTCGTATGGACGATACTTTAATTTCATCGTAAAACATACCTATCAATGCGCATATAATTCTATATTATGACCTTCTTTTAGTATAATAAGTAATAGACTATTGTAACAAAAATCACAAGAGATCTCCCTATCGTCTTAAAACACAATGTGCTAAAATTTTAGTACCTTTGTTTCGCGTGACAATATTATAGAACAATTGAAATAACCTTCAGACGATGGCTTAGAATTGTCCTAAGACATACGTCTTACTATACACGTTGTTGTCATCCTTGGAAAAAGTAATAATAATTGATATATGATTTTAGAGCAAAAGATTTGACTAAAAATTTTCATTTTAGAATATTTTGATGTTGTAATATATATATATATATCCTTTGTTTTATTTATGTATCCCAAAGACGATGGTTAATATATATACAACATATGAGACGATTCCAAAGCCATGCGCATTTACCAAGGTCAATTCCCTTTTCTTTATATATAGGTACACCTAATATATATGTATATATATGTACACTAATAGAATGCCACACCCCTTATTACAAAAATTATCTTTACCAAAATAAACAATCCCTTCAAACCCCAAATCATTTTTAACGATTCACAAGCTACTAAGCTAATAAACGATACCTAAGTTTGACAAAAATTATTAGACGATCCCAATATTATATGGATTCGTCTTTAACAAGTATTCCTTTATATTAAAGTATACCCATCAAACTTTTCATCCATATACAAAATTAAAAAAAAAAAAAAAAAAAACACACACACACACATCATTAATTATATACAGCGATACGAGAATACCTAATGTGTATATATATACGAGACGATGTTGCATCCTTATGAGACGATGCTTAAAATCATAAAGCATCACCTAATTATATGAGACAATACTTAAGTTTATAGCTGTAAAAGATTCCAAAACCAAGCATATTTACCAAGGTGAATTTGCTTTCCTGTTTACATATACATACATATATATACACTCATCACAAACCATTCTTAACAAAAAGGAAGAGTTTTTAACCAAAATAGGGATGCTTTTAAAAAAATTTTAAAATAGGGATGTTTTTAAAAAAATTTTAAAATAGGGATGTTTTTTTTTTTTTTTTTTCTCATTCCTAAAGTAGGGAGGCAAAGGAGACTCTCATTTTTTCTTAATAAAAAATTTAAATTTTTTTTTTTAAATTATATTTCACTTATAAATTATAAATAATAAAATTTTAATTTTTTTATAAGTAAAATTTAATTTATAATTCTTAATATATATATATATACATAGTAAATTAAAAAGTACATAATTTTTACAATTATGTAAACCTCCTTTCTTGTCATTTTTTTTTAAAAAAAATAATTTAATAATTTAAATTATAGAAATAGTTATTTTTCATATAATTTTTTGAGGTATATATTTAACTTATATAGATTTAAATAATAATACATTATCTAATTATATAATAATACATTATCTTTTTCTATAATTTTTTGAGGTGTACTGTTTCTATAATTTAAATTATTAACCTTTTTTTGAAAAAAAAATGTGAAGAAAGGAGGATTACTTATTACAATATTGTACATTTTGAGGTATGGTTCGCTATTTTATTTATTTATTTATATTTGTAAAAAAAAAAATTAATTATCAGATGATGGAACAGGGTTAGGTGCATTAATTAAGTTCAATGCATGCAAAAAAAAAAAGAAAAAAAGAAACAATCTTAATTGTAAAAATTATGTACTTCTTTGGCTCTTATACATATATAATGACAAATTTTTGAAAACAATGTTTTATTTTATATATATATATTATTTTAACATTTTTTATTTAATTTACTATGTATATATATATTAAGAATTATAAATTAATTTTACTCATAAAAAAATTAAAATTTTATTATTTATAATTTATAAGTAAAATATAATTTAAAAAATTAAAAAAATAAATAAATTTTGAGGGTCTATTTTGACAAAGAAGATGATAAATTTTTTATAAATAAAAAATAAAAGTCTCTTTTAGTAATTTTTTATTAAAAAAAAAAAAAAAAAATGTGTCAAAAGAGGCCTTACATACTTTAGGAATAAGGAAAAAAACATCCTTATTCGGGACCAAAGATGGTTGGTCCCGCAATGATAGCCCAGCAATCGTCCAAAAAACTAAGTGAAAAGCAAGTCATTTTACTTCCTATTTTTTTTCTTAGGTATTAGAGACGATTCATAAATAATTTTCAGAGGCGATTCTTTAGGAATCGTCCAAAATTTTTCAAAATCGGTTTCATATTTTTCAGCCACTATAGACGATACTTCACATGGTTGAAAGTAAATTAAAATTTTTTTTCCTCATGGGCGGTACTTCAAAGTAAGAACTTAAAAATATTCAGTGGAAATTATAATGCAAAACATAAACATCCATATCACCCCATTTAATACAAGCCCATGTTCAAGTCTACAATTGATCGTACAAAAATATCAAACGAAATGTTACCTCCAATAATTGCTTCCTTTCCAGAAATGAAGAGGGGCTTTACCCCCGTCTGAAGCTCCGATAGTAAAGTTAGTAATCTATAGATATATTGATAAATATATATATATATATATATATGTAATGGATCGGAAGAAAGGAGGAAGATAAAAGAGATTTCTTACTAACTGGAGACAACCCTTTTGCATGAGAAAAAGCTTTCTTTTTATAACCATATGTGGTGTTGCCTCGAGATCAGTACGTATTGACACGTGTGTGTGATCACCCCCCTTTGTTTATCCTGGGGGCGCCATCTGTCCTGCCGCTGGACTTCAAAATGCTATCAGATGTAAAGAGTTCGTACCCACTTGAGTGTGTGTCAGAGTATTCGGCGTGTGTCAGTCGCGTCACATCACGCCGAACGGATGATCCTTCTGTCTCGTCAACATACGCATCGGCATGCGGGGAGTTAGTTCGGGCTTAGCTTGACCATGGTTCCGTGTTTATGAAATCGGTCTGTACAGCCCGCTCACGCGAGTCGGTCTCCATACTTTGCTTCCACACTTCGCTGAGGTTGAATAACCGGGCTCCCCTTTCCATATGTCGGAGTATTACACTTAAAAACCTTCCGCCCGTTCAGTGGCCCCTCACATTGGTCGGTGTGTGTATCCTCCGACTGATGTGGAATATGTCTCTTCAGTGGATGTCTCTTCAGTGGACAAAACGACCACGCTTCGATGGGTGGAATTTGGGGACTAACTGCGTCGTTTCAAACTGCCAGTTGTCGTTGTCGATGATGGCGCCCACCAATCATCTCTCTCTTCTCCGATATCTGTGAAATTAATGAGGCCTCTCTCTCTCTCCTCCTTAAAGTTTGCCACACCCGAGGCACCCCCTTTCTCCTTCCTCGGATCTTGTCTTGTTCTTCCTTCCTTTCTTTTTCTTTTCTTCTTTACTATCTTCATTTTCTTCTCATTTTCTCTCTTCACTCTCCTGCCATTGCTCCTCTGCTTCTTCTGCTTTTGAACTTTTTGACCGGCTGTTTTCACAGTTCCTTCCGATCAAAGCCTTCCCAGCTTTCGACAAACACCTACGGTAAGCATTTGGCTCGAACCTTTTTCTTTTTGGTTGGATTTTTTCGCTATTTTGCTTTTATGTTTACTGTCTTTCTGAACGTTGGCGTCTGCTGCTAGCCTCTCCGCTAGGGTTCCTTGATTAGGCTCGATTTTGACTTTCTAGGAAAGACATTTGTGGGTAGAATTATGGGTGTGAAGCATGTCGCTAGGAAGATTGTGTGGGCTCTAAGTGTTCCTGGGTTGTTCCTTTATGAGCTCCATGCGGACTGCTGGAGATTATGCCATACAATGCAATCTAGGATTAGACGGTTTGGAGAGAGATGGGGTGTCGAGTTTGTAGAGGTCGATCAATCGGGATCGACGTCTGGGGCTGCCTTGAGTCTACCTCTAGGATCTCAGATGATAAATTGCTTTGAGGAGGAATGGATTCATAATTTCCTTCAAGATTTCTGGTATTCAGAAATCCTTCCTGATGTCAATAGGGCATTCATGAGTGAATACTCCGCCAATGTTATTACTGCCACCAATAATCCTTCAATTATTGATATTTCAGACTCCAGCATGGCCTCTAACCAATCCGTCGATGAGCACCACGCTCAAGCGATGTCTGATGTCGAAGTCGAGTCTACCAGGGTCAAAGTCGAGGAGATATCGACTCCTAGATCCGAAAAAGGCTTATCGCCTATACGGAGTGAGGGTGAGAGGTCGGCCAGACATGAGGAGGCGGAATTGCCTTTGACTGTAGCACAGACCGCTCAGGATTCTAAAAGGACAGAGATGGAGTCCAGCACTTTTGCGCCTCGCTCCAGGAAGAGCCGCAAGTCGAAATTGATAGCAGACTCCGTCTTTGGTTTACTGAAGAATAAATTAACCAAAGTCGACCTGAGTACAATTCGCCTGAAGTACGGCATCGATCATTCAGAGTATAGATTGTTCATCAAGAAGGAGGTTACCACGATGTCAACTGTGGCCATCCCGATTCCTATTTCCCACTTTGAAGCTGGACTCCGATTGCCTTTGGATCCCAGCTTTGTCGACTTCTTACTCTTAGTTCAAGCTCAGCCTGCACACCTTCATTCGAACACAGTTCGTTTTATCATGTGCTTGATAGTCTTGTGTAGGCGATTGAACATAGAAGTGTCAGAAAATTTGATCAGGCACTTTTTCTCTTCACTCCGCATGGTCGAAAATGTTTTATCTATGCGACCTCGGAATAATGTCGTCTCGCTCTTTGACGGTCTCCCCAATAAAATCGTTTGGACGAACAAGTGGGTTATGGTGGAGGCAAGGCATGGTTTTCCTTTTCCACCTTTGGTAGGCCGAATACGCAAATGGGTTACTCTAGGTTCCGAACCTCAATGGTCGGGCAGCGACCTTAAGTTTTTGGAGTTAATCAGGGAGAACTTAGGTTCGGATCCCCACTCTCAGACGAGCTTCTATGCCTCAACGACCTCTTAAGTGAGGCGAGTTTACTGGAAGCTGGCATTGGCTCTTCAGAAGAGAGAAGGAAAGAGCTTGGCTTGATGGGAGGGGGGACGGAGTATGACACTTGGACTCTCCATCCAGGGAGAGTGTTTTCTAAAGAGTGCCCCCAGTGTTCGAATAAGGCCTTGGCGAGCTGCGAGCCCGTCGTCAACGAAAGTACATACGTACTGGGTGTCATATTCTTCTTCTCGAAGTATGAATCTTGTATCAATTGCTAATATCATTATCTTTTTTGTTTTCGTAGATATGAGTGCCTTAAGACGATTGGCTGCAATGGCGGAGAAGGATAAATCTGCTCGAGCTGGGGCAGTGGCTAAGGATACCTTTACTCCGCCAGTACTGGTGTCTAAACCCACCGATCTCTCCCCCAAGGAGAAGGACAAGAACAAAGAGAAGAAGAAGGTTGGGGAGAAGACGACCTCCACGAGTCAGGTCGCCACAAAACAGGCTCCCGCGGCGACGGCCTCTTCACTTCCACCTTCGCCTCCTCTGCAATCTAGAAAGAGGAATGAGCGGACTGAAGAAGGGGGTAGTTCTAAGCGACAGCGGCGTAGTGACGTTGTGGAAATCCCTGATAGCCCTCGTCGCCAAGTATCTCAGGAGGAGGCGCGGTCCAGGCGTTCGGGAGGGACTCACTCTGAAAGCTCCAAGGGTGGCAGCTCTACTGACGGGGGAGTGCGGGATGCTGACAAGCTTCCCTGGCATCGGAGCGGCTTCCAGTATTCGAGGACCCCGGCGAAGTACCTCCATCTTGCCCATGACGTGCTGCAGGCCACTCCGTCCATTGAGGGGTTAGGTGTCAGCAGCTCGAGAGCTGCTCCTTATCTAGGGGTTATTCCCCTTAGGCATAGTATGGATCCGAATTACTGCAACCAAATCAAAGGTATGGCCATGGAGGAGTCCGCCAATTTGGGGGCGGCCTATTTTGCTCGGGTAATTCACCTTTCTTTGGGCTCTTTTCATCCCCGCTTTTGTTTGTTTCTCCTTCTTCTTCTTCTTGTGTTTTTTTTTTTTTTTTTTTTTTAATTTTTCTTTGTCTTATTGCAGGTGATGTCGCACTATTCCCAGATATGCTTGGAAGCGAGCTCTGCCGAAACATCCAAACGCTATGCTGTTGGTATGGAGGAGAGGCATAATGAAGCTGTGGCCAGGATTGCAGAGCTCGAGTCTGCCTTGGCTGAGAAAACAGTAGTGGCCGAAAAGGCAAGTAAGGAGGCGGAGCTTGCCGTCCACTTGCGAAATAAAGTCGCCGCTGAGTTCGAGAAGCAAAAGTTGGAGTTGGCGACGAGGTGCGCAGAGGTTGAGACCTTAAAATCCAAGGTGGCGGCTCACGAAGATGTGAATAAGGAGCTAAAGGCGTCAGAGTGGGCAGCCAAGGAAAATGCTGAGAAGCTGGCGAAGTTAGTGGCTTATTATGAGTCCCGGAATTATACGAAAAAAATTGTGACGGAGTTCCAGAGTTCTGATGAGTATAAGGACGCCATTGCGGTCGCATCCTATGGCTACCTTCAGCAAGGAAAAGCCCACATGGTCCGCCAGCTACATAATTACTTCAAGGATAAGGCTCCGCTGGTTCATGCTCACGAACTCTTCATAGCTAGTCGGGAGGCCAGGGCTGGTGCAGACTATGTTCCTTTTTCTGCGGCCGAAGTGAAAGAGATCCAAGAAATGGATGCAGAGGAGAGTGCGAAACTCTGGACTCCGCCAACCTCGTCGGTCCCTAACTTCTTCGACCTGCTTGGCGCGGTTTTGCCTGCTGACTCAGCCGATGTTGCTCCCTTGTCCGAGGTTGAGCAGGTCGCCACTATGGAGGTGGCTGAGACTTCGCAGGGTGAGGCTCCCATTGTTACTACGGACAAAAACTCGGGTCCGGAGCCCGAGACTGCCAATGTTGCACCTCAGCCCACTGATACTCCCTTGCCTCCGCCTGCCTCATCCTCATGACCGTTCTGCTTCTTGTTTTTGTAATAGATTAGGGACTTTATGTAATGTATCATTGTTTTTAATGAAATGGAGAGTTTTTCGAGTTAAGTGCAAGAGTTTTTATTCGAGTATCATTATTTTGTCTGTTTTTATTTTGTTTTCTATTCTTTCCACGAGCAAACATCTATACATCGCTTATGAGAATAATAAATAAAGTAATTCGACCGTAAATAACAGAGGATGCAAATCGCGCAAATTAAATGCACTAAGCAACTTAATCACTTGTGCCATCGACGTTCTTATTCGCTTCCAGGCACAATATTGTTTTTCATATAAACGAACGTTGTCCATTTACACGTAGTATTTTTTGAGATGGTCTGCATGCCATGGGTTGAGCAACATTGTCCCATCTTCCTTTTTTAATCAAAATGTACCTGGTCGTACTTCGCTACTGATCACGTAGGGACCTTCCCAGTTCGGAGTTAGCTTAGTAGCATCCATTTGTCGGCCCGTTACTTCGATTTTGCGTAAGACCCAATCTCCAATTTGCAGAGGTCGCCATCTGATGTGTTTGTCATGGTGCGACTTTGTTCGTTGTTTGTAAGCCTCCATTTGTCTGGCGGTTTTGCGCTTTTCTTCCAACAGGTCGAGGTCGGTAGTCCTTGCAATATCGTTTTGCTCAATGTTGTAGCTCGCCACCCGGTATGTGGGCAGGACAAGCTCGGCTGGTGCTACGGCCTCTGACCCATAAGCCAGAGCATACGGGGTTTCACCGGTGGGGCCCCTAGTCGAGGTTCGTACTGCCCATAGCACAGGGTTCAATTCATCGACCCATTTGTTGGATTTTCCCTCCAAATTCTTTTTTAATGCCTTGAGAACCAATTTATTGGCTGCCTCGGCTTGGCCATTGCCTTGGGGGTGAGCCACAGATGATTTCCAATGTTTAATGTGCAATCTCTCACATTCCGCTGTGAATTTTCGAGAAAATTGTGTTCCATGATCCGTGATGACGGCGCGGGGTACACCAAACTGGCATAGGAAAAAATCGTGGAAGAAATTAAGCACGTTTTCTTCTGTGGGATGGACTAAAGGCTAAGCCTCGATCCATTTAGAGAAATAGTCGACGGCCACCACTAGATACTCAAAACCATATAATTTAAAAGAATCTGTAAAATACGGAAGAATCTGAGATAGTACAAAAGTATCCCTAAAATTTTTGGGTTTATGAACAGTTGGCGGACGATATTACCCCTCAAATTTCATCACGTGGCCGGCACATGATGAAATTTGGCTGAAAAATTCAAAATTTTCGCCGGAAGGACTTAATTGGCAGGTCGTATAAAGTTATGGGACTGAGCAGGTCAAAAAAATAAATTGTGGACCTATATTAATTATTGAAAATAGATAAGGGATTAAACCAACCAATTTTCCTTTGTTATTTATACAAAGAAATCTCATTTATCCCACATCATATTTTTATAAACTTTTCCCTCCAATGTCAGTGTATTTATACTTGTACCTATGCTCAAAAAAAGTATGTTGACTTGAACCCTTTAACTTTGACATTTGTTTTGACTTTTTTATCTATCTAACTTAAGTATCGAAGGAGTCTCAGGGATTTTCTACCCCTTTGACTTTTGTTTTGCTGGAAAGGGAGTCAAGACCAAATTGAAGCATTTTGGAAAAACCATCTAGGTTTTTGACGAATCTTTTTTAACTGGATGATACCTCATCATGCCATCATCGTAGTCATTTCTTTTGCCCTTGTCTTTTGCATGCATATTATATGTGTATGCATTTGTTTATTTTGTTTATTTATTTATTTTTCAAGTGGGCATTTCAATAAAGATTTTTTCGAAAATCAAATGATTCCTCCAAAATGCTTCAATTTGGTCTTGACATTTTTTCCTGCAAAACAAAAGTCAAAGAGAATGAAGATTTCTAAGGCTCCTCCAATACTTAAGTCAGCAATAGATAAAAGAATAAAAACAAATAGTCAAAGTTCAAAAGTCTATGTCAACTGGTGTGGTTAAAAAGCAATTAGATAAACTTCCTCAAGTTTTGAGGAGATGAAAATGTATCCTTGTAAGAAAATAGTCTCCCAATTGAAAACTGATAATCCCGATAGGAATATCAAAGAGCAGCCTGGAAAAGTGTTTTTCCAAAGATGAAATCTCTCTCAATTAGCTATTAAAAGCTGTTTAAAAGTAAAAAGATGAATTGTAAACAAATTCTAAAAATTGAATCTGATGGGAAGAAGGCAAGTAAAATGATGAAAAGGCCTTCTTAAATGTAAGAAAGATCTTAAAGAAAACTCTTGAAAAGAATGTCTTAGAAAGAGAATGTTTTGCGAGTCAATGAATTCCTCCCTTGTTTGATCATGAAAGCTTTTTTTTTATAGATGAAAACCATAAAGAAGATATTATATTTAGGAGGTTAAAGTTCCTTGCCCTCTAAGTAAGTTAGGTAAAGCACTCAAAAGTATCTTAAAGGGAGATTTTTAGGCTGCCTTTTGAGATGCTTGAAGATGAGTCATTTTTGAGATATGTTTGCCTCAATGGCACAAATGTAAAATTGGTGTGTTTAGCACCATAAGCATTTTTTTTTTTACAAAATTAGAATAAAATCATAATTTCTAAAAAATAATGTAATCTAAAAATTTTTGCCTTAAAGGCAATATTGTGGACAATTTTATAAGAAAATGGCGTTCAAGCACCATAAAGTATCTTTTTTTTAAAAAAACCTTTGTGACTTTTTCTTTGCAGGAAGTAACGTTATTCAACTGCTGATGTCTGCAAAGGGAAAAAAGAGTTCTCCTTCGGTTGTCTCCGCAAAAGTGAGCGAAATGCTTATTCAAGAGCCATCAGCAGCTCCAAAGAAGAGAAAGGACATTCAAATTGTGTTTGGTCAACCAAAATGTAGCAGGTCAGCTACAGTCTGCTACATTTTAGTGGATGAGCAACCTGTCAATCTCCAGGAGGCCATAGAGGAGGCGGCTCAAGTGACTAGTCTTTTAGTTACAGAAGTGGTTCCAACTGGGGAAAGGGGGCAGGTGAAGAGTAGTTCCGAAGGGGTTGCTGAAGGTCAACCCGAAGGGGAACTAGAGCCTGATCGTCAAGATGATCATCCCTCTAAAAACATTTCTTCAGGCGATCAAGATCGTGTTTCAGGACCAAGTACTACAACAATTGAAGATTTGTTCATGCCAAATTGGTCGATTAAAGATGGCGAGCTAATTAATTCGGCGGCATCTATTATCTTTTCCATTGCATTCCCAAAGGGGAATTGGAGTGAATAAGGTCTCAGAGCTCCGCTGAGACAGATGGGGTTTTTATGCATAGCCAAGTACACGTAAGTGTGTCTTCTTTTTTTTTTTTTTTTTTAATTTTCTTCTCCATATATATCTGAAATTATGTTTCTAACTCTATTCTTGTTCATTTGTATTTTGTAGCATCTCTTTCGTTCAGTGGAGATGTTTAGACGTTCAATTGTTGACTAGGATACCCTTAGAGTCGTTGAATGGGAATTGGCAAGCGTTCAGAATCAATTGCAAAAGGAGCATCTCAATTGAGTGCTAACAGAAAGTGAAGTAGCGAATTTAAAGGAGGAGGTGGCTTCTTTGGAAAGCCGATTAAAATGAGCTGAGGATGACAAATTGGAAATGGCAAAGGCGTGGCAAGACAAACTGGAAGTAGCCACCCTTTTGCTGAAAGGGTATGCAGACACCACGCTCGAATATGAATGTCGAGTAGCTTAGGAGGAGAAGACTATCGAAGACTTGAAGACTGCCAGTAGGTTTCGGACAGAAAATTTTGGAACTAGCCTGGAGGAAGACGGAATGTTGTTTCACGCCAAGAAAGCTGGCTGCATGCATTTCTTGAAGACTCCTGAAGAGTAGGGTCTTATTCTCCGTTTGGTGGATGGGACTGCTAAGTCTGCCTTTTCTACGGCTTAAATGGAGGTACAGAAGACTTATCTGGAGTATTTATTCTGAAACAATTGCAGACTTTCATTCAAGACAAAAGTGTAGAGACACTGATGCCTTGGGATGAAGGTTTCAATTTTGAAGGCTTTGCACAGCCTTACCAGATGGCCGAGGCAGAACAATTTGATGCCGATGTATGATCGGGAGAGGAAGCTACTGATGAGGCTACTGTGGAGACTATCTCTGCTTTGTCAGTTACAAGGAAGGAGGCAACTGATTCCTCCTCAGAAAAGAAGCAGAATTAATTTATTTGTGCTTTTTCTTTTGTAGCCTTTGGGCATTATGCTTTTTCTTCCTTTTTGTTTTTGATTTTGTGCCTATCAAGTTCAATGTATAGAAGCTTTTTTGAAAAAGCTATTAGGCATTGTCCATTAGCCTTCGCCAAAATTAATAAATTTAATCTTTGCCTCCAATTTCTTTGGGTGAAATTTATTTCCTTTATGAAGGAATTTATAATCAAATTGGCTATTCTAAACCTTTATATTTGATCATTGTTAAGCATTATTTGCTTTAATAGATCTTAGCTTTATTAAGCTTTTCTGTTAAGGTTTAACACTTGTTGAAGATATTTCTGAGCTCAAAAATTATCTTGTCATCCTTAAAGCTTTTAGCTTTTAAATTTATAGGGCTTTTGCCTTTAGCTAGCTTTTGTTTTAGGCTTCTTGCCTTAAATTCCAATTTTGATTCAGGCTTTCAGCTTTATTAAACTTTTTAGCTTTTAATTCATCTAAGCTTGTTACCTTAATAGGCTTTTAGCTTTTAAATGTAAATAAGCTTTTTTCCTTAATTAAGCTTTTTGGCTTCGATTCAAATCGGGCCTTTTAGCCAAATAAACGCCTTGATATTTCACTGATTGGGTATGTTGCCTTAGTGAATTTGTAATGATGATATTTAGTGATCTTTGCGATTGGGCCTGTTTAGCCTAGGTGATCATCCTAAATTATCTAGGAGATCTGATCATGAAAAATGTAAGTATGAACACATCATGATTTGATGAACGAAGAAATTTTATTGCTCATAATTGTCAATCATTTTTGTGTGATACAATTGAATCTTTGAAAGATTTATTTGGGGACTTTCCTTCGGAATAACCTCAAAGTAGTACCTTCCAAGATTTTATAAGATATATTATGGGTAGAATCTTTTCAAATTGATTCCATGTTCTTGTAATTAGTCGACCATCCATGTCTTCTACCTTGTAGCTGCCATTCTCGTTGTCTTTTATGACTAAGTAGGGTCCTTCCCAAGCAGGATCTAATTTTCTTCCAGGATTTTGCCTACTTGCTTCATTTTTCCTCAGAACCAAATTGCCAATATGAATATTTCTTGGCTTCACCTTCTTGTTGTATGCTCTTGCCAATCTTCGTTTGTATTCTTCTTCTAAGATTGTTGTTTTCTCCCTTGTGTTATCCAGCAACAATAAGTTTTCTACTAGCTTCTGATCATTCAATGCTGGGTCAAAATATTGCAATCGTACTGAAGGGATATGTATCTCCACTTATAGCAAGGCCTCTGTTCCAAAACATAAATTAAACGGTGATTCATGCATTCAGGAATGAGGTGTTGTTCTGTAACTCCATAAAACTTTGGGTAGCGCATCAACCCATTTACCTTTGGAGTTGTCAAGTCTCTTTTTCAACACTTGTAGGATTGTTCGGGTGGTCACCTCTGCTAAATCATTGGTTTGTGGGTGTGCTACCAAAGAGAATTTGTGATTAATCTGTATTTGTTGACAGAATTCTTGAAATTTAGTAGAAGCAAACTATATGCCATTGTTTGTGATTAAAATTCTAGGTAAGTCGAACCTAGTAATCACATCGTTGAAGAAGAAATCTTTGATTACCTTAGAGGTAATTGTAGCGAGTGGCTTGGCTTCTACCTATTTGGTGAAATAGTCGATGGCAACAATCAAAAATTCTCTATTTCCAGGAGCGTTCGGGAATGGGCCTAGAAGGTCCATTCCCCATTGCCAGAAGGGGATCGGGTTGCATAATGAACTGAAAGCATTTAAAGGATTATGATGAATATTGGCGTGAATTTGACATTTTTGGCAACTTCTTACCAATTTTATGGCATCATCTTCCATTGTAGGCCAAAAATATCCAGTTCTCATTGACTTTCGGGCGAGGCTTCTTAAGCCAATGTGTGAACCACATAATCCTTCATGGACTTCTTGTAATACCTGTTCTCCTTCATCTGAGCTTATACATTTAAGTAAAGGCCAAGAGAATGTTCTTCAATAAAGATGGTTATCAATGATGGTGTATCGGGATGATACCTTCTTGATTTTCATGGCTTCTTCTGGATCATCTGGAAGATCACCATTGTCGATGTATATGTAAATGAGGTCCATCCATGTTGATGGCGGATCACTTGAGCTCATGAATATGGCTTTGGTGTCGATAGATCGAGATTTGAGTGACTCAATCCATATCATCCCTGAATGGTTGTGTTGATGGATCATTAGCTTTTAACTTTGACAGTAGATTAGCTTTATGATTATGCCTTCGGAAAATATATTCAACCTGAACATAATCAAACTTGTTTAACAAATTTTTGCATAAACCAAGATATTGCTGCATGTGATCACCTTTGGTGTCATATGAGCCGTTGATGTGTCCTACTAGGAGTTGAGAATTTATTTGGTCAGCGAGACTTTTTATCCTGAGGGCATTAGCAGCTCTTAAACCTTCGGGGGCTTTGCAGAATGAAACCTGCTCCTTTATGCTCTTTTGTAGCCGATCCATCGGAGTACAAATACCAATATTCCTGTGGATCAGGGATTTTAATTTCATTAGGACTTGTATGTGTCTAATTGGAATTGTGCATTCTTGAACAAAATCTGCCAAAACTTGTGCTTTAATAGCTTTTTTGGGGAGATATTCCAAGTGGAATTTGGACAATTCAATTGTCTACTTGAGTAGCCTGCTTGAGGCATCCGTTTTATGGAGGATTCTCCTTATAGGAGCATTAGTGTAGACATGAATCATGTGTGCTTAAAAATATGGCTTTAGCCTTAGGGAAGTGAGGACTATGGCCAGAACGTGTTTTTCCAAATTGAAATATCTTATTTCTAGTCCCTGCAAAATATAACTTATGTACTATACTGGCTTCGGGATTTCTTCCCATTTGGCGCATAGGAATGTGCTGAAAGTATTAGTTTTGATGGCTAAATATAGATATAAGATTTCTCCTAGAATTGGGGAAACTAAAATAGGAGGTGAAGTTAAGTATGTTTTTACATCTTGAAGTGCCTTATCACATTCTGGAGTCCATATGAAGGGATTCTTTGCCTTGACAGCTTGATAAAGAGGGAAAGTTTTCTCTCCGGAAGCTGACAAAAACCGATTTAAGGAAACTATTTTTCCGATCAACTGTTGGAGCTATTTTTGTGTTGTTGGAGCTTTCATTTCCATGATGGCTTTGATTTTCTTTGGATTGGCCTTTATTCCCCGATGTGAGACTATGTATTCCAAAAATTTTCAGCTTCTACCTCGAAGGAACATTTCTTGGGTTTAATCTTAAACCATGTTGCCTCATTTTGTTGATTATTTCTTGAATGTCGGGGATGAGGGTATCTCCCGATCATGATTTGATGAGGATAACATCTATGTAAGATTCAGCATTTTTGCCAATGTTATTTTTTAGCATGGTGTTAACCGATTCTTGGAATTTAGCCCCTGCATTCTTTAAACCAAAGGGCATTCGGGTATAACAATATAAGCCATCAGGAGTAATAAATGAAGTTTTTTCCTCATCATCTTTAGCCATGCAAATTTGATGATAATATTTATATGCGTCAAGGAAGCAGAGATATCTATGCATAGAAGTAGCATCAACTAACTAATCTATTCTAGGTATTAGGTAAGGTCTTTTAGGAATTACCTTGTTTAGGTCAATGCATACTCTCCATTAGCCATCAGGTTTTGGCACAACAACAGGGTTTGCAAACCATTCATGGAATCTAAATTTTCTAACTATGCTAGCTTTGAGCAAGTCGGCAATTTCCTTTTTGATAATCTCTTGTCTGTCAATGGCGAGGTTTTGGCATTTTTGACAAATAGGCCGAACTCCATCGGGTATACCAAGGTGGTGTTCTGCGTAAATTCTTGGTACAGTACCTAAGTCAGAAGGTGACCAAGCAAAAACATCTTTATTATTAGCTAGACAATCTAAAAATTGTTTCTTTAAACTCCAGGGAATAGATTTCTCGATGGTGATCTTTCGTTCGGGATGGAGTACATTTATTTGAAATTCCTCCACTTCTGAGCATGAGCTCATTATTGTAGTTGTATCATCTTCTAGAGTGATATCTTTTGTCTTCTCTTCATTAGTCTTGGCTTCTATGTTTCTTGTTGTAGTCTGCAGCATTGCTTGGTGATTTGAGCATCGCTTTTTAGTTTGTGAGGTGGTCCAAAGAATGTAGGTATGATCAGCTCATTATAAAATGTATCAACCATGGCCTTCATAGCATTTAAGGCGGGCCTGCCAAGGATGATGTTGTATGGTGATGTAGAATCTACAAGAACAAATTCTGTTCGTACTTTTTCTTTCATCCATCTTATTGGTAGAATGATTGTCCCGGTGGCATAGATTACTGAATCAGAAAATCCCATCAATGGTATAGGGGATGGGTATACTTTCTCCATCGGGATCTCCATCTTCTTAAATACTTCTAAATATAATATATTAGCAGAGCTACCTGTGTCTACCAAAATTCGCTTGATAAAGTAATTATCAATATGTAAAGATATAACAAGAGGTAAATCATGATGAGTGTTAACATTGCAAATTGAAGGATTTAACTTTTGCTTTTTTGCAGGTGGCTCTGATCTGGAAGTGTGAGAAATAGTGTTGATGACCTTTGGCTCTTCTTTCTTTGTTGTACCATTGGGTTGTTATTTCTGCTCGTGGTCTGCAAGTTGTTTTGCCACAAATTCAAGCAATTGGCCCTGCTTTATTTCATTCTCAATTTCTCGTTTTAGATGGAAGCAGTTTTCAATGGTGTGGCTGACATCCCGATGGTAGGCACAATAAAGATTTTTGTTCCGTTTCTCTGTAGGTGCCTGCATTTTCTTTGGCACAGGTAAGATGCCGAGGGACTCTACTTTGGTGAGAATGTATGACCTGGTAGCATTCAATAGTGTGAAAGAATTTTCACTTGACTGTCTCCAAGAGTTGTTCCGGTCAGAATTATTGCAGTAACGGTCTTAATAGTTGTTAGAACGGGGAGGTCCATCTCATCCTCTGTAAGAAGCCTTATTGTTGGAGTATCTGTTATCTCTATTGTCTCTAAAGAACTGAAAATCATCTCTTCCCGATCGCTGTCTTTTATTTCCCAATCGGCCATCAGCTTTGTAGAATTCTTCTCTTTCAATTCTCCTGGATTCTTTCTTTGATCTCTCGGGCTCTTCTCCTCTAATCCATTTCATTACCTTGTTGTATAGTTGTGTGCTGGTTTGTGGTTGAAGTATGCTGAGTTTTTCTAAATATCAGCCTGGTCTGAGGGCGTTACAGAATGCCTCAATGTAAGTAGCTTTAGTTCAGTTTTTCACTTTAACCGACTCCTCATTGAATCTTTTGTAAAATGTGGCTAATGGTTCATCATGCTTTTGTCGAATGTTATGTAAATGCATTCTTAGCTTCTTTAGGAGAGAACTAGCAGTAAATTGTTGCAAAAATAAAGTTCCTAACTAATGGAAACTGAAAATACTATTGGAAGGTAGAGAAATGAACCATTCTAAGGCACGGCCAGATAGTGCAACAGGAAAGGATTTGCATAATAAAGCATCATTAGTAGAGTACATGAACATAGCAGCAGTATAGTATGTTAAATGCATGGGTAGATCAGTCAAACTATTGTATCTATTAATTCCTGATGGCTTGAAATTGGGAGGGAAAGTCTGATTATAAAAATCAGCCTTTAAAGGAGTGGCAATAAGAATATTCCAGGGTTAGATTACTCGGTTGGAAACTAGGCATTAAGTGTTGCAACTATGTGAACATGTCATGCACTTTATTCTCTATTGCAACCGAATGAAAATAAGGGAAATTAGACTTATGTTGTCCATTCATGAATGGAATAGAACCAATGACTTGATTATTCTTGACAAGAGCATGCTCCGCAGGCTAAGCGTTCAGGGTAGGAGCCGAACTGGTCTGATTAACTTGTTGAAAGAAGGTAGGACCCATCGGAGGTATTGCAGGAGAGGCGATTGATCCCACTTGGGTAGTTTTGATATGTTGAACGTGTTCCATAGGAGGTTGTTGAACTGGAACCTCGGCTGGTTGACCAGCAAGTTGGGCTGCATTAGATGGGCTATCACCATGCACAATTGATGGTTGATGTTGATGTAGATTGGGATTGGGATTGGGTATAAGATTGCCCGATTGCATTCCTTCAGTTGAGGTGGGTCTGCTCTTGGTACTATGGGAGGAGGGACAACATCGTTGTTATTGATCAGTGGTGCCTTAAACTTCTTCTGAGCTTGCTTGAATCTTAAAAACTCGTTAAACTCATCAATATGTAAAACAAGAAAGTCGAGTTGCTTGCCATAACTGAGGGAACAATGAAACTCTTCATCCATATCATCCTCTAAATCATTATTGGATTGTTCATCTAGAGGGATGTTAGTTGGATGAATAGGTGAAGGAACAGTTGGTGGAGCATATTCGAGGATTGGCTCCATTGGTGGATGTTGAGCTGGTTGAGTTCCATTTTTGGGAATTGTCAATGGAGGATCATCGGCAAATGGTGGAACAGGCGTAGACGCACGTACAGCTCTTCTAGCTCTCATGCCTCTTATACGGTGGGCGCCAATCTGATATGGCTAAAAAGCAATCAAATAAACTTCCTCTAGTTTTGAGGAGATGAAAATGTATCCTTGTGAGAAAAACAGTCTCCCGGTGAGAAAAGCAGTCTCCCGATAGGAAACTGATAATCCCGATGGGAATATCAAAGAGCAGCCTGGAAAAGTGTTTCTCCGAAGATGAAATCTCTCTCAATTAGCTATTAAAAGCTGTTTAAAAGTTAAAAATAAAAAAATATAAAAAAAAATGAATAGTAAATGGATTCTAAAAGTTGAATCCGATGGGAAGAAGGCAAGTAAAATGATGAAAAGACCTTCTTAAATGTAAGAGAGAACTTAAAGAAAACTCTTAAAAAGAATGTCTTAGAAGAGAATGTTTTGCGAGTCAATGAATTCTTCCCTTGTTTGATCATGAAAGCTTCTTTTTGTAGATAAAAATTATAAAGAAGATATTTTATTTAGGAGGTCAAAGTTTCTTGCCCTCCAAGTAAGTTAGGTGAAGCACTCAAAAGTATCTTAAAGGGAGATTTTTGGGCTGCCTTTTGAAATGTTTGAGGATGAGTCGTTTTTGAGACATGTTTGCCTCAAGGGCACAAATATAAAATTAGTGTAGTTAGCACCATCAACATACCTTTTTTATATACAAATATCTAGATTTAAATCTTAAGACTAAGATTAATAATTAAAATACTTATTATCTAGATTTAAATATCAAATTTTTTAAAAAAAAAAATTATTCATTTAATATTAAATTTTCAAATTTGAAAGCATAACTTAACAAAATAGTAATATATATGATTTACACGAAAACAAGTTATTATTATAAACATAGTTGATAAGCATGTGCTATGATCAAATACTTTAAAACTTCCTATATTTTTATGGTCTGGACAAGTAGATTGTTTTTTTTGTTTTTTTTTTGACAAATGGATTCTTATTTTATTTTTAATTAGAGGAAAGGATTCTTTCGGTCAAATTTTAGTAATTTTTAGTCACCAAATTTTGGATACCAATTACCAAGTATATATAAGTCATGTAAAAGACTTCTTTTTTTTTTTTTGTTTTTTTGGCTTTAAAAAGGAAAGATATTCTTGTTATTTACACTATTATTAACTAACTCAAATTTTAATAAACTCTCATTTCAGTGACAAAAAACATTAAAATTTGACTAAAAAAACATTTTTATTCAAAATAAAATAACAATTCAATCGTCCAAAAAAAATTAAGAACTCATTTATCTAACAATAAAAATAGGATTAAAACGCTCAATTTTCATATTTGAAAATAATAAGTTATTTTATTAAAATTTTAAACTATTCATAATGATAATATAATAAATACAATTATAATATATAGGTACAGCTACTGCCAGTAACCGAAACTTTTCAAAGTTTATCGTTTGATCTTTTTTTTTTTTTAATCATATCAGTACATATGAAATCCAAGTTTTTTTTTTTTTTTCTTTTATACTTCGCATACTTGAACAATACTTTTAAAATCCGAGAAAGAATTTAAAAAATAATTTTAAAACTCAACATATAAATATATATACATATCTAAGAAAAAAAAAAAATACTCATTAAAATAACTTTACATATTATCTCCGTTGTAGGATTTTTCCTTTCCCCTTATAGGGTTTCTTGTCCTTTATTTCGACAATATGGCAGCGGCACCACAATTCCAACAAGCGGAACGTGGTGATCTCTCAAAACTTCTGCAATCTTTATCCTTGAAGCCGGTGTCTCCTAAGATTGCAATAGAGGAAGATGATTTCATACACGAAACCGAGGCACGCAGGCAATCTGTTGCAGGCCATTTCTACACCTCTCAAGAAGTAAAAGTTCGTCATCTACATCTAGTGCTTTGCGATGTGTGGAAGAATGCGGAATTCAAGACTTTAAAGTTGAAGTATAACATTTATCAATTTTTCTTCTCCAACAATTCTACCAGAGATTGGGTGCTTGCAAATGGTCCCTGGGTATTTGATGATACTCTCTTGCCCTTCAACCATGGAGGAGAGAACATGGTATAACAGAGGATTGGCTTGTTCCGTTCTTGGTGCATCTCAAAGGCATACCACTTGAATGCGTGTCTATGAAGGTGGAATGTCGATTGCCGGAGTGCTTTCATGGCTAGAAGCAATGCCAAATCAGAGAGTTTAATGATTCCAATGAGAGGTTCTTTTGCATCCGGGCTGTGATCTCCATTACTTCTCCACTACCAAGAGGCTTTCCTTTGGCGATTCCTTTTTACGGTAATTGTAAGGCAACTGGTAAAGGATAAATTCGCGGTTGTCGTCAAATCGGTCAAGATTAATTTAAAAACTAGAAAGCAATATAGTGCTCACCAGGTCATCTCCCAAGGAAGCCTT
>JAXGGT010000001.1:12584912-12650580 GCA_035583425.1 Marsdenia floribunda
ATCGTGATGCTTCCTTGTTACTATCTACATGCGATAGGTACTCTGCCTATAGTTGTGTTTGATTACGTGACAACCTTGTGTGATTTATTCTACTTGATTTATGCTATTATTTTAATCACACACAAAGCACACACCAGCATATTTGTACATGCTAAGGTACGAAAATGTAATGAAAAAATTGTTGATTTCAACATGTCACTAGTGAAATCACCATTTGTTCTTTTGTTCATCTCAGTTGTAAGTTGGTCTAGTAACCATATAGGGATGCCATTTTCTAGGTCTTCAACAATAAAGCGGTCTTCCAAAATATCTATGAGGCAGTCTCATATATATTCAGCCATTTCTTGAATGAGAATGAAAAAGCCTTGGATACTCTCTTATACTAAACATTTCTCAAGATTTGTTAGCAATTATAGTAGGACAAGTAATTTGAACAATGTTACGAACTTCCCTAAATATAAAATGAAGAAAAAAAAAAAATTAACAGTTAATAGTGTTCCTTGTTTGCTTAGTTGTTGACTGGGTAAAAAGTAACATTGGACCTTATATAAAATTGACTTGTTTTAGTGTTGACTAACATACAATTGAACATGACTGAAATAGTGGACGAAGAGAGTTAAACAGAAAGGAATTGCAAAACCATTAGCAAATCTGTATATTGAAATATTGCATGTATCCATGACATAAACTGCAATATAAAAAAATTAATTGGCTCAAAATGTAAAGAACATATTAGGATATTTTTAATAATTATGATGTGTCATGTATTGTTCCCAAAATAGATTTGCTATTGAATCTCTTAACCCTGACCATGCATGCAACTCTTGGGGCCATTAAATATAGATATTGAATCTTTATTAATGTGTGCATCATCTCCACTTGTTAGGGTTCTTGCATTTTTACCATGAAACTCCTAAAATATATCGTGTTCCATATTATCATGTATAGATTATGTATTATTGCACAAATGATGATCATGCTGCATTGTCGTGGTAGCTTATACGGTGGATGTAAGATTTGAGGAAAAGAAATCTTTTTTTGAGCACACCAAAAGTTCACTCAACAACATTTCGCAACCTGGAGTGTTTGTGATTAAAGAGTTCTTTTGGTTATTTGAAACCTCTCGTAAGTTGGCGGAATTGACTTCTATGATATCTTTCACCTTTAAAAGGGGCTGAAAATTCATATTGATTTTCATAACTGGCATCCACTAAATAATACTTACCTAAATCATGATCAAATAAACAATAAATAATAAATAGTTAATGTAAGATGGTCTATCAAATTTGATAAATAAAAGTTATGCATAAATTTCTGAACATGTTGTATTACAAACCAATAGGTGGATAATCGAAATCATACCTTTTTATTGTGATGGCATATGCAAAAACATGTTTGTCGTTGCACTTCCTTCCTAACTCGTATGTATGAATGTAAATCTCATGTCATGGTCAACTGCAAAAATGATATTCTGACTGATCATATTCTTTCGTGATGTCTACAGCCACCTAAGCAGAAATGCTTGTCTCATCCAACGCTCTATCATATATCTAAATTATCAATTTTATCCAAAAAATTGTAAGAAAAAAAAATGATAACTTTTTTAGTCGACCAAATTTTGTGTATAATAATTAAATATGTTATTGTGAATGCGAAGTTGAAATTGCAGATCACCTTCAATCTTTCAATGTGGGACTTCACATTTTGGGGTTGTTATTAGCTTTTAAGACAATTTCACAAACATTCGAGAAATATTCTTCACATTTGTTTATTTTTTCTATCAAATACTGAAATCGTTAGGCCAAATCCCAATGTCATCTTCTGTCCTAACAAACACAATGTAGAAAAATAGCTAAACTCTCGACTATGTCAATCTTTTGTTGCTTTCGCTCTACCCATAATCCACTGTCAACAAGCAAATTGCACAACTTTTGAAATGTTAAAGATTTCATTTCCAAACATTAATATATTCTTTTCGGATGTTCGCTGAGTAGATCATGTACTCACATTCGTCCACATAGTATGGATTTTCGGCACAACTACTGTGTGGATGGTGTGTCAAGTAAATACTTTGACATTAGTATTAATCCTCCGATCTCTAAAATCTCCTTGTCTTTCGAACATGAAGAACTATCATATTCATTTATGCTAGATCCAAAAAAGAAAAAAAAAATGCATTCTATAAATCATAATACTATCAATAGTATTAAGATATGTTATAGTCATTGCAGTGGAAAAACTCATACAAATATATTGCATTCAAAAATCACATCATTTTGTCATAGAGTTTGATAGAGGAATATAGATCAAATCAATCACATTTAGTAGATCATGAAATTGGTCAACCAATTTTTTAAATTTTTTTTTTAATAAAAATTATACAAAACAACATTCACTCATTAAACACAACAAAAAATGAAACAAATACATCCAAATTATAGAAACTGAAACCACCATAGATTATCCATTAAACATAAAGATGATAATCTTTAGAAATCAAGGGGGTGTTAGACTAGAAAGATGTTCATTTAAAGATCAAGACCATTGACATTGTTTGCAACAAGATGTATCTGTCCATCTCTATTGAAAAGCATCCAGGCTTCTCTGTATGCTAGGTTTTGGAAGAACTTCATTACCGCAATTTGGATGGAACAAGGAATATCTCCACAATCTTCAAAGAGGAGTTGCATACACCATTGTATACTTTGGGGGTCGACATTGAAATTTCCATCAGCAGGGAAATGTGTTTGAGGTCCAGAAGCACCAACTATCCATTTTGAACTAAAATTTCTCCATTCAGGCCTAAAAAGCAGTGCACATGTCATCCTACAATCTTTTTTTCAGACTTTTTTTCATTATAAACTATCCAATTATACAGAGGTGATTGCGCTCTTTCTCTTAGATCTCAATTCCCTCATATTTTCAATGCTCATTCCTCGAGCAGTTTCATTTCTACCTTCCCTCGATTCCTCCAAAGAGATAACATTTGAAAACGAAAGTCATTGTGGTCTCTGCAAATGCTATTTAACCACTTCATTTTCATACTCATCTGTAAGGGGTTCTTCCTTACAAGAATGAGAAAATGATCTTGTGCACCAGAGTCCCAAAAGACCTCTCCCATTATGGTGTAGTGTGGAAGGATACAATTTCCCTTAACGTGTCTTTATTCTAACTTCTTCTAAAAATATTACAAAAATATAGAAATGTTACTTATAAATAACGAAAAACAATACTAAACATATACAACATGTACAAAATAGTTTTTTAACTCCTTAACCCGTCCTACTATTTTGGAGTACAATCGATGTTGCACTGCACATAGTTCCAATTTATTCCAATAATAGTTGAATCATCAAGAATATATTTTATAGCCGTGTATGACCAAATTTTTGAGTTAGCTAGGGGACTATAAAGGACTTCCTTGTCAAGGTGTTAAACTCATCTTTTATTTGTTTCCAAACATTTCCGTCGAAAAGTCCTTTAACTTCCAATCATGCAAAACTCCCAAAAAATAACCCTTTGCATTTGTGTTCTACATTTTAAGTTGGCCTATGTTAAGCATACTATCCTGTATTGCCTAATCCGACATCTATCTCACAAGACCTTCCTTTAATTAAAATGTATTATATTTTAACAAGGAAAAATTGGTGGATTTGGTCCTTAATCTTTTGATCATTGGTGTGGTTGTCCATTTTCTTTATTTTTTATTTAGTAGGTCTATGTTACATTGGGCTATGTTAAGCATACTATCCTGTATTGCCTAATCCGACATCTATCTCACAAGACCTTCCTTTAATTAAAATGTATTATATTTTAACAAGGAAAAATTGGTGGATTTGGTCCTCAATCTTTCGATCATTAGTGTGGTTGTCCATATTCTTTATTTTTTATTTAGTAGGTCAGTTGGTACATTTGATCCTTTCCTTTAAAAAATTTGGCTTGTCCAAACAAAGATTTTGTGAAGAAAATGACCAAATACACAAATTTATTATATATTGGGGACCTACTAAATAAAACATAAAGAAAATGGACCAATCACACTAAAATCATAAACATTAGGGACCAAATTCACCAATTTTACTTTAATAAGATATAAGAAATGTAAAAAAAAAAACATATGTAAATGTAGATATTAATATGAGCATAATACCTTGTATGATGAACAAAGTAGTATTAAAAAACAGTTAACCAAAACAAAAAGTATAGAGTTCATTAAAATTGCACCTTTTTTTTTTCACCCTTTTCGACATAGTTCAAAAGGGACAAAGTTTTCTCTATTAGAAGAGTTTAGATTTGCTCCTATTAATTGTGATTGGTAAACAACACAAAATTTCTATATAAAAATAATAATGATGATGAAATATATATATATATATATATATATATATGTATTGTAAGGAAAGATAGCACAATCCCAATATTAGAGGAAAACAGAGAGAAAAATTAGGAGGGGAAAATATGGTATCTCCTAAATTTTTATGTTCTTTCTTTTTATAAGAGATAGATGTTCTGTATATTTATATTTGGTAAGTTGATGTAATTCTTCAATGATAGTGAATGCCTTCTACTTTGGCCCGTGGTTTTTTACCTAAAATTCTTTTGAGGGTTTTTCCACATAAATCATTGGTGTTCATCTTTGCCTTTTTTTTTTTCTTCTTAATATTGATATTGTCATTGGTTTATTCCACTGCACAATCTGCCAAGAGTGGTAGAGCTATTGGTTTGAGAAATTACTGTTCGCGTTGGTTACTATTCACTCTACTATTCATGTGAATAGTGTAATTCAAAATCCTGTGAAAGTCAACCAGTTGTGATTAAGATGACAACCAAGTTTGATGTTGAAAAGTTTGATGGGAATAATTTCACATTATGGAAAATGAAGATAAAGGCAATTTTGAGAAAGGACAATTGCTTAGTAGCAATTGGAGAAAGGCCCGTGGACATTACTGACAATGCAAAGTGGGATGAGATGGACAGCAATTCGGTTGCCGATCTACACCTAGCACTTGCCGATGGAGTGTTATCTTGCGTGGCAGAAAAGAAAACAACGAAGGAGATTTGGGATACCCTCACCAAGCTTTATGAGGCCAAATCACTACAAAATAAAATCTTCTTAAAAAGAAGATTATACACTCTTCGTATGGCGGGATCCTCATATGTTACTGACCATATCAACAATTTAAATACTCTATTATCGCAACTTACCACAATGGGTCACAAAATAGAGATGTTTGAACATGCGGAACTTCTGCTCCAAAGATTACCAGATTCCTACGATCAACTCATTTTCAATTTGATGAACAACGTCATCTTGAACTATCTAGTCTTTGATGAAATTGCTGCTGCTATTCTTGAAGAAGAAAGTAGGCGCAAAAATAAGGAGGACAAACAGGCAAGTTCGCAGCAAGTAAAAGCTTTGATGATGATGAGAGGAAGATCTACAGAACGTAGCTCTAGTGGGAGCTATATAATCCTTGTAGATCTAAGTCAAGGGGAAGGAAGAAGATTAAATGCTACAAATGTGGCATAATTGGGCACATAAAAAAGAATTGTTGGGAGAATAAGAGTGGAGATCTTTGGTCATCAAGTACCCAGGGGAATGTGGCAAGTACCTCAGATATTGGTGAAATTCTATGTAGCAAGGGAACAATGAATGCTGAAGGTAGAAAGGTATATTCTAATGTCTAGCTTCTTGATTCAGGAGCAACCTGGTAACCTCACGAAGAGAATGGTTCCATGAGTATAAGCCAATCTTTGGAGAATCTGTATTTATGGGTGATGATTATGCTTTGGAAATCGCTAGTATTGGCACTGTCAAAATCAAAATGTTTGATGGTATAATACGAACCATTCAGGAGGTACGTCATGTGAAGCACTTGAAGAAGAATCTACTGTCCATAGGGTAATTAGATGATATTGGCTGTAAAATCTGCACTGAAATTGGGATCATGAAGATTGTGAAAGGAGCACTTGTGGTAATGAAAGCAAAAAAACTCACTACAAATTTGTACATACTTAAAGGCGTCACAATTCAACAAGGAGAAGCTTCAGTTGCAACATTTAGTATAACAAAAGAATCGACAAGGAAGTGGCACTACAAACTTGGCCATATGTTGGAACAAGGCTTGAAGATTCTCACGGAACAGAAGTTACTATTTGGGCTTACAAAGGTATCATTACCATTTTGTGAACATTGTGTGACTAGCAAGCAGCACAAATTAAAGTTTAGCACATCAACAGCTAAGAGCAAAGGTATCCTAGAATTAATTCACTCTGATGTTTGGCAAGTACCGATATCATCCCTCAGAGGGGTAAGATACTTTGTATCTTTTATTGACGATTACTCTAGGAGATGTTGGGTGTTTCCCATCAGGGAGAAGGCAAATATGTTTCCAGTCTTCAAAATCTTCAAAGCACAAATAGAACTTGATTGTGGAAAGAAGATCAACTGCTTGAGGACTAATAATGGAGGACAATATACAAGCAATGAATTTGATGCTTTCTGTAAAGACATGGGCATCAAGAGGCAGTTCACGGTGGCATATAGGCCAAAACAAAACGGAGTAGCAGAGCAAATGAACATAACCTTATTAGATAGAACAAGAGCAATGTTGAGAGCTGCAGGTCTAATTAAGACTTTTTGGGTAGAAGCAGTTACTATGGCCCGTTACTTGATTAATCGGTCTCCATCAAATGTGATTGTTCTGAAAACACCGATGGGGCTGTGGACTGGTAAGCTGGTTGATTATTCTCGAATTCATACCTTTGGAAGTCCTGCGTACGTGATGTACAATGACCAAGAAAGAACAAAGTTGGACCCAAAGTCTGGAAAATGTATCTTCTTGGGGTATGTTGATGGAATTAGGGGGTACTACCTATGGGATCCCACTACCTATAAAGTTGTCAACAGTAGAGATGTAATATTTGAAGAAGATAAATTGCAACACAAGAAAGATGAAGACATTGTAGAGAAGTAACCAGAGACTATGATAGTGTAGGTGGAAGATGACCTGAAGAAAGAAGATTCAAACCCCTCCGAAAGAGAACCAGAACACAAGGAACTAGATCCAGTTAAGTCCGATGTTCAAGAAGTCCATTGATCAACTCGTGAAAGAAGGACGCCAGCTTGGCAATCAGAGTATGCTATGGAGAGTAATGTTGCATATTGTCTATTAACAGAGGATGGAGAGCCATCAACCTTCCATGAAGCTATAAGAAGCTCAGATGCGCCTTTGTGGATGACAACAATGCATGAAGAAGTCGAAGCTCTTCATAAGAATCAAAGATGCCAACTAGTACCATTACCACATGGAAGAAAGGCCATTAGTAATAAATAGGTCTATAAGATCAAGTGGGATAGCAACGATCAGGTAGAATGGTATCGTGCAAGACTGGTGGTAAAAGGATATGCTCAGAAGGAGGGTATTGACTTCAATGAAATTTTTTCCCCGGTGGTTTGGCTTACGACAGTTAGAGTAGTCTTGGTAATGTGTGCTACATGTGACTTACATCTGGAGCAATTGGATGTGAAAACTGCTTTTCTTCGTGGAGAACTTGAAGAAGAAATTTATATGCAACAGCCAGAAGGATTTGTTGAAGCGAACAAAAGGTACTTGTTTTGTAGGTTGAACAAATCTCTATACGATCTCAAACAGACGCCAAGGTGTTGGTATAAGAGATTTGATTCCTTCATTAACAGCCTTGGATACAACAGACTCAGTTCAGACTATTGTACATATTACAAAAGGTTTGGAGATAATAACTTTATTATCTTATTGTTGTATGTGGATGACATGTTAGTATCAAGGCCCAACAAAGATCGAATCCAATTGAAGGCACAGTTAGCTAGGGAGTTTGACATGAAGGACTTGGGACCAGCAAACAAGATTCTAGGAATGCAAATTCATCGAGACAGAACTAGTACGAAGATTTTGGCTTTCTCAGAAGAACTACTTCACGAAAATATTGCAGTGCTTCAACATGCAAGATTGTAAGCCAATCTCTAACCCTCTTCCTATTAATTTCAAGTTATCCTCAAGAATGTGCCCTAGTAATGAAATAGAGAGGATGGATATGTCTCGAGTACCGTATGCATCAACAGTGGGAAGCTTAATGTTCGTTATGATATGTACAAGATCGGACATTGCACAAGCAGTGGGAGCAGTTAGTCGGTACATGGTGAATCCTGGTAGAGTGCACTGGAATACAATAAAGAGGATTCTGAGCTTCATCAGAGGAACCTCAAATGGTGCATTATGTTACGGAGGATCGTAATTTACTATTAAGGGTTATGTTGATTCAGATTTTGCAGGTGATCTTGATAAGGAAAATCCACTTAAGGTTATGTGTTTAACCTTGCTGGATGAGCTGTAAGCTAGACTTCGAAATTGTAGAGTGTTGTGGTGTTATCCACAACAGAAGCCAAATATATGGTAGCTACACAAGCTTGCAAGGAGGCAGTCTGGATTCAAAGGCTGTTGGAGGAGCTTGGGCATAAAAACAAATGTGTTACTTTGTTTTTGTGATAGTCAAAGTGCCTTACATATTGCAAGAAATCCAGTTTTTCATTCTAGGACGAAGCACATAAGAGTACAATATCACTTTATTCGAGAAGTAGTGGAAGATGGAAGTGTGGATATGCAAAAAAAATACACAAATGAGAACCTTGCATACATCATGACAAAACCAATCAATACTGGAAAATTCATATGGTGTCGATCTTCCATAGGTCTAGTAGAAACGTAAGCAGCAATGGCATGGCTAATGTAGACAGGTTAGTGTGGAAATTTGATTGATTCTCCAAGTGGGAGAATGTAAGGAAAGATAGCACAATCCCAATATTGGAGGAAAATAGAGAGAAAAATTAAGAGGGGAAAATATGGTATCTCCTAAATTTTTATGTTCTTTCCTTTTATAAGAGAGAGAGGTTTTCTATATTTATATTAGGGAAGTTGCTGTAATTCTTCAATGATAGTGAAAGCCTTCTATTTTGGCCTGTGATTTTTTACCTCAAATTCTTTTGAGGGTTTTTTCACGTAAATTATTGGTGCTCATCTTTGCCTTTTATTTTTTCTTAATATTGATATTGCCATTGGTTTGTTCCACTGCACAATCTACTAACATGTATATATATATGCTCAAAATTCAAGAGTACTATAATTATAAAAAAAAAAAAAAAAAAATTCAAGATTACTATTAATGAACCACTGATTGGTTATATAAAAGAAAAGAATGGCATTACATATCAAGAAAAAGAAAGAAAAGAAAAAAGGAAGATTGACTGGTTTAGTCCTCTAACTATTTTCATTAATTAACATAAGTCCACAATTTTTTTTTTTAACTTGTTAAGTTCTACTTTTTACGAGCAACCTGTTAAGTTCTTTCGACCAAAAATTTAAATTTTTCGGCCAAAATTCATCACGTGTCGAGCACGTGATGATTTTTTAAGGACAAAATCGTTCTCTTGAGTATTATAAAGCTATGAACTTAAACTAATTGCAGGGTTTTATAAAGTTTTTTTTTTCTTTTTTTGGGTATAAAGAGGACGATTTTGTAATTAATCTAAGGTCACAGCTTTATAATATTCAAGACGACGATTTTGTCCTTAAAAAATCATCACGTGCTCTGCGTGATGAATTTTGGTCGAAAAATTCAAATTTTTGGCCAAAAGGACTTAAGAAGCTACTCATAAAAAGATATAGAATTTAACAGATTAAAAAAAAAATTACAAATTTATATTAATTAATGAAAATAATTAGAGAGCTAAATCGGCTGATTTTTCAAAAGAAAACAATGGCATTTAACTGATCGGAGTGAATTGGTGGTATAAGTTTTCAATTTGACTTCTTTAATGGAAGTTGTTGGCCAGTGAAATTTCCCGTCAACAGAAAATTACCGTCAGAGACCGAAAGAAAAGAAAAGAAAAGAAAATGGCAGCTTTTACTTCATGGTATCCAAAAACAAGTCATATCACAACTGCAAGTCTTAACCATTTTGTAAAAAAAAAAAAAAAAAAAAAAAAAAAAAGTGCATCTATGATATTATGGACTGAAATAATTGATTACTTGTTTTACAAGAAACATCAGTCAGAAAGATTCATATTTACTATATACCAACCCCTACAGACTACAGCCATATGAAGACCACCACTCAGCACCGCGCACGATAGCGACACCCCCACCTCACATTATATCATTATCAATCATAACCCCCACATTTATTTCAAGTTTCATCTGCTCTTTGGCGCCCATTTCCAGTCAATATAATTACTTTTGTTTTTTTGTTGCTAATTAGTCAATATAATTACTTATACGATCATAATTTTGGTACAATCATCATGAAATATTCAAATTCGAAATATATTTTTATCAACCGTTATTTAATATTTTTTACCAAGAAAGAAATATTATTTAACATTGTACTTTTTTTTATTTAAATTATAAGATTTTTATCATCTCCAACATACTGAAAATTATAATTTATAATCTTTGTAATTATAGGTAAAAATTATTACCATAAAAATAATCACTTTTTGTTATAAAATACTAAAAAAATTTATTTTATTTTTTTTTAAAATTTTCAAGTGTAATGAAACAATGAATAATAATAAAAATCAATTAACATTATATTAAAATAACTTAAAGTTCATATTTTCTTTATTTCCGTTTATATATAGATAGTGCTTCACCTATATATTCAAAGGTGAAACACATCCTTAAATTCTATTTAGAATATTTTTCAAACTAAAAAAAAAAAAAAAAATTGGAATTAAATTTATAAAACATGAATTAGTAGATTTTTTTTTTTTTTGGTCTAAAAGCATTTTTTAATTAATTATTAAAAATATACTTTAATTATTTATAATATTTTATTGTTATCATGTGACCTAGAGTTGTTACCGTAACTAATGGGGAGGTTGAAAAGATGGTGGCCTTTCTTTAAACTTGAGTACCAACTCTACAAGTTATTTGTACCCATACATATATATATATATATCTTGTGAAGCAGCAATTATTTTCACTTTCTTGTAGAGGGAAAGTGTGACAGGAATAGAAGAGCAAGGATAATTCTATTGGTTCTCATCAAGGAGACATCTTTCTTCTTATGTGTATGATAATAAAAAATTATTTAGTTTAATTTTTATTTTAATAATTTTTATTTTGTTAATTATATTTTGATGACTTTTTAATCCAATTAAAATTGTACAATAAGTTTTAATTTTTTTTCTTATATTTTTTAATTTATTTAATAAAATTAGAATAATTATGAACCGATTATAAGGTCATAATTAATTAAAAAAAATAATTAAAATATGATTAAAATCCTTAAAATCGGTCAGCTAAAAATAGTAACGAAAAAAAAAGATAAGAATTGTAAAAATCGAAATAAAATAAGAATTAAATTAACTAATTTTCCTTTTTTGTTAATTTTTATTTTATTTTATTTTTTTGGTAAATAGCTTATTTTCCTTATGTTAATAGTACATATATAAACTTTTTGGTGGGTAAATAAGGATACTTTTTGGAATGCAGATAGAACAATTTTGCGGGCATGGGTCAAGAGATTTGCTTCTCATTTGGCGCAGAAATGGAAGCCGCGATCCAAGCTAGCATTGGAAGTTGCTGAACAATTATAGTTAGAGAAGGTAACCTTAGAAGCTGATGCTTTCAACGTTGTGTTGGGGCTTTACATGGGCTTACGAATTGCGAAGACCGGAGAGTCAAAACCAATATTGACATAGGTAGAAGAACCAGAGATGTCTATTGTCATTACTAGGTTTGCGAGTTCATGACACGATTACGAGTCTAACGATGCTTATAATTAACTAAGTGATACTATACCCGTATTAAAAAAAAATCTTGAGTTGATAATTAATATGTAAGGTTATTTTTGAACTAGTATTTATTTTGAATTTAAGTTGGGTCTTTTGTTTGGATAAAAACTAATTTTTTTTATTTCTATCCGTCAAGTTGTAACAAAAAAAAAAAAAAAAACCAAAGGGCTCCACACTTCCCAACATCTCTCTTTCTTCTTCTTTCAACAAAAGGCTTCAAATCCTCCTCTTGGTCTTCTTCACCATCCTTCATCCTCTCTCTCTCTCTCCCCTCCCTCTAAACCAATACCTAAACCGAAGTTGAGTATTATTTAACGTAAAAATTAGTTGACTATTTCAAGTATGTACAAGTATACAAACTGTTTAACACAATTTTTCATATTCTCCAAAATATTGTATTTAGTGGACTAAATGATATTTCTATTTTTTTTTCTTGTAATTTTTCCAACATTGATTAATCTGAAAATAGTCGTCTATACCTTAGGCCTCCCCCACTAATTGTTGTTTGAGTATAGCTTGTGTGAGAATAGTTGAAATGAATGAGACATGAATATAGAGATCATGATGACCTACACTGAGAGAAAAAGTTGGTCGAATACTGTGCGAGTTGACCAAACCTAGTATAAACGACCTATTTGTTTTTGGTCATGTAATGGAAAGTGTTTCAAAACTCTAAATGGATATTTTTGGAAATGCACTGTTCATTTTTTTTTTTTTTGAAAAGAAACAACACATGTATGTTTAACAAAAAAAGGTAAAATATATAATAAATTTAATTTCATTAAAATTGTCAAATTATTCCAAAAATAAAATATTCGATAAATATATTATATCATTATTTATACCAATACTCCAACAATTATATCATTATTGCACCTATAAAAAAAATAATTTTTTTATACCCTATTTACTATACAACTTTTTCATTCTAAAAAAGTAACTTCTCGTTTTCCGTAATAAACTCACTCAACTCAAAATAAACTTACTCAATTCAAAATAAGTGCCAGTCCAAACACACCATAAATCTAATAATCTATACTTATATTCCATAATATATCCATATATAAGGATAGTTTCTCTCTCTAAGAGTAGACTCTCTTTGGTCTCTCTCCTGAGTAGACCCTTGTTTCCTACTCATCCAGTTGAGTTGTGCATTTCTGGCTAATCCCTGTTTCCCTTCTCTCCCCCCCCCCCCCTTTTCCCACCCTCTTTAATACTTCGTTTTCAATGACAGAAACAGAAGACCCAGTTAACTTTCTTGAACTCATTACTAGCCACGAACCCAACCAACAAAATGCAAACCCCTCCCTACTGATTCGACTTCTGTCAGATAAAAAGCTAAATTCTAAAACTGTAAAGTCCACCTTGCTGGTAGCTTGGAACTTTGTTTCAATCAACGACATCCAAACACTTGATTTTAGGTCATTTTCGTGTTCCTTCAACACAGAAGAAGACTTGTCCCGTGTAATCAGAGGCAACCCATGGTCAATCAAAGGAGCTCATATTATACTGAAGAGGTGGCCTCACAACACTAGCTATGATGAGATTGATTTCTCACAATATGAATTTTGGGTACAAGTACACAATCTTCCACTAGACAAGATGGATGAGGAGAATGCAGTCAAAATTGGAAAATTTTTAGGTAAATTTGTAAGCATTGACTCAAAAGGTAAGAAGGGCATGCAAATTGGAAAATTTATCTGTATCCGTATTCTGTTAGATGTTCACAAACCACTCAAAACTGGTTTCTTCCTACCAAGAGATTAACATTCAGTCTTTTGGATTCAATGCAAGTATGAGAGGTTGGCTGATGTTTGCTACAACTGTGGAAGTTTGGGACATGGTATGATTAATTGCAAAATGATGCTAAAGGGAAGCTTTGGAGCTCTTGACCTCAGACAAGTGTTTGGTCCTTGGATGGGAGCTTCAAACACTTATGCAGAATATACCAGCAAAGAGAACATTGTGAACTTGAACAACCAGAAGAGTAACAACACCCCAGAGTCGTTCAGTCCTCCCTAGTGATATATTATTTCACTAGGGAAGTCGTACACTTTGACAGACATCCCTTTTCAGACAGATCAAATGAAAATTTGCCTCAAAATTTTCCTGCCCAGACCACCTTAATCCTACTTGTTTCCCTCCCTAGACAAATAACACCCCCCCCCCCCCCAAGATCTTCACCTATCTGAACCTCCTAACAAATTGACCAACCTTTTTGAGAATGTCAACAATGAACCCAACCCACAATCCCCCCCAAACATTGAACCCATACTAAAAATCAGCCCATATCCTACACACCTTACCCAGCAACAACCAAGCTAGTTACCAAAAACCAAGCCCAGCCTTCAAACTTCTAACCAACTAAATCACCCCTTCCCTTCCTCTCCCATTAGAGAACCCAACATATCCTGAAACAAACGACATGGAGAAAGTCCACCACCTACTGGAAAAAGATTCAAATTGTGTGATGAAGCTATGGAATTTTACCAACAAGACAATATGATTGAATTCAAACTGTTTTCTCTAGGCTATACTTGCAGAACCCACAAATACCCCCATACACCTAGCCATAACAACCCTGTCTCAACCCCTGAAGCAATTGAAACAAACTTGAACTGTATGGCAAAGGTGCAAATCACTGTGGTTAGGAGGCATTTTATCCATGTAAAGAGGGAAGCTTGTTGAAGGCATATATATGTAATCCCAACAACCCATGAAAACCAAAATCAGACCACTACAAATATGGCTGAGGAGGCAGGCCTGTCTATGCCCCCAAACTCAAAATGATTGCCCTTGTTTGGAATTGCCGCGGGTTTGGATGACCTGCGGTAGTTCGGTCCTTAAGAGTATTCATAAATATTCACAAACCTTCTGTCCTTTTTTTGTCTGAACTACATACTTCATCTACCCACCACACATATGTTATGTTCTCTTGGTTTTTGTAATATTGAAGTTGTTCCAGCAGTTGGACGCTTAGATGAGATCATTCTATGCTAGAAAGACAATGTCGATATACAAATTGTGACTACTAATGGTTCACTCATCAATGGCTTAGTCTTCTCTGACCCACCACACATGACATGGATGTTTATCGGAGTTTATGGACCGCCTAACCCATCCCACATACCTCAATTCTTGGATCAATTAAAGAAAATTGAAGAAAACTTGAAAGGCCCTTGGATCATCATTGGCGATTTCAATGCTATTCTTGAACAAAAATATATGAGAGGCGGCAGATGTGTTACACAGTTCGGCACAGGTGGATTCAGAGGTTTTATTAAGGACAATGGACTCATGGATATGAGTTTTAAAGGGGCAGCCTTTATGTGGACTAACAAAAGATGTGGCAAAGCTAACATCCAAGAACGAATCAACAGAGGCTTGATTAATGGTGATTGGCCAACTACATTTCCTAAAGCTTTCATTATCCACCTCACTGCTCTCAACAGTGACCATAGACCACTTTTCCTACAAACCTCCCCTGAAAATTCCCTTAAATTGAAACCTTTCCACTTTAAGTCTATGTGGACTCGTGATCCCACTACTGCAGAGATCATAGCTAAAGCCTGGAGCTGCCCTACCAATGGAAACCTACTTGACACTTTGAACTTATAGCTAAAGTACACAAAAAGGGCCCTTAAGAGTTAGAACAAATCAATATTTGGACACATTCAATCCAACATCAAAAAGCTCAAAGACCTCATCGAAACCCTCCAAAACCTTCCCTATTCACCTTCAACCCTATCCCAGGAAGCAAATGCACAACTAAATTTAGATGAGTTATTGAAGCAAGAGGAACTACACTGGAGGGACAAATCCATATCAAAATGGATGACAGAGGGAGATGCCAACACCGGGTATTTTCATATCTCTACTATTATCCCTCGCAGATATAATCATATTGAATATCTTAAAGATGATAATAGTACTTGGATGACTGACAGAAATAGGATTGGGAAAGCTTTCGTTGATTACTTTGCAACTCTCTTTACTTCCTCTAACCCAATTTTTCCTAATGATCTTATAATCTAATACATGTTTTTGTCAATGAGATGGAAAACTCTAATTTGTGCAAAGTGCCTGAACCTGCTGAAATCAGAACAACACTCCTTGAAATGGGATCTCATAAATGCCCAGGACCTGATGGTTTCAACCCTTTGTTTTTCAAAACATATTGGAATATTGTACAAACTTCAGTGACAGAGGCTGTACAATTCTTCTTCAAACAAGGGAACATGGTGCAGGGAATGAACCACACCTTCATTGCTTTAATACCTAAGATGGAGGGGGTTATAACAGTGGAGAAATTCAGACCGATAGCTTTATGTAACGTCAGTATTAAACTCATCACAAAGATCCTTGCAACCAGAATGAGAACTATCTTGGAGAAAGTGTGTCCCCTACTCAATCAGCCTTAATTCCAAACAGAAACATCACCGACAATACCATCCTCAACCATGAAATTATGCACCACCTGAATGAAAGGAGAGGAAAGAATGCATACATGGCCCTAAAGATCGATATGGCAAAGGCGTATGACAAAGTGGACTAGTGCATACTTGGGAAAATCCTCCAACTTCATGGATTCTCCCCACATTTCAACTTGCTCATCAAGGAATGTCTCTCATCTACCTCATACTCTATTTTTCTTAACTGGCCTCCATTTGGACTTTTTTCAACTAGTCGGGGAATCAGACAAGGAGATCCCTTGTCTCCAGCTTTATTCACCATCATGTTTGACCTACTCTCTCAAATTTTGTCTCAAGTAGAAGAAGAAGGAAGAATTCATGGTATCAAGATATCACCAACTAGTCCCCCTATTTCACACTTGATGTATGCAGATGATTTTGTCATCTATGGAAGAGCTACTGTTGATGAGGCTACTAAAATTCTTAAATGTATACAGCTTTTCGGCACTTGCTCTAGACAAGAAGTAAATCTCGGCAAGTCCTCTATTCACTTTAGTCAAAATATCAAAAAAAAAAAACCAAGAGGGCGATTTTAAGGTTGATGCAAATGGAGGAATGCAATCATAAATCAAAATATCTTGGACTACCTTTTTTGCAAAAGTCAAGTAAAAGGAAGGGCTTTCTCATATTTGATTGATAAAGTGGGCTCAAAATTGACTAGCTGGAAAGCAAAGATGCTTTCCTTTGCGGGTCGGGGAAAATTGGTGAAGATTGTGGCACAAACCATACCTACCTATGCTATGCAGACTTACCTACACCTAACCTGCGATCAGACAATACTTTTTGGATTGCATAATGGAGATTAGGAATTCCTTTGTAGGTCTATGACTTATTGCCAATGATTTCAACGTGGTCCTTAATTCAAAGGATAAAAGGGTGGAAGGCCTGTTACTTCTTCTAGCCAGGGGGGTTCTGTAGAATGTTATTAATCAAAATGCTCTACTTGATCTCAGTTTCATAGGATCAACCTTTACTTGGAACAATAGGAGGGGAGGGAGATCCAACACACGAGAAAGACTTGATCAAGGGTTTGGTAATGCCTAGTGGAAAATTAAAAGCTGCTCGAACCAGCCCCAAGATCACTCACTTAATGTATGCTGACAATTTGGTAATGTAATGCAAGGCAAACACTCTGAGGTGGCAACGATCAATTCAATTCTCCAACTCTATTGCCAAGGGGTTTATACAAGAAGTTAACTAGACTAAATCTACCATTCACTACAACAAGAGTGTAAGTGGAGTAGACAGGAACCAAATTTGTAGAATTCTTAGCCTACAAGAGTGTGATAAAAAAGGCAAGTACCTTGGGCAACCTTTTTGTAAGTTCAAATCTAAAATTGAAGCATTTCATGGTATGGTCAAAAAATTGGCAAATATGGGTGGAAGAAAAGATCATTGTCTATGGTGGGTAGAATGGTCTTAATCAAATTTGTTGCATAATTCGTTCCTTCTTTCATTATGCAATAATTTTTTATGCCTCAAAAGTGACAGAGAAGCTAGATGGCATGATCAAGAAATTCATTTGTGAGGTTGATGATTCTAAAGATCATCTCCTTATTTAAGAGCCTAGGATTCAATTTGTCTTCCCAAATGCGTAGGAGGTTTAGGATTGAGGAAAATAGGAGACATAAATCAACATACATGAATAAACTTGCATGGACTATATGTGCCTCTATTGAGAATATTTAGGTCTAATTAATCAAGGACCAGTACCTTAGAGGTCGAAAAATACTTGATGTTGAGCAAACTATTTGTGCCTCATCTTGTATTTAGGGTTGGACAAAACAAAGTTTGAAGCTGTTGAGATAGGGAGCTTGCTTTCTAGTGAGGAACAATCAATGATTAAGATAATAGGAGAAGCTTCACAACCAACTGGACTTTAGGCTACTAGAATATACAACAAACCTCATGATCTGATTTTCTTAATTGACCTTAGGCTTACAAATGAATTTCACTGGGATGTTAACAAGGTGCACTCAATCTTTCCACCACACATTAACAATATAATCTGTAATACTCCCATCCTAGAAAAAGAGCAAGACTGCATTGTATGGTTGCCCTTCACTTCAAGGACATTTTCTATAAAGTCTACTTATAGATTGATCATACAAAGCAAATTTGCTAGTCCTAGCAATAGTTCAAATCATATATGGAAGATGGTTTGGCATTCAGGGGTGCATTGTAGACATAGCATTCTTTTATGGAAGATGCTGATGAATATTCTTCCCACCCTTGATAGAGTACAAAGATTCATCCCATCAACTAATTTAAATTGATATTTGTGTGGTGACCAGCCTGAAATTGTACACCACTTGGTATTGAGATGTCATGTTAGCAAACTGGAATTCCTCATGGCAGATACACATTCAAGGATTGACACAATGGTTTACTATGATTTTGGGGCATGATAATTCTTTCCCCATCCAAGAATTAGAGAAACAAAAGACACATTTTATGGCAATTGCACTAGAATAGATCCGGTTGATTAGGAATGGTAGTTGGTAAGGTAAGCCCATCTAGATTGGACTAATTTTCTTCTAACATCAACCAGATCTTCTCGAGATATTGGAAAGCAAGTTTTGAAAGATTATGCAACAGAGGCACAACTGGGATTGACAAGGAATTGTTGAGATGGCAACCTCTTATCCTAGGGAACCTAAAGTTCAATTTTGATGCAACTTTTAAAGATGGAGTGACTGTTATTGGATGCATTCTTAGAAATTCAGGTGGCATTATCTTAGGAGTTTGGATAAACTGCTTTGTCTCAAAGAATAAATCCCTTTTGTGTAGAGGCTAAAGCGACTATCCAAGCTCTTAATCAACCAATTGAACTAAGATTGGATAAGGTAGTTTTTGAAGGCGATGCCTTCAACGTCATTATGACCTTTTATGGCCTTTCTCATATTGAGGATTTTAGAGCAAGAGCTAATATTTCCAACGGAATAAGCATACTCAATCAACATTGTTTTTGGAAAATAAGTTATGCCCTGAGATCATGCAATAGTTGGGCCAATTATTAATAGGTATGTGATTTTGATTTTTGTTGTCCTATGCCTCCCAATTTAACTAATCCTGTCTTATGGGGGGTGTAAATATAGTGACTAGAATCTCCTTAGATGATCCTTCTTTTGTTTTGAGTTTATTACATCCTCTCATTCATAAAAAAAATATAAAATAAAATAAAATTTTGTTCAATTGTTAAACCTATCTTTTTATTGCATATGTCCTTAGACTTTATCTATTTTAAGACATTTCCCTATTTATTTATTTATTTATTTTTAAAAAATTCTGCATCATTGTCAACTCTTTTGGGAGGGTTACATGAGGAAATAAGACTACAACAAATGACTAACAATGCAGCACAAAACCATCTCCAATATGAATTGAACTCATGATTTCTCACTTGACAAACCATATGAAGGCACTTAAGTAAAAGAAGCCACACTACTAAGCTACCATCTTGTTCTTCTATTTATTAGCTCTATACAAATTATAAACTATAGAGAATTGACAAGTCCAACCATAGTTTTCTTATCCTCTTCTATTACATATAAAATTATCTTAAGATGTTATGTTATATAGATACAAGATATTAAAATTACATAACTTATTGAATAATTTATTGTACACCACTTACACAAGTATCTTTAAAGCATTGATACACAATTCATCACCTTCTGAGCTTTTCCTTCTATTATGCTTGGTAGTTCCTCCTCTAGCCATCATCATGCCAATAGAGCCATCAAATACTTCTTCAACTTATGGTTAACAAATATTAAATGACATTAAACTTTCAATTCACAAATTGCTTCTTCACAAATTCAGCAGTAATAAATGGGTAAAGTATTTACTTGAAAAAAAAAAAAAGGATTCTTTTTATGGAAAATTGGACCTTTATAGTCTCTATATTTTTAATTGTTTAGATAAAGGAGTTGTTAACTTTTTTTAGGATAATCGGATTCTTATTTATTTTTTATTCGACAAAAGGGTCATTCCAATCAAATTTTGGTAATTTACAACTATTGAAGTTCACGTATTTGGTACGTATATGTCTCATGAAAGATATTTTTATCATTTGCAATCTCATTAACCAATTTATATCTTAATAAACCCTCATTTCTTTCAATTTCATTTAATTTTTCAATTCTTGACTATTTCTCTTCTAAAATAGTTTAATTTAAAGAAATGAAGGTTTTATTATGATTTGAGTTAGTTAATAAAATTTTAAATGACAAAAATACTTTTTATGGAACTTACATGTACTTAAAACATGAATTTCAATGATTGGAATTTATTAAAATTTGATCAGATAAATCTTTTTGTCTAATTGAAAATAAAAAAAAAAACGATATTCATAAAAGTTAAAAAAATATAAAGATTATAATCATTAATTGTTTGATTTTTTATTGACAATGTGAGATATTCAAAAAGTAACCCTTTATTTTTTAGTTGGTGGATGGTTTCTTCTTCAATTATATATATATTTTCCACCGCTGGCACACACATCATTCTACATTTTGGAGGGAAAATTTTTTTGAATGCTTGGATTTGGCTATAAGTTCTTATGTTGACAACTTAGCTTTACTTATACAATGCATTTAGGGTTTCGGGAGGAAGACTAATGGAAAAGGATAAATGAAAATGGTGGGTGACATTAGCCATGAGTAGTTTCCATTGCTGTCTCATGGCTGCCAAGAAGATAGTAATAATTGGTGACAAAGAAACCTTTTTCAAATATCACAGTATATGTAAATTTAAGACTAATCATTTGATTGCCTTATGAATTGAAAAGGTAACATTTGAAATTTCATTTCCTCTTAAGGCAATGCCAACCAATTTGCTATAGCGTAATAATAATAGCAGCATCAATTAATCAATATTTATAATGCTAGGTTTTTATAACACATTTCTAATTTGATTTAGATATATGTTTAGAGTTGTATTTTTTATAAAATTATTAACAAATTAGTATTATCATAGAATATGTAACTATATATACTTATAGGAATTTTTTTTTTCTGATTTTTTCCCTATAATTATTTTTCTTTATCGATCTATATTCTATATTTTTATTTTTGTGATATTAGATCCTATAATTATTTATGATTATTTGACTTGTTTTTTCAACTAATTTTTTCAAGTAATCTGATTGTTTTGGTCATATATGTTTATCAAGTGGTTATGTAATTACAAAAGTTATTTTATTGAAAATGCTATAAAAAAAAATTATCCATGTGATGTATACATGACCAAAATGGTCAGATTATTTGAAATAAATTAGTTAGAAAGACCAAGTCAGATAATCATAAATAGTAATTATAGAATTTTGTACCATAAAAAAAGAAAGAAAAATAATAATAATTTGAGAACTTAAAATAGTTATAGGAGAAAAATGTGGAATTAAATTTCTACACTTACACTCCCATATTGTTTAATTAAAAGTCAAAACTTATAACATATATCATGTATCTACAAGACAGAGATTTTATATGGGATATCTCTTGGAATTGAATCTTAATTAACTGGTTCAAGTAGATTCAATGTGATGGATCATGTGAGTGTACATCAAGTCTGTATGCATATGAAAATTTGTGCGAAATATATCAAAGACTAAAGCAAGCCTGGGAGAATTTTCTTTAGAGTGTACATAAATTGAGGATTTATCAACAGGTTCCTTGATTGAGAGCATTTACTTAAACAAAGCTTTGAGTTACTTGAGAGAATTTATCAATAATTTTGCACGTTGTTAGGTTATTAATTAGCATACAAGCTTTCAATTTTACCGGTAAATTGATTTACTCGTAGTTGTTTTTCAGATTTGAAACCTACATATAGTGTTGCACAATAAGTTAATAACTTAGTGGTGTGGTTTTTCTTGTTTAGGTATCTCTACCTGACTCGTCAAGCAGAGGTTCTGAGTTTGAATTTCACTAAGGACGGCCTTGTTGGGGTTTCCCCCTAATCCCTCCTAGGTTAGTCAATGTCTTGTTGGAATCTCCCGCATATATCTCTCCAAAATTAATCGATAAGGACACCAAGTCATCCAAATATATATATATATATATATATAATGTTCATTTGTAAATTTCTCATTTTATTTCCAACAAGTGATATCATTGTACACCCAATTAAATATTTGTATTATCTTTATTATATTATGAGATCAACATCTTCTAAAACATTATTTAAAATACTAATAAAAAAAAAGATGTATGTCAGTTTAATTAATTCTAAAAATTAATATCATTATCTTTTGTTAAATTAATATTTATAGCTTTTTTAAAAAAATGAAATTATTAAAATACTTTTGAATTATTTTGAATGGAGGCAAATGTTTTAATATATTTTTCAATGTAATTAAAATTTTATTTTATTTTTTAAAAATTATAAATATTGATTTAACGAAAATAACAATATTAGTTTGTTAAGTTAATTGAATAATATGTGTATTAATTTTATTGATATCTTAGACAATATAAGATCCGACACCATTTATTACATTATGATGAATTTAAGAATTTTGCGATAAATAATGTAAAATTAAGGAAAATGTTAAATTTTTGAATAAAATTCAATATTTTATTTATTTTATTAATTATAATGAATTTCATGGACATAGTAATATAATATACCCATAACAAAATAAATATAATGAATTTTTATATTTATATTTCAAATATTTAAAATATTCATGAAAAAATCAAGAAAATTCAGTAGTTTTGAATAATTTTTAAAAGTTTATTAAATAAAAAGTGAGAATGATTTAAAAACAAAAAACTCAAACACTTAAAAAAAAAAAGAAAAAAAAGAATTAGGGAAGAAAAAAAAAGAAAGAAAGGGATCTCCGGTCAGGGAAGAAACTTAATTAGGCCAGAGGTGAGCTCTCTTGGTCGGAGTAAATGGCAAAATTTGTGAGTAGCTGCTATTGGCCTTGAGGGCTGAGGGAGAGGGGGAAAGTGAGCCAGAGAGAGCGCATTATAACACCTTTGAGATTCTCTTTTAGGATAATTATCTATTTTTATCCTACAACTATTTCACCTTTTCAAATTATGTTTTATATTTTTATTTTGTGATATTCGATTTTACAATTATTTACGAATATTTAAGTTAAAAAATATTACAAGTATTTTGTAATATTTTAAATTTAAATAAAGACAAAATAAATAAGTTAAAAAATTTAGACGAGTTAAAAACATACAAACACCACACTAACCAATAACAAAATTATCATATTTATATTTTTATTATTTTAACAACCAGTCCTCTATAAAAAGAGCTCGAATTCATTTTCTTTCTTTAGCAACAACCTAATCGATATTGGACGTATCCAAAATTTGAAAAAATGTCTAAAAAAAGACATACAATGAATAAACCTTAGATCTAAATTGAATTTAAAAATAAATTCTTTTAAAAGAAAAAAAAAAAAAATGAAATTGATCTCTATAGATCAAAGGACGTCCTTGCATATGAGTAAAATAATAGTAAAAGTACTATATAAATAGAGAGAATGATAAAAAAGTAGTAAAAGATAACTTAACTCAACTGGTCGTAGCGACATTTATAATCTAAAATATTATAAATTTAAATAAAAAAAATTGTAAAATTTTCCAAAAAAAAAAGGTAAGAAAATAGAATTCGCAAAGAATCCAAGTAACTGATTAAAAGGACAAAGAACAATTGCTGTGTCCCATTAAGAGTAACTACTAATTAGCAGTCGAATCAAGAAATAATTAAAGTGGGTTAGCACAAGGAAAAGTTGTTGGTCAAAAGCTATATATATATATATATATATATATATATGGTACTGTTCTTCTTCATTAAAATCTCTAAAGCTTAATTATGACACTAATTTTGGTATCTAATTTTCTCTCACTTCCCCATATATTTTCACATAGAAAAAAATATTTCTATATTTTAAGTGAATATTTTAATGAAGATCAATGAAAATATTTAAAGTTTTAATATATTCGATTTTAAATATTTTATTGATATTTTTAGATTTTAAATAAATTATACTTTAGTAATTTTAATTCTTTTAAACGGAAAATAATTTAAGTAAAGATAATAAATATTCAAATATTTAAATATTACTATATTTATGTTTTTGCTTAATTTTTTTTTTGTCCAAAAAAACTAAAATTACTAAAATTTAATTTATTTAGTATCTAAAAAAAATACAAAAACTTTAATTATTTGGAACTAAATTCACTAATTTCTTTTATATATAAATTTCCTATAATTGAATATTAAAGCATATTTAATTTGCTTTTAAATATGAGCATTAAGTTGATTGATTATACATATATATATATATAGGAAAATGTTCTATTTAAAGAAAATAATCTTTAAGACAAATAAACCATATTTCCATGGTTGATTTATTATGTCCTTTTCATTGCAAAATTGAAAAATTCACAAGTTTAGTCCCAAACAAATTTTATGTAAATATTCAACATTTGTTATACGTTTAGTTAATTAGGTAAATGACATAAGAGTTTGTATCACCTATTAACCTCGTCAAAGGCTATTTACAAAAGTTGTTGTTTTTCATTAGTTTTTTATTTCAACCTTATTTACTAAATTATTTATTATTATTTTTTAAAAAAAAATTGAATTGTTTAATATGTATGGTGATAATTTTATCATCTTTTAAAAAGATCATTTACAATTATAATTTTTTTTTGATGATTTTTGGGAAAAAAAAAAGGACTATATTACTAATTTATAAATTGTTAAAAAATAATTTGAAACTTACCTCACCGATATAATTTTTTTTTTTTAAGAATTAAAAACTTAAAAGCAATAATTTGAGACTTACCTCGTCAAAATAAAATTTATTTACGACTAAATTTGCCAAATTTCCTTGCAAAATCATATCAATTTATATATATATATATATATCAATTATTTTATTTTATTTATTATTTTATACAATTTTATAACAAATTATTTATTTTGTTTAATGATATATTAATGATAATGTATTATGTAAAAGATGGATATAATTTCAGGGACAAATGAGTACTTTGATGAGTTATCCATCATTATTTATCATTATTACTGCCACAAAAAGAACTACATAATTGAAAAGTAGATAAATTTTACCTTCATGCAATAAAGGTAAAGATTGCCTTCATTTTCTCACCACTGTTCTCTCTCAGTAGTTATTTATGGTAATAATTAAATGCATAAAAATTAATAATTAGAATCAGTACAAGTAACAAGCTATCTCAATCATTTTTTTTCTTTTAACTATTGTCACCCTATTCTTGATAATAACAACAAGAGATTATCCCATATATATATATATATATATATATATATATTTCATGTTTAATGATCCCAAAATATATTTATATTTAGATATTTTCGTTCGAAAATTGATCAATTTAATCTCTATTTTAATAATTTTCCATCGTATTGATTCTTTTTCTCTTTCTTTTTTTGGATTTTTCATCCCCATATTATTTTTTTAATAACCATTTTTTTGGTCCTTTTCTTTAATAATATTTTAGTTAATTTTTTTTTTATCAAATTAAGACTTTATAACAAGTTAATTTTTCTTTTAACAATTTGTTTGATCAAATTAGAGTAATTATAAACTAGTTATAAGGTCTAATTTGATGAAAAAAAATTAGTTAAAATACAATTAAAAAGACCAAACTGATCACAAAAATATATACAGGAACAAAAAAGAAAAAATAAAATAGTAAAAGGGCCAAAATGTGAAAAACTAATAAAAGAGGAAGTACACCCACTAATTTTCCTATTTTCATCCATAGTAGTGTCTCTATTTATTTATTTATTTATTTTGTGAAGATCTGATAATATAAAGGTATTTATTAAATAGAAATTAATTCAAGGGTTAATTTTAATTAAATCAATAAAAAAAATTACGTTCTATAATCAATTTATTATTTGAATGTAGAATCAAATTTGCATCACTGATGAATAACCAAAATTATTACCAAAATTATTCTTTTTTTTTTTTTTAATTTAAAAAGTTGCATTTTAATTTGTGCATAATTTTTTATTTTATTGAGAACAAAGTAAATTTGTAATTTTTTTTTTAATAATAGTAATCTTAGCTAAACTATGAGCTACTATATTTTATTATCTACAAAGATAATTCAATCTTTTACATCTGTGATCAATGAGTAATTATCATACTAATTTATTTTAATAGTTATTTAATTGATTTTTTTCACTTATTATTTAATTTCAAAACCCTCAATTTTTTTTTTTTTTTTGTTTGTTTGTTTACTTATAAACAACAAAGAATAAATATTTTGTTTGGATGAAATTGTAAATTTGCAGCCATTAACCAATCAACTCCTACATATATATATATAAGAGAAACAACTCATTAGAGGCACCACACTACTTGTAAAAATATTTTTTGACAATATCCAATTTGAGTAATCTTATTCTTTGCTCATGTCCATTTCCACAGCAACACGGTTAGTTTCCCACCATGATTATTCATCAAACTTTTAAAATCTTTTAATTATTAGTCCGGAGCAATTGATCCGATTAAAACTCTTATATAATATTCATAACAAAACAAAAGATTGCAATTTTAAGACAAAGTCACATAACCTAAATTTCATAATTAAATATATACAAATCAAATATGCGCAACAAAAAAAATAAAAATCTATATATTAAAAACTATGAGAATCTCTCTACATATATCTACATTATCAAACCACCATGAATCTACCACTTCATATTCCATAACTTGTCCAATCAAAGATAGAATCTTGTAAGTGATTCCATTATTCTTTCTAAGACATTGTCTATAAGTTAAAAGACTATTGATTAATCTCTTTTCTAGAGAGATTTTTATTTTTCTATCCTTTTGATATCAAATTGAATGTCGAAGGATGATAACCTGTAACCCTTCTTCCAATTAATGCCCACAGATGACAACTTGTAACTTGGCTCCACTTGGCTAGCTCTCATACCACTTGTTAGGTCTTAATGCTCTCATAGCAATTGCTAGGGTTTATAACAACCCTTGTCTTGTTGGGGTTCTAATAAGAATTCGTTAATGAATCCTACAGATTTTCAATATAAAAAACAATGAGTAATTCAATTCAAAAATAAACTTGTGACACTAAAATTGGGAGAATACATTTTACTAACGAAACAACACATAGAAAGATAAAAAATGGAAACACACATTTAACGTAGAAAACTCTCCTGTGAAAAATGCAAAACCATAGGTCGATTTCTTTAATATTCCACTATCAAATAAAAATAAATGCAATGATCCCCAATTATCTCCAAACTTGGTTTAAGCAAATAATCCTTTCAATTACTCTATATTTCTTTGAATGTCACATCATGAAACTATAGAATTAAGTACTATCTTTTAACTCTTAATATATTCTCAATTCATTTGATCCTAAAGAAAACTCCTCACGAGTTTTCTTTAGACTACTGATGTATGCACCAACCTACATACACAATGCATCATATTGGATCTACTAGAACAAGTTAGATGTCATGCCTCTCTAATGGGGTTATAAACAGATATACATAACTCAATTCTTAAAAAACCATATATAACTCAATTTAAAATCATTTCTATTCATCTCAATTTTACTGTAAATTATTCTTTAGAAGCCATATTAAACATATATACATAACTCAATTCTTAAAAGGATATATGTAACTCAATTGAAAATCATTCCTATTAATCTCAAATCAAAATACTATCTATAGGAAAATACAATACATGACAGTAAAATATTCATCTATACAAAAGCCCAGTTCAAGCTAAAAACTATTTTTTTAAAAAATAATAATTTAAATTAAAATGCTAAAATATATAATAATGTATAAACATTAAATTAAATAGAATATATTATTCACAGTAAATTATCATTTAAAAAATATCCCAAACAAATATATAAAGGCAAAACCAATCTGAACTGCACAAAAAAAAAAAAAAAAAAAAAATTCTCATATATTGATATGAAATTGTATTCATTTACAAGCTGAAATTTCACATCAAAATCTGAATTGCACAAAAAAGTAAATTGTATTGCACAAAAAAAATCCCCATATACTGCTCATAAAACGTATCTATTGTATCTAATTACAAAGTGAGATTCAACATCCAAAATAAATCCCTTAAAGAAGTCAATGTCCAAAAAATTCAGTTGCAACAATAGTAATGATGCAATCCAATCCATAAATCCAATTTCCTTAGAGTATCCATGTAAGATATCTTAGGGTGTAAAAATGCCCTAGAGATTGTGCATTTAGCCCTGTTATGCCCAGTTTGTCTGCACGACCCACACATACTTGGTCTTTTGGCTCCTTTTGCTTTTAAGGCTAGCTACAATATAAAATAAAATAAAAGCATTAAACATACAAATGATGTGCTAAAACATACATAAAATATGGTAAACTACTTGTCTTTCTACTTGTAATACTGATGAGGTTCGAACATCAATTTCAAGTTGAAGAGCTTCTTCTATTCTTTCTACTTCTTCTACAATATGGGCTACAACTGAATCTGTAATTTCTTCCAATTGACTTGGATCTTGAATGGTATATTGGCCATGATCTTGGACCTGTTTTGGGCATTGTTGATGGCCATCTCCTTCACTTTGTACTTGGTCTTCAATTATGCTGGGGATGTCATCTTGAAAATTTTCTCAGGCTGGGCGGTTAACTTGTTGGACTTCTTGGCCTTCATGTGAACATAATCAATATCTTTTTGTTGGGATTCCCTTGCCTTTTAACAAGAACTTCTATGACCCATTTCTCCACAAAGTCCACATCTATTGACATTTAGGGCCCTAATATTGCCTTCCTTTCTAGTTTCACCTTTTCTGGCACATGTTATGGCATTTTGACTTTTTTTTTCTGCAAGCTTTACATGTCATAGATGTTAATCCTTTCCTACTCATTCTTTGTACCCCTTATGAATTAACTCTAAAACCCTATACCCTAACTTCTAACTTCCTTTTTTTCTTCGGCCTCCCAGATATTCTTATTACTGGAGGTGGTGTACTCAATGGTATCATATTGAACTTTGGCCAATTGTTTGGGCCATTGGCAAGACATATAATGGGTTGATATGCCCTCTTATAAGCATCAACAAAGTAACAACTATCTACAAAGCATTCTGGTGAACTACCTTCTAACTCTAAAGTAGCAATGGCATGAGTACAAGGAATTACAGAAAGCTGCCACTTTCTTATATGAGCAACTACATACACCTAAATCAATAGAAAATTGCTCCATTCTACTGCCCCTTACTTCAAATTTTCTACCCCTAGCAAAAGAAGGATAACAATGAGAAGACTCTCCTTAAGTTTTTCAAGCCTCTTTAAAATCCTAAGACACATTGAACCTGAATGTTTTTCAATCCACAATCTTCTTTGTTTTTGTCTTAACATGAGGTAAACCCTAATTCCTTCTAGGAGTCCTAGAATATGTTTACTTCTTGGCAATAATTTGGAATTATTAAAACTCTCAGAATGATTTTTGAGAAGAATGTCACACTTCACCTTATCCCTGAAATGTGCCCTACTCAAATGTCTTGGTTGTGTGTGTTTTTGGAGCTATTGAAATGCTCCATCATCAATTGTCTTTAGCATCAAACTTAGCTTCATATGTTACCTTTGCACATATCCATATTATTTCTTTAACAGCATCACCAGGACACTTTTACTCCTTATTGTTATGAAGATGTCATAGGCAGTGTCTATGCTTAATGCCACGCAATAATTCCCCAACAGCGGGAACTATATAAACCCTGCAAAAAAAAAAAAAGTTCCACTATGAAAATATGTCAGGTAAGATAATATGCAAATCTTCCATCAATTATTTTACAATTCATGAAACAGTTAGCAAATCTGCAAATCTTCCATCCATCAATGAAAATCTGTCAAGTAGTAAAATAGTTAGTAAAAAAACTAGCAAAAACGAATTGCAAAAACAACTACCAAAACAGTTAACAAAATTGATGCCTGTTAACAAAATTGTTCTTGGATTCATGCTTGTTAGCAAAAACTATCATAGTTATTACATTCGTAATAAGTAGCAAAATTGTGTCATAGTTATTAGATTCACAACAATTAACGATTAGTACTTACTACTTGACAATAAAAAACATGCAAACCATCTTTACCTTTTGTCTATCTAACATAACACACCACTCTCTTGGCTCATATATCTGTAGATCCTAAATCACAGTCTCCAAGAACTATTTTTCAAGTTCTCTTATTCTCCCATTTATGCATAGCATATACAACTGGATAGATGCCATTGTTGGCATAAGTAAAACTCCTTGATGTGTGGACCCTTCTAAAATGTTCCATCCAAGCAAAAAACTTTCCTACACCCATCTAGAAATCCCCATCTCAATGCACTAAGGCGCACATACATTCTGGCAAAATATTGCTCAACCTATTTCCTCGTTCATTTTATTGTCTATAAATAGTGTGCTTCTTGGATTATTTTGTAGTAGTTCAACTTTATAGTACTTGCATTTCAACTTTATAGTCCTACAAGAACTTGTATTGTTCTCTATAATTTCCTTGAATCAATCTCTTGGCTTCTTTTTTTTTTTTGAGCTCTATGCAACTTCTTCGTAGACACATTCATGTTCAATTCTCTATGCAACTTGTCCTTCCAACTCCACCAAGTGCACACTCTTCTCTAATCTAAAATCATCTATATATTTGGTAACAATCCACTTAGCAATTGATAGTTTATGATTCAATGTCCTTGAGCAACTATGTTCATTCTTCAAGGCTGTAATTTGAAAATTAAGTGTGTCACTCATTCTAAGGGCACAAATATACCAATCACAGTTCTCCCCATGACACTTAGCTTTAACTTTTACCTTGTCATTATTGTCAAAGTAAATCTCTCTACATTTCTTAATACCATGGTTCAAAATAGTAATTAAATCATCCTTACTACCAAATATCAACCCAATCTTAAAATTGGGGTTATCACCATTTTTGTTCTTGTTAAATCTTTCAATTTTGGCTTCCTTTTCGAGCCACCTTTCTCCTCATATGAATTGCTATGAGAATCAAAGTAATTATCCAAGGAATCTTCATCATCTGCGACAACTGTGAATTCCTTTTCATTTGCCATTTCAATTTCTAGAACATTATTGACTAGCCAAACTCTGATGCCACTCCTCCTATTCTTTTTTGTGTTTAAATTGGCCTATTCAGCTGTGGCGTCAAAGATTGGATTGACCTCTTCAAAATTTTTGAACTCATCTTCACATCTTTAATCACTTCATCCTCTCTCTTGAACTCATTTTGAACATCAGTTGCACATACATCTGTAATCACTTCATCCTTATCATTTTGCTTTGTTAAATATATCTTCCTAGTCAAAATTTTGGTTACTTCTATGCTCACATTTTCTTCAAATTTTATCATGCTTTCAACCTTATTTTTTTTTAACCAAACTACCACTAAACTCATCCTCATCACTAATACTATATTCTAAGTCACCATATAGTTCCCTATTACCAATGTTTTCATTACCATCATCAATTACATATTCTTTAGTTTCGTTATTTCCTGCTTCAAATTCCTTATTTATAGCTTCTGTTTCAGTTCCATCTTGAACAAACTCAACAATTCCTTCTTCTGTTGTCACTTGTAAATCATCTTTATCTCTTTCTTCCCCATCAGTTTCTTTTTATCCACTGTGCATCCTTCTACGATCTCTATTCTTAGTACAATCATCCTCAGCTACATAGTTTCTAGATGATGAAGCAGTACCCTACCAAAAAAAAAAAAAAAAAAAAACACGTAACCGTGGAAGATGAAGCTGTAATCTACAAGAATGAAGTAGTAAAAACAGAGAGCATTATGAACAGGTACCTTATTACTAAAATCCAATGTTTGAACTTCTTCAATTGCTACTTCATCATTGGTAAGTGAAGATAGTTGGAATTGCCTTATCATACTATCTTATACTCTCATTGTTCCTCAATTCTGTCTTCCTATTTAGGAAATCCAATTTGAACTCGTTGAATTCTTGCAAATTGAACCATTGCTTGGTCATCTATTTAATCAAAACAAACAAATACATAGCATGAATATATGACATTAAAAATCATAAGTAACATTATACAATCTGCAAATGTACAAAATTCACAAAGTAAGGATATTCTTCACTTTTGAAAATAGGTGGTGCATTCTCCATGAACATTTTACAATACATGAGATGATACCACCCACACTCTTCACCTCCTCTCTGTTGTGGAACCTAAATACTCAAGTAAAACAAGTTTAGAATGCAATTTTCTACTATTAAACTAGAAATATAATACATAGTAGTTTTTCTCTTACTTTAAGAATAAGCAAGGGAGCAACTTTAGGTACATCATTATGCACTAAAATATCATTTGTTCTTAGTAACTTAGCAACAAACCTATACAAATATATAATGACCTGTAGTATATAAAAAGAAACAACTCTTAACTAACAATATCAATTTTAACAATTCATAATACATACTTCCTTATCTCAAGTTCAATACTTTGATCCATTGCTTGAAGTGATTCTAACAATATCATGCAGGGACTCTCTAACCTTGATCACCTTTACTGAAATTGCATAAAATCAATACTTGCCAATGCAATCTACAAATCATTCAAAATAAAGTATATTGATAGTCTACCAAAGAATTACACACGTTGATCCAAATGAATTATTAAATTGCATTATTAGAATACGCATACCATATTATGATTGGTATCACAACATAATATTTTGAGAAGACGTCTTGGGTTTTTATCCATTCAAATACCTTCTCATTCTTCCCAATAGTGTACAGGTTGAAGAAAAGAGAATCAATGTAGCCAAATTGATTACATTTCTCCTCAGGTAAATCAACAATAATTTGACTGCATTTTGAAGATTAAAACACGTTCATACCAACTCAAAATCATAAAAATTTTCCCTATACTAAAGTAGTAATACTCAGGAAGCCATATCATAGAAAATTCTCATTCCAACCTTCTTCATTTTCCAAAAATATCCTAAATATTTGTTTCCATTGTCTCCAATTAAATTAATAGAACATATAGCACATATGATAGGCACATCAATTTTCTAATAATTGAGTAGTAGAAGCTATAAATAGCATTTGTAATAAGCAGAAAGTTAAATTTTTTCAAAACCAATAACATGACATGTCCAAGGATTAAGAATCAGTAGTTAAGTTATACAAATATTTTCGACACAAAAGCAGCAAAAGTGCAGTTGCTTGAGGTAATTTTTGAATCCCTTATTATCAAGCATCTCATCATTGTCACTTGCATTTTTGTTCCGCAAAAGACGCCTCCGTTGCCCACAAAGATTACCCATTGATGCTTCAGTAGGTATCCTACCGATTTTACTCTTTTTCATCAATTATGCACCACCTCTTTCTCAATCTCTTTACTCATCTTCCTCCTTACATTCCCTAGTTTTAATATAGTAAAAAAGTCGTTGAAATTAACTTTTCTTCTTCTATTTCTTGTCCTTTGCACAAATGGAAGAGAAAGCTCTCTCCTTGGTTGTTTTGGGCAAGAGCTTGTTGTTCATGAGTTTTGGGGCAATGTTCTTCATTTTTCAAATTTTTAATATAATCAATAAAGATTTAAATTTACTGATTTATCCTTATGACTTTGACTGAGATGGGAAGACTACATGATATGGCTAGATTTATGCAAAATCAGGCATTATGGACCTACAAAATTGTACGTAAAAAGAATAATGACCTAAAAAGTTGAAATTAAAGAACGAGGACCTATAGCACCACTTGTAAATAATTTAGTGACTAAAATTAACATTTTGCCTTTTATTCAAAAAAAAAAATTATTTATTTTTTTTTTTTGAAATTTCGGGTCGCTTATAATTTTTTATATGAAAATATAATTGACATTGCTCTAAACAAATTAGTTTTTAACCAATGTAGTCTCTATTATTGAAATCATATGTAAGATTACTATTAACTGAGTTGAAGCTTTTTTTTTCATAAACTTCATGCAATTTTGTCGAAGCTTTTTTTATTAATAAAACCTTATTTAATGTCCAGAAAGTATATATTGCTTTTAAATTACAAGCTTCTTCACCACCAATATGAATTCAAACTCATGAGACATTTCATGGTTAATAACCATGAAGTTAGAGATGACAATTAAAATTGTATTTGATGGAAAATTAATAATTTGACTTTGTTTTGACCCGTGAATTCATGTTTTGTCTAGGTTTGGGAATACATATGGTGATTCCCTAAAAAATCAAAATAAGAGATGAAGGCGGAGATGGTATTCTCCTAAGTCCTTGTCATGATGTGTAAATTATATATTATAATAATTATAATACTAAATTATTAAAATTTGATAAAGAGGAATCATGATAATTATTTTGATAAATACTAAATTGGATCCAAATAACTAAAATAGTAATTATATTATATATTTTTTAAATTTTATAATATATGTATAATTGTAATAATTATATTGACTATTTTTTGTAAAAGTAAAATATAAAAAGTGTTTAATAAATACATTATTTAATAAAATTTATTTAGTAATTTATATTAAAATTTCAACTAAAAAATAAAATATTTTATAACGATAATACATGGTGAAAAATTTTGGTTGTAATTTTCATCTTCGATAGGGATGAAGACCAGATATAACAGTTATATTGGATAGGGATGGAGATGTTAAAGAGTTCTCGCAAGTTTTCGATCCTATTACCATCCTCAGGTGAAACAGTTATTAAAAAATTAATTATTTCTTGTCTGTTGAGACTTAAAAATTAATTGAAAAACAAAATTGAGAATATACCAATTAAAAGAGTAAACTTACCAATTATTCAAGGAGTGCCACTTTATTAATAGTTAGTTGGTGAATTGATGATTTAATTTGGACGATATATTTGAAACTTCCATTTTCCAAATTCCTGAGTGGGAAAAGAAAATTTGGCCATACCTGAGAACATAGAGTAACCGATTTGTTGGTCAAAGAATCGGTAAAACATCGCCGACCCCAAATGATCTAATGTGTTACATGCGCACAATCTCTCCTGTCATCAACTCCCTACAAAACAAGACACACTCGGTGGCCCTTTCCTCAGTCTCTCTCTCTCTCTCTCTAGGCCTCTGTTCAAGGTGTGCTTTTCTGTGTGAAAGAGAGAGAGAGGAAATAGGAAGGATCCAATGGAATACGAGAGGATTCACAAAGCTCAGGTCTCGCTTCTGCAAAAGATTCATACTTATGCGTATATGCTTACCATATGTGTAAACTGGTTTTGTCTTTTAACAACAGTTCTTGCATTTATACAGCTTCCTGCAATGGTTTTCTGTGTAGTGATGAATTTTTGAGTGTTTTTCCTGAATGGGTTTTTGGTGTTCTGGTCATTCAACTTAAACTGAAGGAGAAGAAAGAGAAAAAAGAATCTTCACTTTTCTTTCTTTCTTTCTTTTTCTTTTTTTTTTTCGGTGGCATTTGAATTGTTTATTTAGTTCTTGTTCTGATTCAAGGTGTATATGGGAACCATTAGATGCTTCAATTTAAAAGCTTGAAATTGTGAAATTTTTGCTAATACTTGGGGTGGGTTTGATTTGATGGCAGTAATTATTTGGTAATATTAGGAGCTCTTTTACTTTGTCCATCCATGATTGAGCTTTAATTCGGTGATTTCTGCCTAAACTGTTTAATTAATCTTTTCCATTTTCTCTCTTTTTTTTTTTTTCGTGTGTGTGTGTGTGTAGGCTGGTTTGATTTCTCCAAGTAAATTGAGAATGAAGCTGATTGGACCTCATAATCAAAGGAAAAAGGAAGGATCCAACAGTAATTCTTCAAGAACATCCCCCGCTAGGCTTGAGGATTCCGAGTTTGTGAAGAACAGTTTGTTAGCCACTCAAAGCGGGGATTTTGATGAAGAAAGTACGGACACACACACACATATATTGAGCCGTTTTCTCCCTATGATAATTCAGTTAAATGCTTTTACTTTAAAGAATCTGTTAATTTCTGTGACGTACTGCCGATTATGCTTTTCAAGTCCCTCTCTTTTTGCGGTTTTATCATTTCTTTTCAGTAAAGTTTTCTCGTGACAATGATGAAGGTACATCCTTGATTCAGCAATCCGCATATGCATTCTTCCATTTCAAAATATCAAAATAATTAAGTCAATTCTGACTTTTTTTACCAGTTCAATTGATTAAACAGAGGGGAAGGTCAAGTTAATCAGAAAAAAAAAAAAAATTAATACTTATCCTAATCTGTAAAATGATTTACATTTTTGGAAGACTTTTTCGCTCTAAGAAGATGTATATATTGAGAATTGAGTTAGTATTTGATCTTTTGAACTTTTCTTTTTGGCTGCAATCTACTAGGTCTAATTTTTAGTCACTCTGTTATAAATTGATTAGTTTTTGCAATTGACTATTGTGTTTCTTTATTCTGCTTATGGTTATTATATGCATATCTGTATTTGTGTATGTTTTCAAGTTTTGTGCTAAGGTAAGGATGTCCTCAACTTTTGCAGTTCGCAATGCTGAGGTTTTGTTAACAAAACCGTCTGAAAATACAACAACAGCTGCAGAACAAGGCGATTCTACGAGATGCCCTCCTAGAGAGTTTATACCTAGAGAAAATGGAGATACTACTCGGAACAAAGTGCAACAAGTTCTTAATGGAGAAGCTCCAAATTCTAATTCAGTGTATCCTGTTAGAACATTTGAAGATGAAAATCTTGATTATGATAGTACATCTAGCTTTGAGTTTCACAGAGGTGAAAGGTCACATCACCATCCTATTGCAAGATCATTTTCAAGGCCTATGCCATCAAAGTGGAATGACGCAGAAAAGTGGATAATGAATAGGCAAAATATGCCACCTGGCTATTCCAAGAAAGTGCATTTTCAGAATCCGTCGAACCGTGGACCAGCTACAAATGTGGTGAGAGTTGCACCAGAACTGTCTAATTACGAGAACAAGTTATCTGTTAAGCGGGTTGATTTCTGTCAATCTGCAACCCATTTGGGAACTGAGAAGTTTGCTTTTGTTCCAAGTGGATCTCATTCTATTTCTGTTGAAAGGAATGGAAGAAACCCATTGATTGATTTTTGCCCTGAAACTAAGGATTTGAGGGAGGTGGATAATGATGCTATGTCTTGTTCAAAGAGCTCTATAGAAAATACAACAGGTAATTTACATGAACCATGCAAATGGTTTCAATGAGTCACACAGACCTCCATTTGCTTAAGTAAGACTAGATGGAATATATTTGTTTTTTTTTTTTGTGGATCAACATTGAATATCTTTACATCTGGAGGATACTTTCAAACTTGTCCTTCATACATGAATTTCAGTGGTTAGCATCTGTGTTCACCTATTTAGATCTTATGTTCGTAGTTAAATGTATGATGTATCACTGCTATTCTTGTTTATGCTGCAAATTAGGTTGAAGTTCCATAAATGGTAGTCAATACTTTTCTTTTTTGTCATTTCTATGACTCTCAGAAGAAATTGGGTGAAATTTTCAGATCAAAAGGTAGTTTCGGAAGTCACCTACTTTAAATGAAAAGGTAGAGATTTTTACCTGGAGATGTTTCTTCTTGGTTTTTTATTGGTCTGATCATATGTTCAAATCTTGCAAATAGGTTTACCTGCAATAAGATCAGTTTCGATGAGAGACATGGGTACAGAAATGACACCTATCCCAAGTCAAGAACCTTCGAGGACAGCTACTCCTGTCAGTTCAACCAGCCCACTCAGAAGTCCAACATCTTCTATTCCCTCCAGTCCTCGGCGAGGAGAGCCAGCACCCACTCCTGTAGAAAACTCAGGCGATGATGCACCTGAACATTCAAAAGAACTTGGGAAAATGGAAATGTCAGAAGAAGAGCTAAAGCAGAAGACACGAAGAGAAATTGTAGCACTTGGTGTTCAACTTGGCAAGATGAATATTGCTGCTTGGGCCAGTAAAGATGTGAAGGACAAAAACACCTCGGTTGAAGCTGCTTGTACTAATGAAATTGAACAGATCGAATTTGCAAAGAGAGCAGCTGCTTGGGAGGAAGCTGAAAAATCAAAACACAATGCTAGGTGGGAATATCAAACATATTTACAGTAGATTAGACCTTTCAATTAAGATCTTCTGTGCAACCATTTATGAACCGTGAATATTGCCTCAGATTCAAGCGGGAAGAAATTAAAATACAAGCCTGGGAAAGTCAGCAGAAAGCAAAGCTTGAAGCAGAAATGAGGAGAACAGAGGTATGCTTGATGAATACCTTATTGTATATTTCTGTTTGTGCCATAAGTCTGATACTTCGCTTTGAGAGTTTGTCATTACAATTCCTTACTTCTCCTGAAGTTATAAAATACTAAGGAGAGTCAGAAATTATGTAATAGTAACATTTGAATTTTGAAGGCTAGAAAACTTGCTAATTGTCAAGTTTGATATTTTCCCCCAATAAGTTGCTTAGTTTGTTCTCTCTCAGTCAATGTACTTGCCCATCTATAGATCTGCAGTGGTTTTATTTTGTCCTGAGAAATAATAATTATGATGCATTTCAGGCAAAAGTTGAGCAAATAAGGGCACAAGCACAAGCGAAGATGATAAAGAAGATTGCAATGGCCAAACAAAGGTCTGAAGAACAAAAGGCTGCAGCTGAAGCCCGAAGAAATCAACAGGCTGAAAAAGTCGCAGCACAGGCAGAATCTATACGCCAAACAGGTCGACTTCCATCTGCTTCTTTCATCTGCTGTGGATGGTGATGATTTGAATCTGAATTTGCAGAAATAGTAAACAGGCTTCCCCATACAGAGAGTTTCTCATACTGATCTTTTTCTATACTTGTCTGTTGTCTCTCTTGTAAGTTATCCATCTTTTTGTATGTATTAAGCTGTGAAAGCTATTGTGTTAGAAGTGCATTTTTCGGTTCTGTAGCATTACTTTTCCTTTACTTCTGTTTCTTTTACATGTATATATATATATTTGGGGCAAATTGGCAAGTTTAGTCCCCAAACTATCGTGATTTGGTGGTTAAGGTTCTTGAATTAATTTTTTATGTTAAATAGGTTCCCAAACTATGCAAATCGTGTGATTAAGATTTTTCTGTTTGAATTTTTGTGAAATTACGGTTCACTAGAGGTTTAAGGGTATTTTGGTCTTTTTACTTTAAAATTTAAATTTAAAGAAAAAAAAGAAGAAGAATTGTATTTCTTCTTCCCCTTCTCATTCTCGAACCCAGCATCTACGTCAATGAGAGCGCCTTCTTCTTCTTCTTCCTTTGGTTTCGGTGGTTTTGTCGCCTCTACCACTCCTTCATCTTCAGTCTCTCCTACTCCTTTTGGTTTCAATTTCTTTCGCAGTTTGCTTACTAGCTATGGCACCCAAGGCAGGCAAAAAGAAGCCAACAGAGAAGAAGAAGAGTAAGGCCATGGGAATCATGAACAGTTTCGTTAATGACATCTTCGAGAAATTGGCTTAGGAGGCTTCTAGGCTTGCTAGGTACCACCATCACTTCCAGGAAGATCCAGACCGTTGTTCGTCTTGTCCTTCTCGGTGAATTGGCCCTGCTGTCTTTGAAGTTTGAAGGCGCCAAGGCTGTTACCATATTTACCAATTCCTAAATTAGGGTTAAATTATAGGGTTTTACATATTATTTTCTATTTTCAGAATGCTTTGTTTAGTTTTTTTTTTTTTTTTTTTTTTTGAGGTGGTATCCCCCCTTCCGGTCTAAATTAATTCACCCGCGGAGGCCCAACAGTGTGGGTATATTCGCACTTGTGAATATATTTCAAATTGTAGAACTTCGGGTGAAGTTTGAACCTATGGTTAGGGGAAACTCCTCGACCTATGGTTAGGAGAGATTCGAACTCTCAACCGCCTGGTTTACTAAGAGGTAAGAGGGAGATTCCAAGACCAGTAGGAAAGGAATTTCTTATGCTTTGTTTAGTTAAAAATTATGATTTTATTTCTGTGCTGTAAATTTAGTCGATTAAGTCTGATATAATCGGTTATATATGAAATATATTTTGGGATCTTCCAATTATTTCTCTATTATGGTAGTAATTGTGAGTGTGGGAATCATATTTTTGTGGAATTTTGCTCTCTGTGATGATCCTTAGTGATATATATATGGGTGTGGAAGTTTTGGACAAAAGGAGGGGGTGACATTTGTGCTTGCTGGCCACATTTGAAAGTGTCCTTCCTAAGAGAAAATGCCAATGATGAATGGGGATGGTGGCCCAGAAGGAAATGGATAGGAAGGGGCGGGGAAGAAAACTGGCACTAATTCAAATCACATGAATGATTTCAATGTTGATATTTTTTCACTTCCTCTTATTTTCTGGTACATTGGAAACACAGAACTGGAGGATCCAGGAAAATTACCAAGATTGCCGTTTGCTTTGTTAAATTCATGACTCAATCGACGAACAAAAGATACTCAAATTCATGCATATCCTTTTACGCCAATATACAATAAATATTAACAGTAGACCATCTACTTCAACTGCACTTAAGCACTGCATCAAAATTGAATAAGGAAGTTTTATAAATCCAAATAATTTCAAAAACAGAAATAAAAAAAAAAAAAAAAAAAAAGCAAGCACGAAAACGGAAAGACGCCAAGAAGGAAACGGAATGCTACTGGAGATTGAGATGGAACAATGGCGTAACGTCGGGCAGCAGTATCAAACAATTTTTGCACGAAGAGAAGTTTCCTTGGTGAGGAAAGTAAGCAGTAGGTAGAAGGAAAGAAGGAAAGTAAGGTATGAAATGAAGGTGAAAATGGCTTCTTGTCCCTTTTTTTTTTTTCACTTTCTGGTGCTGAAAAGGAAAGATAGGAAAAAAGAGAGAAGCAGCGAGAGTATTTTTTTTTCTTCTTTTTTTTTTTTTTTTAAAATTTTATTTTTAAGTAAAAATGCCAAAATGCTCTTGGACAATTTTTTTTTTTTAACTGGTGAACAGTGATTTCACAGAAAATTCAAAATGGAAGGACCTTAATCACACGATTTGCATAGTTTGGAAACATATTTGACAAAAAAATTAATTTAGGGGCCTTAACCACCAAATCACGATAGTTTGGGACTAAACTTGACAATTTGCCTATGTTTGGAGTATCCTTTCATACCACCTATTTATTGTCAAACGCAGTCATGGATGCAGTGCTTCAGTTAGGGGCATGCGTGCAAACTACCATTTTCCTTCCTCCTTTCTAACCTGCAAACTAAACTATACAGATTGAAATAATTTTGCAGCAGCATTTTAAATGAATTATAAGCTTAATGAGGATGAAAAGTGATGGAAATTCTCAACTATAACAATCAGAATTAGGTTTAACAGAGAAACAGACAAGAAATTGATAGAAATTTTAGAGACTCATTACAATAAAAGATATTCTATGGAATAACTCCTCTCTTAGTCAAGCTAAGAGCCTAAAATGAGTTAAATCACAATACAGAATGACCCCCTCACTGGACCTATAACTATTTAGCTCTCGTCACCATGTATTACTAACTTTGCCATCACTCAACAAAAAAAAAAAAAAAAAAAAAAAAAACTTTGCCCTCTCACCCTTTGCCAGCTTTAGACTTTTTTCCTTTCTAGAATAAACATGATACACTTTAGGGCCATGAGATAGATGGACCAATACAGGCTTGATATCAGTATTATGATCTGGGTCTCCTTCAATACTCCCTCCTTGAAGATTAGTCTTGTCCTCAAGACTAACATCCAGACACAGACTCTGGACAGTAAGAGCATCCTCCCAAGTGGCTTCAACCTTTGGCTTTCCTGTCCATATGATAAGCCACCGTGGAACTGTAACTCCTTGCTTCATGACTGTCTGACGAACAAGAATGGTTGCTGGAGTAAAGAAATCTTCAATGGCTAGCTCCAACTCAGCAGGCAAGGAAGCATCGAAATGCTGGGAGCCTGGGATTGAACAGGTTTTTTTTTTTTTTTTTATTATTAAAGGGAAATGTGGAACACAGGGTGAATTTTTGATGTCGCAGAAAGTTGTAAATGATAAGCTACTGCCCCAATTTGCTCCACAATTTGAGATGGCCCATAAAATTTTGCAGCAAGCTTTTGATTGGAGTGTTCGGAAATAGAGACTTGGCAATAGGGGCATAGCTTGAGATGAACCCATTCACCAACCGATAATGAATGTCCCTGCGGTGTTTGCCCGCCCCCTGCTTCATTTGAGCTTGAGCTCGTTGCAAATGGTATTTGAGCTGCGCAAGAGCAAAATCTCGGTCAAGTAGGTCCTTCTTCACAGATTCAACGTAGATTTTTCCCAGCCATAAATTGTACCACTGAAGGAGGTTGCCTACCATAAACAATCTCAAATGGAGAGATGCCAGTAGAACCATGGAAGTTAGACTCAGAATTCGGCCAAGGAACCCAATTGGACTATTAATTGTTTAGGTTATTCCACTGCGAAGCAGCGTAATTAAGAGCAAGTTTGAATAAACACTAAACTAGAAAAAAATTGGTTATTTGAGACAAATTTTTATTTAAAATTAACATTGTCTGTAATTTTTTTTTTAATTGAATTTTATGTTAGAAAAAATAGAATTAAATATATAGATTTTATAGGTATAATGATTGTGTATGTAAGATAATATTTTTTTTTAGAAAAATGTGTGTAATATTATTTTATTAATAATATATTTATTTAATAAAATGGGGTCCACAAATTATCCTTACTTTTTGTTTTTAACCTTTTATTATTATTATTTTTTACTTTGATCCTTTATATATATATATATAAGTGTATTATAGGTGGTAGACCTAGGGTATGGAAATGGGGGATAAACTTGAATTGAAAAAAAACGATGTCCAACTTCATATTAGTATGATATTGTCAGTTTTGGGCCAAGCCCGCACGGATTTATTTTTGGGCACATCCCAAAAGGCCTCATACTAATGGAATTAAGTTGACACCTATATTCAAGTTGATTTGTCCTTAAATTTCCAATGTGGGACTTAGGTTTGATATCTAAGAATCCTCTCCTCAAACCAAAGGACCACACAGCTCGTGGCCTCCACTCCATCGAACTCATTTGATCCGTCAAATCATCTTCTACTGCTACTGTCAACCAACGGGACCCGCCGCCTAACCACCACAAATATCAAGAAGACTTTCGACACAAGGCACCAAACATAGATCTCCAATCACAAGGGCATACTGAGGGCCTCCCACACAACGCAATCCACATCTCCTCTCATCGTTGAACCATCGACTCTGATAACACTTGTTGGGATCGCCAAAACACCACCTTAACTCCACATTAGTATGATATTGTCCGCTTACGGATTTGTTTTTTGGGCACATCCTAAAAGGCCTCCTATTAATGGAGTTAAGTGGACACTTATATTCAAAGTAATTTGTCCTTGAATTTCCAATGTAGGACTTAGGTTTGATACCTAACAAAGAACTCATGTGGAGTTCAGCATCCTGCCATTTAATCAACTCCTACCAAAAATAGCTAACAAAAATAGGATGTCGATCACTTAAAATTGACTTTGGAATACCATGATGGCGTACCACTTCATGCACAAAAACATCAACAATAGTTTTAGTTGAATAGGGGTGCTTTAGCAGTATAAAATGACTGTATTTGGATAAATGATTCACCACAACAAGAATAGCATCAAATCCTCTAAATTTTGGACTACTAACAATGAATCCATGGAGACATACTCCTAAATTACATCTAGAATGTCAAGGGGCTGCAATAAGCCTTCAAGAACCAATGAGCTAGACTTGCATTGTTGACATACATCACAAGCCTGCACAAATTTGCGAACATCAACTACCATTCCAACCCAATAAATATTTCAGCAAGACAACGATAAGTTCTGTAGTATCTTTAATGACCACCAGATTTAGTACTATGAAATTATGTGATTAACTTGGGAATCTAAGAAGATTGGCAGGGTAAAACCAAACAATTCTTGTAATATAATACCCTATTTCTTGCTGAATAACCCAAATAAGAGGATAGATTCTGATCAAGATTGGTAACAAAATCACATTTTGCTTCTTACAACAATTTTGCCCCTTGTACCCAGAGAAGAACTAACTATGAGAATTGAAGATAAAATTGAAAGATGGGAGATGGAATGGAATAGTAGCTAGGGTTTCATTACATTGAATAATAAATTACAAGAGAGAAATAAGAATATATATAACAAACAATGTAAAAAGAATATTCTGCCCTTATTAGAAATACTGAATAACAAAACTAACTAAACTAATATATATAATACCAAACTAACATATAATCTCTAACATTCCCCCTCAAACTCAAGATGCAGCTGCAAGGAGCATCGAGATTTTGTCAACAAAGAAGCGAAATCGCTTGACAGTGTGAGACTTTGTGAAAAAGTCAGCTAACTGCATGGTGGAAGATATAAAAGGCAATGTAATCATTCCATGTTGTAGCGCTTGTTGTGTAGTATGACAATCAATCTCAATGTGCTTAGTGCGCTCATGAAAGACTGAATTACGAGCAATGTGAATGACACTCTTGTTGTCATGATAAAGCGGAGTAGGAGTAGTAATGGGGACTCCTATATCTTCCAAAAGCCAACGCAACCAAACAATCTCATTTGTGGTAGTGGCCATTGCAAGGTACTCAGCCTCTGTGGAGGATTGAGAAACAACTTGTTGTTTCTTACTTCTCCATGAAATAAGTGAGCCACCTACGAATATGCAAAATTCATTCGGATCACCAACAAAATTAGCATCAGAATATGCACAAAGCTCCAAATACGAATCAGAGGAAGACACAAGACTATGATAAATAGTACTGCGTAGATAGCGTAAAATACAAAGAACAACAAGCCAATGAACTATGGTGGGAGATGCAATAAATTGACTAACAATGTGGACAACGTAAGCAATATCTGGTCGAGTGATAGTGAGGTAGACTAAGCTACTAACCAAAGTCCAGTATAGAGTAGGATCAGATAATAGAGTACCATATGTAGGGCCATATCGAGCATTAAGTTCCAAAGGTGTATCAACAGTCCAAGTTCTGTCAGCTGAGCTCGTTGAAGGATATCCGCTATGTACTTGGATTGAGATAAAAGATAACCCTTTGAAGAAGTAGCAACCTCAATACCCAAGAAATAATGCAAGGGACCTAAATCCTTCATGTCAAATTGGTGATCCAACTCAGCCTTCAGTTTTGCAATACCAAGAACAACATCACCTGTAATAATCATGTCATCAACGTAGAGTGAAAGAAGAATACGACCAGCAGATGTAAACTTAACAAAAACAGTTGAATCATGAGCACTAGAGGAAAAACTAAGAGAACTAACCACAGTGGAAAATCTCTCAAACCAAGCACGAGGAGCTTATTTGAGACCGTACAATGCTTTTTTAAGTTTGCAAACTTCCTTCGGATTATGAGATACACTAGGAGGAGGTACTATATATATAAACTTCTTCTTTAAGATCCCCATTTAAAAAGGCATTTTTGACATCCATTTGGGATATAGACCATTTGTGAACCGAAGCAACTACAATAAGAACACGTATAGTGGTCATCTCGGCAATTGGTGCAAAAGTCTCCTCATAGTCTAGACCATATGTTTGAGCAAAACCTTTGCAACTAATCTTGCTTTGTAATGCTCCACTGATCCATTTGATTTTGTTTTGATCTTATAAACCCAACGAGAACCAATAGCAATCTTACTAGGAGGAAGTGGTACTAAATCCCAAGTAACAGTTCGATGCAAAGCATCAAGTTCCTCAACTATAGCCTACTGCCAATTGGGATCAAAAACTACTTCTGTATAGGAAGTGGGCTCACAAAGATTGTGAAGAGACACTAAAAATGAAGTAAGTGAAGGTGAAAAACAAGAATAAGCAAAATCAAGTAACTGAGTGGAGTTACAAGTACGCTTTGGATAGCATGATAATATAGGATCTACAATCACAAGAGGAGTAGGAATGATTGTAGGAGAAGGCGGGGAAACATCATCTATGGAAAGAGGAGCATGAGAAATATCATCAATTGCACCATCAGTAGTTGCTCGAGTCCTGGAGAAAAGTGATAGGGAAAGGGCTGTATTGGAGAAGGGGAAACATCGGTGGAGGAGGACGAACTAGTAGAGGGTGGAAGGTTAGGAGGATCATCTAAGGAAGGATCAATGCATATGAGATCAGAATAAGACACATGATGGGATGTGGTAAGAATAGAGAAGAAGAGAATATGTTCAAGAAAGAAGACATGATGAGAGACATACAATTTCTGAGTAATAGGATCGTAACAACGATAGCCTTTTTGACCTTTACCATAACCGAGGAAAACATAACAGGTTGAGCGGGAAGATAACTTATTAATCTCAACACTGGGACTAAGGACAAAACAAGTACAACCAAACACACGTAAGGAGGAGTAGTTAGGAGAATGTCCATGCAATTTTTCATAGGGAGAAAAACCTGAAGTATGAAAAATAGGTATTCTATTAATCAAGTGCACAATGGTGAGAATGGCTTCACCCCAAAAAGGACTTGACACCAGCAAATAAGAGAAGAGAGTGAGCGGTTTCAACAATATGTCTATGTTTTCTTTCAGCTACTCCATTCTGTTGTGGGGTATCAGTACATGAGGATTGATGAATAGTACCATCAGAAAGGAGTAGCTCAGAAAATGCTACAGATGTATATTCTCCACCCAAATCAGAACAAAAACATTTTATCACAGCAGAGTGCTGAGTTTTAATTAATGAGCGAAAAGAAGTATAAATATGGATAACATTAGATCTACGCTTCATTAAATAAACCCAACAATATCTTGTATGATCATCAATAAAAGAAACATAATATCTGGAACCCCTTTTAGTGGCAACAGGACAAGGTCCCCACACATTAGAATGAATCAAGTCAAAAGGTGCAACAGAGGAAGACACACTTCGATTAAAAGGTAAAGCAGAAAACTTTTCCAGTTTACAACCACTGCAATAAGAAATATCACAAGTTTATAAATTTTCCAAAGATCCTTGAGAAACTAAATATCTTAGTCGAGAGGCTGAAACATGGCCAAGCTTAGAGTGCCACAAGGAAAAAGGAGAAGAAGAAGAACTTAAACAGAAAGAAGATAAATTGACACCCGATGCAGCTACATCTGGAACTCGCAACTTATCTAAGACATATAATTCCCCCTGCCTATGGCCTGTCCCAATTAGCCTATGGGATTTAGGATCCTGCACCTCACAAGAAGTGGAAGAGAAAGAAATAGAATAACTAGAATCACAAAATTAACTCACAAATACAAGATGCATAGTAAGTTTTGGAATGCAATAAACATCAGAGAGGGATAAATGAAAAATGTTTATAGAACCAACACCTATTAAAGGCATGTGAGTACCATCAACAGTCATAACAGAGGTAGGGGAAGGAGATTGAGACATAGATACAAAGGATGATGAAGAAGGTGACATATGGTGAGACGCACTAGAATCTAAGACCCAGAAGAAAGAAAATATACCTGCAGTGTTAGCAGAATTCATACCTGATGAAGATGGAATGGACATTGCATACGACTGTGATGATAACTTTGTATACAGTTGTGCTAAAGAATCCCAAACTTGTTTTGTAGTCTCATACTTAGCCAATTGCATTCCAATAGAATGCTCAACAGAATTATTAACCCAAGTCAAAATTTTCGAATTATTTTCTTCCCATGCATCTAACAATTCAACATAATTTTCATCTTTATCATTTGTAGGTTTGCTCAAAACACCAGTCACATAATTCCACATATGTTTTCCTTTCAATAAATTTCTCATCACATAACTCCAATATGAGTAATTATTTCCATTTAATCTAATACTAGTAGATTGTAGTGAATCATCCCTTTCAGTAGCCATTACCAACTAACAGATGAACCACTAAATATTGGAATACAATGCAAATCAAACAAAGTAAACAGAGATTTCAAGTGAGCAAACCTCCAAAATGAGTGCGAATTGGCAAATCTATTGACAAAATTCCTCAAATTGTTCAAAATCTGCCTCTCAAAACCGCTACGCAAGAAAACCCCAAATTTACTCTACTGCAAATGAAATTCCCAGATGTGCGAAATTCCTCCAGATCAACCGATTCATATACGAAATCCCAAAAGTTTGATTGGAATGTAAAGTTCTCCCATAAAATTTTCAATCAAACATCCCATGATCTTGCTCTAATACCATGTGAGAATTGAAGATAAAATTGAAAGACATGAGATGGAATGGAATAGTAGCTAGGGTTTCATTACATTGAATAATAAATTACAATAGAGAAATAAGAGTATATATAACAAACAATGTAAAAAGACTATTCTACCCTTATTAAAAATAATGAATAACAAAACTAACCAAACTAATATATATAATACCAAACTAACATATAATCTCTATCACTGACATGATTGTGGACAATTCACCATCATCATCACGCCTAGATTACGCATCAGCAACACTATTTTCTTGGCCAAGATTGTAGCAAATTGTAAATTTATATCCAAGAAGCTTTGGCACACAATTTTGTTGATTCGGAGTAGTAATGCGCTACAACAAAAGGTGTTTGAGGGTCTTTTGATCTGTGAGCACTCTAAATTCTGCTCCTAACAAGTATGGTCACCAATGTTGCATTGGCAAGGCCAACGTCGTCATCTCTCTTTCATGGTCGATTTAGCCAAATTTCGGACTGATAAAGCCTTGCTGAAATAGGTAATAGGCCTCTGATGTTGCATTAGAATAACACCAATTCCTCTACCGAAATCATCACATTCGACTACAAAAGGAATTGAAAAATCAAGCAAAGCCAAGATGGGAGCAGATACCATAGCTGATTTTAGGTTATCAAAAGTTGTTTAAGCTGCATTAGACTATTGGAATGTATTTTTCTTAATTAATTCATTCAAAGGATGAGCTAAACTTCCATAATGACATATAAACTTTAGGTAATAACCAGTATGTCCCAAAAATCCTTTGACTCTCTTAACATGGCCAATTAAGAACAACCTGCATTTTCTTCGGATCCATTGATACACCAAACTTGATAATAATGTGGCCCAAATATTCTACTGAAGAGTGCCCAAAGTTACATTTCTTTTTATTAATGAGGAATTCATCATCATACAACAACTGAAAGGCTAACTGTAGATGAACAAGGTGATCTTCCCAACTACTATTGAATATGAGGATATCATAAAAAAACACCAAGATAAATCTTTGCAAATAGGGACAAAAAAGATCATTCATGACTGCTTGAAAGGTTCCTAGAGCATTAGTGAGTTTAAAATGCATCACTAGATACTCATAATGTTCGTCATGTGTCTAAAAAGCTATTTTGTCAATGCTATCTTCCTTCATTTGAATCTGATTAAACCTCGACTTCAAATCCAATTTCAACAAATAGTTGATCCCACTAAATAATAGCATAATCAATAAATTCAATATCAACAAGTTTTACCTTTTCCATCTTGGAATAGTTGTGGTAATGGACCACTTACTCAACATTCTTCTCCCATTCAAAATAAGGTTTGGGGTCTTTTTTTGCCTTGAAAGGATGGAATTTTCATCTTAATATTTCCTAGACTATTATCTTCTCTATTCCTAACTCCTTTAATTTCCCAATAAAACCCCTATTATCAAAAATTGCATCTATATCGTTCTCTTTGTTAAAACCAATATCGTAATAATCATCATCATCCTCTCTGACCCTCTAGGTGGAACTTTCTCCCTCCTTTGTCTATTGGGAAAATTCTTTGTTGTCCTTGTTGCATCCCTTCTTCTACTCTATCAACCTTTTGTAGATCTGTTCCAACTCAAGCCCTTCATTCTTCTCGTTTCCCTTATCAATGCTTGAAGCTGGATATTAGCTATGACTGATTACTTCCCTTTATCATTTGTGTGTCTATTTGAGTGTTAAGACATGATTAAACTTTTCAAAGAAAGTAAGCAAAAGAAAAAGGACCTCACCACACCCCCTCACGTATTTCACTCGAAAACATGATTTTCACTCAAAACTTTTACTCGTGTTTCACTCGATTAGTAATTGACTTTTACCCTCTAACAAGCTTACACTCCCTTGCCTTTTTTTCACTCGTGTGATTTCTCTTTTAGTTCTTATGGAACTAATATGAACAATATCAAGAAAAAAGCCCATAACAATTGTCACCAACATATCAAAACTTTGAGTACCAAAAAAAATTTGTAGTATAACGTACAACTGAATTCAGACATGCCAAGGCCTAAATAATGGAATTTCTTGTTTTTGTACTTTTTCCGTACTTTTTTTTTTTTTCACTTCTTTTCTTTTTCCTTCTTCTTCTTCTTCTTTTTTAACAAACAACAAGATTTTTTTTACTATAAAAAAATTACAATAGTTTTTGAAAGTTTTTTTTGTTAGGTCTTTTATATCTATTTTTGTCGGTTTGATTTTCTGCATTTTTTGGCTGAGTGAATCTACTATTTGTGTCAGTACTTTTTCAAACATTGTCTTGGTTTTCTTATTGGGATATGCTGTATTGTTTCCTTTAACATATGAAATTCATAAGGAATTTGGTCCTTCCTCTTTAGTTTGCATTTGCAAGATAATTTTTGTATCAAGGGAATAAATCCTTCATAGTTGTGTGATTTTCACTATGGTTTTCCTATTCTGGAATTTTTTAAGTTTCTGATGTTGGGTTGTTAAATCGAGTTTATTTTCACTAAATTTATTTTCCATAAATGATAGACTAGAACTTTCATGTGTGCCATAAGCTTTGTAATAGTATTTTCTTAATGTGTGTCTTGAGAATCCCAAAGTTAGCAGAAGATTTGCTGATTATTGTAGGAGATGAGCATCTCTACACATAACATGAGATAGTGGAGAGTTAGTATAGGCTCTTTCTGGTTTATAATTCAAAATAAATATAGATATTCTTTTTGTGTTTAAAATTTGATAAATATTGTCCCCTTGAATTTATTTTGATTATTTCTTGTCACCTTCACTCGACTACTATTTCTTAAAAACTTATCCTTGATTTGAATTCTATTTTCTTATGAGGTCAATGTAACAGGCACCAGATTCTCCAATGGACTTGCATGTTGATGAAGTCATCAGAATTATCCTGATTACCCTGTCAGTATATGTGTGGAATTTGGGTTTTTCAACGATTCAGTTTGATGTCTATTTAAGTTTCTAAAACATGTAAATTTCTTTGCAAATTGTTGTCCTTACTTCAATGGATACTCAAAAATTCAGCTGCTTTTTTTTTGTGTGCATTTTACTAATGTGGATCAATTATAGCAAGGATCTGTACTCTAAAGTTTAACTTGGTTAAGTTTCTTCTCTTGTTTTTAAGTGATCCTTTTTGCATTGATGTTTTATATTGTGATTGAACCTTGTAGTATAGATTATTAGGGATCTAAATAAAGATATTTATGCTTCTTTGAGTTCTTCATGTCAATTGGTTTTTCTTTGAGAAGGTTTTAAGATACTATGGAAGCTTTATGTGATTTGGTTTAAGTTCTAATTAGGAAAATATTGTTATATATGGGTAATAGTAGTACCAAAAATGCTATTTACAGTTTTAAGAGCTCAAGTTTATTGTAGTTTATTGTTTTGGTTGTTTGGTGTTTAGATATGTTAGATTGGTGTTTCATATAGTTTTTTTTTTTTTTTTTTTTTTTTTACGATGCATAGTGCAATAACCGATCTACAAAGATCCAAAACTTCCAAGAATGAACTTTATTCAATTATCTACTAACATTGGCAACTACATAGAAAGAAGATGTTCAAGTGTTGAAGTATTTATTGCATCCTGTACATCTTATTAATGCTTTATTTGTTCTTTGAATATGACTGATGGTCTTGGTGACAAATTTTAAGTTATAATAAGGATCTTCTAATTCTGTAATTGAAACAGAAGGGTATTTAAGTCAATACAATGACTATTGGACAACTTTTCTCCAAGGCTACATGAACAAGTAATGAAGCTTGGGTGGAAAATTGCCAAGTATTGGACTTCAAGTCAAACAACTCGAAACTTCACCTAAAAGCCCCTCGCTAGAGACTCCAACTATACACTTCGTTGAAGTACGTACCTTGGGTAGAAGTAAACAAGCTTGTTCAAGAAGACAATTTATCGATTATTATACCATAGTTAATTGAAATCCACAAGTGGATTACATGTGGTAAACATGCAATTATCTATTGATAATAAGTTGGATAGGTGGAGCATCAGGAAAGTAGCACAAATCCCAACAAATATCCACTATGTCCTATATAGGCACACTAAAAGCTCAAAAGGTAAAAAAAGGACAGTTGATCTAACAAAATCTCCAGATAACAAAACTAACTTTTTACTTCTTATCTTTAATTGTAGTCTCCAATTTTCTACTCTCTTAACTTGATTAAATACTAAATTAATCGTCGGAGGGTTAATTGGAGACAAATTCTCTATTTTGAACTTCTTGTAGGTAAAAAGGCTTGATGAACACCTTCATGTATGTTGTTGGGATTGTCATCAATTTAGATACAACTTCAATATTTTCTTACACCCTAATTTTTTGTAAGATCAGTATGGCTCCGTTACCAGAAAATGATTTCTACCTTCCATGGCACAAGATCCTCCACCAAGTGTTAACCAAGAAGCTACTGTTCCGGTCACTATTCTCTATTATATTGCAACTTGGTTATTCTTGGCATGGAACTTTATTACAAAACTCTCAAAATAATTAATCAAGACATCCAGTCTATGAAGGGAGATGATAAAGGAAAAAATCACATTTGCAAGGTGATGGAAATCCTCACAAAATATGCAAGAAAGTGAATCTTTACCTGCATCCCTTACATAGTTCAAGAACACATATGATGAAATTTGGGGCCCCAGTGAGGATGTATTCTTAACATATATTATGCCTTCATTTTCTTGCTTTATTCAAGAAATAATTTAACGTTACCCCTAGTGAAAATGTATTCTTTGAAGGATTGAAAAAAACATTAAAGTAATAATGCATTGGAAAAAATTCAGTTTTACGAGCCATATCTAGAAGAAAGTATTTACTTTTCATGCCGGTTGCGGATTAATCAACAAAGGGACGGGTTGTACGGGAACTTCTGCTTAAACTTGTGATGGAAGGGATGAAGATGACACCAACTCTTCCACAGGGATTCTAGCCAATCTTCTAATCATTCACATGAAACGTCTTCAAGCTTCTTAAATAGAATTACAGAGAACAGAGCCTGTATTGTGGAACTAATATCATTGAATTCCACCATTGAAAAAATATCTCCATTGTAGATTGAAGAAAAAAGTCTCTTCTATCTTTTGTCCAAAAATCAACTTGATCGGAGATGTATTGGTTCTCTAATCATCTAAACAATTAGGACTAAAGACACAATTTTGGTAAGGATAAAATTCACAGTTGTCGTCAAACCGACCAAGATTAATTAAAACTGGAAGTAGTACAGTGCTCACCAGGTCATCTCCCAAGGAAGCCCTAATCGTTAATTCAAAATTAAAGAAATAACCGATCTCAATTAAAGTTGAAAAGGGGGAGGGTTTTTATGTTTAAAGAAAGTTCAAGAACAAACAAACTAAATGAAATCAAATGCAAACAATAATGAGAAATCGTAATCAATCCAAGGTTGATGCTCCAGTTTAATCCTTCCTTGTTCTTCTAAATATTTTTCGAATTGCAAATCTGATCCCTCGATTGAATACTAATTTAGAATCCCAAATTAGAATCTCGATCACCTACTGATAATCTGGCAGAATTTGATTAAGCACTAATAGATTTCCTAGACAATCGTCTGATCTATCAACTCATGTTTAATCTAACATCCGTGAAAATCAAGGTAACCCATGAATCCATGAAACATCCAGATTTGAAAGAAATTAAACAGAGATAATCGCATAAGTTCAGCTAATAATCGCCAACAAAACTAAGTTCAATCTCAAAAATCTAGTCAAATGAATAAACATTCAATCTCATAGACTAATGCAAGCAAATTTCTCTCTTCCATGATTCCCGAAATCTCCCTAATGAAGAGCGAAATATCCCTGTTTCAGTTCAGTCCTCCCTCACCCTCTTACTGCTCTAGGTTCCTCATTTTTTCTTGTTTTGTTAGACTTCACGGGCCCCTCAAATTCTAGCCCAAATCTGCTTGCATATTGGGCATTCACAAAGCTGTAACGTGAGGCCCATTCTAATTCTGCAAGGTCATTTGGACTTGGGCCTGAAATAGAATAAAAGCATAATTAAAAACCCAACAATTTAATATTAACACCATTAAAGCATAATAATCCAAATAACACATAAAAAATCCTAAGAATGGTAGAGTAGATGTATTAAATACTAAGCATAAAAGCTCCAAAATATATAAATCCATATGTCATCAGATTTTTGTTGCAGAATTAATATCACAAATTCAAACCATTGAAATTTGATCTTCACCATTCAAATTGAATAAATATATCTCCTCTACCTACTGTAAAATTTTTAGCCTGATCGGAGAAGAATTAACTGTCCGATCTTTTAAAAAAGTATTAATACCAGACTAGGAATAGAGCTTCAAGCTTCTTCCTTTTAGCCTTCCGGAGTATGACTCTTCCTAGTTGTAAGTCTTAGCTTGGTGAGAGCATTTAGTGGATTAAAAATCTGCTAAAGAGGAGGAGAGAAAGGACCTAAAGAGGTGAGAGAGAGACGACACAATTAATTGGAGTTTTTCTATGGTTCAATTCCTTTTAAGATAATTACTTTTAGGTATAGTCTTCCCGTAGGAATAGGAAACCAAAAAATAAGTTATCTTATCTAAAAGGAAAACCAAAACCTTGTTGGATATTACCTCAACAATTTTGGCCAGCCAAGGACTTGGCAAGGTCCTAATGACCGAAATTTTCTCTAGTCCTAAAAGGGCTGAATTTTGTGCTCTAAAAATCTGTCTACGACTGGACTAAACCTCTTAGTTAATTAATTGTCTTTTTTCTGGGCCTTATAAAATACCCAAGACTAATTAATTAATTCCAGTTAGACTCTTAATATATATAAAACCTATTTAATTAATTTATTCCAGCCCAAATAATTAATTAAATGGTCTCTTAGAATAAATTTAATTTATCTTCCAATAAATTATCCAATAAGCCTAAATTGTGTTTAAACAACACCGAGGTAACTTGAGCTACTCCGGGGACCAAAAGACATATTATTCATGGCTACTAAAATAACCAAAATACCCTTACTATCAAATAGTTGTATTTTATCATTTTAAATATTCTCATTCATCACCATATAGAAATATTGATCCCATGAATAATACTACTAAAGCATAGTCTCCGACCTACGTGTGAAATGACAAAAATACCCTTACCCATCAATGAGACAGGATAAATGTACTAACACCCATCTCAATGACCTCTAACATCCTTAGATTTCTAGTCCGATAATCCATGAGTCACTCGAATGTACTTGCTTAACATTAGGAGCTACCCAAAAGCACACATTCTAAGGTTACGGTCCTAGGGCCTTGGATTATTTAGATTATCTTGGACAATCACAAGGGAGTGATTAATAGTCACTAAGTGAGGCATAGAAACTCTTTCGTATGAGTTTGTCTTAACTAACTAAAGCAGTACACCCAACATACAAGGATATTGATCTCACAAAAGAAATCTCACCCAACATATATCAAAGTGTAAAACTCTAGCTTTGCCAGACCACCAGCTCATACTCAAGTATGAGAGTATCTGTCCACATTGTAGTAGTAATAGTCTGGTCTATAATTGTAGTACTTTGAGAGAGACCACTACTATAGGTCCAATTCTACGTATTTGAAATGTATTTATGCCTATGATGTGAGTGAACTACTCACTGATTTATTCTCATTGGAAATCATGACATAATAGTCTTACCTTGATGAAACGCCCTATTCTATCAAACGACTAAGAACATAATTTTAGTTGTACAACAAATACCCATGGTCTATACCTTACTATGAAGAATGACCCAACACATAGACCCTTACTTATCATACTTGGACCTTTAAATGCGCAATAATATAAGGAGCAAACTAAATTGAATAAATAATTGTTTTGTTGCCATATAATCATGGTCTTTGAGGGCATACATTCCAACATTCTTAACATATCTAACTGTATGCCTTCATTCTCTTGCTTTCTTCACATAATTATTTAACGTTGGCTGAAAAATTGCACTTGGAAAAGATGTCCGAGGTTTAACAAAACAAGATAAATCTCTATTTGAATTTCAAACAAAACGAGGTATAATCTCTATTTGAAATTTGAAAAAATCGAGGTATAAGTATAATTTATTGGCAAAGTCCAAATTTATACTTTAAATATTATCCGAAGTATGATTCTTCACCGGAAAGCTTCGCCAAAGTTCAAAACAAACGAAGTATAATTCATTATTTACCACTTCGGTGAAATATAATTATTTGGTTTAATTATTCAATAAAATTGCGGTCACTAATTTTTTGCATATAAACAAATGCAAAGTAAATTATAATGGTGAATATGAAATTTGGACTTCAAATTTTAGGTTAGCTTTATTTAAGTGGCAAGATATTTGGACTATGCAACAGGAGGTGAATTTGTAGAAAATGATTTTCATTCCCTTGCTAAATCATGGGGTTAGATATGAATTCCTTGATGATATTCAAACTATGGTTGAAACCAAAGCAAACGAATTCAAAAAATAGCGGTGACTTTCGAAGATACTAATACTCGAGGTTTTAAACCTCGTATGGCTTACTGAGATGAATGGAATATGGTCTTTCCAAGTTTCTTGAAACCTTACATTAGAAGATGAAGCCTCATCTCAAGGAATTCTGTATTGGAATAGTATCGATTATTACAAGGTAATTCCACCAAGGAGTATGGTATCTTCGCTTTCATCAAAGTTATACTCTTGAAACTAAAAAAATTTAAGAACTAAAACCAAATCTGATTGACCCTATGAAGCAACAAATGCAAATCCTTGAACAGATGTTAAACTTTGTGAACTAGTAATCATAAATTGCATAAAATTAGCCCAAGAGCTGGACTTCAAGATAGACCTCGGGATTCGACTTCAACAACTCAGTTTCAAAGTACTCTGGGTGAAGTAGAAACGAAGCAAATCAGGATCAATTAGTGGGATATTAAACAACATTATTAATCTAAAAATTACAAGTAAAAAGATTCTTCGATTGATCCAAAGTCGACCGTATCGCTCTTCTTGCATTGAATAATCCCATCTACAAGTCATTATTTATGGACTTCAAATATTATTCTCTGGACGAAATGGTTTTAAGTAGAGTATATTCCTCCCAGTCATAATGGAAATGAGACAACAAAGATAACTCTCGACTGACAAATGAAAATATTATCATCTATACAGAAGCTGTGAAGTTTGGCTTCCTTACTTTATTTTGTGCAAAGTATGTCTTCTTAAGTTGGTGGATTGAATGGGATATTCATTTTTTTTCCCTTAAAATAAAGGGAGATTACTTATCCTGCTTTAAATATTTTTATCCCGGATGAAAGGTAAAGGTACACAAAATGCATAAAAAATAAAGTGTGCAGAGTATATTTAAACTTCGCTCAAAATAAAGAAAGAATATTACTTTGACCTCTATATTGGATGAGAAGTACGATATTTTTACATCAATTGAAGTAATCATTGATTTTGTCTTTTACTATTTGCTTAGATATGTACTTCACTTCAAGTGGAGGCTGAATGATGACACTTCCAGTACATAACGAAGTATAGCCTATTTAAGGGATGGAAAGGTGATATTTAGATACATATTTCACTTCAATATATATACAAATGATAGTGGTGGGGTACATTTTGTCTCCACATGACTTACCTCACATAAGAAATGAATCGTGACTCATTCCAAATATACGTACTTTGTAACTTCAACTGAAGGCATGGAAAAAATTCATATTTACTTCGCTCAAAATGGTGCGAAGTTCGATTATTTATTTATCTTCTATATATTTATTTCGCTTTAAAATATGAGCGGGATGGGTGTGAATAAAATATTTCATCAATTATTTGTCATTGTTGGTCACTTGAAGTTCTTGAAGATATCTTCTTGAGATACATGCAATTCATTAAAAGTGGTGATCTTAAAGCGAAGCCACAATTTACAATTAAGTTTGTTAAGGCTGACAAAATATTTGAAGCCTATATATTCTCCTAACCAAGAACCTCTGAGGTTGTTAAGGATCTGGATCTTTGATCAAAAGGGTTAAAAGATAATTAGAAGCTGATTTGCTATATGTTTCTTCCGAGATCTAGGGTCCACTAGCAAAATGGTCATTTTATCCGGAGTTTCTTTTGACCCCAAGGCATACTTTCTCTACTCTATGAATAAATGTTATTAATATATATTTTACACATCAAAATAAAGTAAATACTTTATTTTAATGTGAGGGGCTACTGAACGAGTAATGAAGCTTGGGTGGAAAATTTGCCAAGTATTGAACTTTGAGTCAAACAATTCTACACTTCACTTGAAAGACCCCCGTTAGGTACTCCGACTAGACACTTCGATGAAGTACCTCCGGTAGAAGTAAACAAGCTTGTTCAAGAAGACAATTTATGGATTATTATACCATATTTAATATTTAATTGAAATCCACAAGTGGATTACATGTGGAAAACATGAAATTATCCATGGATAATAAGTCGTACAGGTGGAGCATCGGGAAAGCGGCACAAATTTCAATTGATATCCACTATGTCCCACTAAGCACACTGAAAGCTCAAAAGGTAAAAAAGGATAGTTGATCTAACAAAATCTTTATTCTTCTTAATACCTGCAAGCCCCAAATAACAAAACTACTTTTTTACTTGTTATCTTTAACTTCAGTCTCAAATTTTTTGTTCTCTTGACTTGATTAAATACTAACTTGGTTGTCGTAGGGTTAATCGGAGACAAATTCTCGGTTTTGAACTTCTTGCAGGTAATAAGGCTTGAAGAACAACTTCATGCATGTTGTTGGGATTATCATCAATTTAGAAACAATTTCAATATTTTCTTCGGCCATGATTTTTTGTAAGATCACTACACAAGCACTCTTATAATTACAAGCAAATCTCGATCCAATGGAAGCTAGATTTCGACTTCTTTTTTGGTTTGTATACCATTTCCTACTATCTTAATATTGTTGCATTGGAACATAACCTTTTACTTTTGCTGTTGTTGGTCAAAGTTCATCAAATGTTTTTTTCTCTATTTATAGGAAGGGGAACACCTTTTGTTTCTAGCATAATCAACCAATGTTTGTAAGGGTTCCAAAAACTCTTTTTTGGTCAAGAAGCACCATGTGTAGGTAACTCCTTCTCATAAAAATGTGGAATTTATTTTTTATCTTGTGATGAGTGTCAGGTATTCTTTTTTTGTTAAGGTGAAGAAGGAAAAAAGAAGATTTACTCTTTTGAATCTTTTCGCTTGAGTTATTTAAAAATCTTCTTTAGTGGCTTAGGTGGTTGAGTGTAACTTGATTAGTGAGCAGCACATTCTTTAATTTGTTCATGTTGTGAAAGAATATAGTTTTTTTTTTTTTTTTTTAATCAATAATTGTTATAACATTATGGTTTAAATTTGTTATTAATCATTATAGTTTTAATGAATTAATTTTTATTGCCATATATTCTTTAATTTAAGAATATTAATTTTATTCTTTAATTTAATTTTGAAAATTTTTCGAAATTCAAAATCATTTTTTTTTTCATTTTTTTTTTAAAAGAGTTAAAATGATGGCTGCAGTGTCAAATTTTCACCCTAAACCGTGAATAACTCTATTTATTAGGTTTTCCTAATATTAATTTTGAAAATATTTCAAAATATAAAATTATTTTAATAAAAATATTAAAAAAAGGGCAAAAACACAATCAACATTTGTCGTTTTTTACCCAAAAACCCTAATTATACCCTAACTAAATCTTGAACCCTAAATTTATAAATATATATGTATATATAAAGAAAGCTCAAAACTGTAGTATGATGTTGAGTTCACCATTTTCTTATTTTGCCGTTGAAATCAAATTTACTTAAAACCGAGAAGATATTTTGGTTTTGATAAACAACTTAAAAAGCAGCTAAAAGTCTCCTTTAATAATATCTTAATTCGGTTGTAACCGATTTCCTTGCAGAACACTCAAAATTGTCTCCTAAAATAAATATCTACCTTCTAAAAATTTATCTATGAAAACAAGCTAGTCATGACCAAAAAAGGGGTAAAGATTTTTCATACATTTTCACTCTCTAAAAAGTCTTTCTCTCTCTAATTTTCACCGAGTCCATTCTCAGAATTTCATTTCATCTTTAGAAGGCTTTTCTAGCCTTCTTCCTTTCCAAGTTTAATATTTAGAATCCATTTGGAAACCTTTTTCAACTTAAAACCAGCTTTTTAAAGCTTTTTGAGAAAGAATCTTTCTTTGGAAAACACTTTTTCTAAGCTGCATATTTCCGACATAACGAAACTTCATTCTCATCGGGAACCCTTTTTTCATCTAGACCTTATTTTCCCATCGAAAAACACTTTTTTCGACATAGTTTGGAATTTTTTTTTTATCTGATTGCTTTTAGCAACATCAGATTGACACCAACCATCTAAGAGGTATGAGATCAAGAAGAGTTGTTCGTGCTTCCACTCCGGCTCCTATACTAGACTCTGATTTACTGCCAATGGATCCTCCTGTTACTGATCAACCTGATTAGCAACTTCGATGAAATCAATTCCTGAAGATATTCCACCCAACAATCCTGCACCTACCTTTCAAGATAATCAATCAGATAATCAATCTGAAGATGACATCGATGAAAAATTCCACCGTACTATGAATCGTGTTACAGAATTAAACTTCATGCTTTGATATATAGATGAATTTCATGAGTTTTAAAAGTTTAAGGAAGTTGATAAGTAGTTCAAGAAGCCTCCATATCACAACACCGAAGCCACTAGTACTTCCACATTACCAAGGTATGAACCAGCTTCCAATGAAGTCATGCATGCAGGACAAACTAGGCTGGTTCCCAAACCTCATCAGAACAAGCCACCACCTATTCATACTGATAGTCGTTCTGCTGATGTACTATATGTCACAAAGACTAGCGTTCACTTTGAACGTCTGAACGCTCCTCCAATGGGATCAACTTCCATCCCGAATGGACAAAATAAGTCTACTTTTCCTGCTTTTAATTCCTTTGTAGTAGAAAATAAAGTATATGATATCTTTACACAATTATAGCTTTTAATGCTTAAATTTCTAGAGCCACTTGTTCCTTGGAATATCATTACAACTAATCCCTTAAAATCTCCCTATCAGGACATCATCACCTTGCCATCGGGAAGAAACCTGTCCTATCGAGAATTCCTATCTTCCCATCGGGATCTTTTTCCTCTCTTCTATTTGGGACTCGTTGTTCCTTCTTCATCTTTGTGCTCCTTAATTTGCCACACTTCCTCTCTTATTCTCCTTTACTTTTCTGTCTTTATAGAGATTAGTTTTTATCTGATTTTTACCCGCATTGGAACCCACCGCGGGGAACACTTCTTCACACCTTTTAGGTCCATTTTCTACTTATTTTGGATCCTTTTATCTAATTACTTTTTAGCAACATCAGATTGGTGCCCACCGTGGGGCACACTTCTTCACACCTTTTGGGTCAATTTTCTACTTATTTTGGATCCTTTTATCTGATTGCTCTTTAGTAACATCAATGGAATGAGTCTACCGACTCAAATTCCATTGATGGGATTCTCCGATTCTGTTATTTATGCCAACGGGACAATTATGTTGCCAATAAGATGGAAGTTTCGAGAGGAATTAAGAGTTGAATTTGTCTTGGTAGATTCTCCATCGCCCTACAACATCATTCTTTGGTGACCAACATTAAACAGAATGAAAGTAATGGTTAACACATACAACAATGATCATCCTAATGTCAAATAAGAACATTTCAAAAAATTCATGGCGATGTTCAACTAGCTAAAGAATGTTTCATGAAAATAATGGAGAACATAGAAGCAAAGAAAAACATGGAGAAGGTTGAAAATATGATGCAAGATGAAAGCCCTACTAAAGTGATGAGTCCATGTTCAAAGATTGAAGAGTTCTGCATTGATGTCCTCAACCACGAATGCAAGATCACCATTAGGAAATCCCTCCCTTGGGATTCGAAGAAAATTTATTAGACTGCTTAGTAGAAAACAAAGATATTTTTGCTTGGTCACTTTAGAGTTTTGAACTATGGCTAGAGTCTATGCAAAACATCATTTGGGCATTCTAGGATGAGTAAAACCTGTTTGCTAGAAAAGAAGAAACTTGGCCGTTGAAAGACAAGCATTGATCAAAAAGGAAAAGATAAACCTTCTAAATGCCAAAATTGTAAGAAAGGTAAAGTTTTCTGAATGGTTGGTCAATCCTGCAGTAGTCCAAAAGCCCGATGGATCATGAAGAGTTTGCATCGATTTCACAAATCTCAACAAGTTCATCCTGAAAAGACCTTACCCAATGCCAAGGATTGGTCAATTAGTTGATACAACTTCCAAACACATGTACTTATGCTTTTTGGATGCATACAAAGGTTATCATCAAATTTGCATGGCCAAGGAATATGAGGAAAAGACTTTGTTTATAACTCCTAATAGTTTATGTTGTTACTCCAGAATTCCTTTTGCTTTAAAAAATGCAAGAGCTGAATTTCAAGAACCAGTGAACACCATATTGAAGGAAAATAATGCGAAGAGTGGAGAAGCATACATAGATGATATCCTAATCAAATCCCAATCGGGAAATATCTTCATTTAAGATATTATCGACATTTTTAACAAAATTAGACAACATGGTTACAAATTAAACCCTAAAAAGTGTTCATTTGGGGTAGAGGTCAGAAAGCTTTTAGGTTATATAGTCTCCTAACGTGGTATAGAAGCTAACCTAAAGAAGATCAATGCTATCATGGAGATGAAAGCACCGACTTCTCAAAAGCAACTTCAACAACTAATCGGTAAGCCTGTATCCCTGAATCAATTCTTCTCAGCCTCTAAGGAAAATGCTTTCCCCTTATATCATGCTATCAAATCCAAAGGCCCCTTCAAATGGAAAGAAGAATGCAATGAAGCCTTAAAAAAGGTAAAAAAAATACCTATCTTCACCTCATATTTTAGGTGAAATTTTATATCTCTATTTATCTATTGGGCTTAACATTTTTAGTACAATGCTTTGTGTCGAACGAGGAGTCCCAAAGCCAATTTATTATGTGAATCACATTCTTCAAAGCCCAAAAATGAGATATTCCAATATGGAAAAGCATGTTCTAAACATAGTGCATACATCTCAAAGGCTCAAGCCTTAATTTCAAGACATATGATTCATGTCTTCACTAACACTCTTATAAGGAGAATTCTACACAAGCATGATGCTTCAAGAAGATTGCTAAAATGGACAGTAGAGCTCTCAGAGTTCCACTTGGAATATTTTCCATGGAAAACCATTAAAGCTCAAGTCCTAGTAAATTTTATTCAAAAATGTACCATTCCCGATCTGCCAAAGAAGCCAACTATTGAGAACAAAATTCTCCCTCCACATGAGTGCCGGAATCTCTACTTAGATGGCTCAGCAGCCAAGGATCAAAAGAGATAAGCATTCGTGATAAGATCCTGAAGGTATAAATTTTATATATATGTGCTTTGAAATATGAAGTTACTTTAATTAATGACGAATCAGAATATGAAGCCTTCTTAGAATGATTAAAAGCTGCTGAAAGCCTATGGGTAAAGAACTTTATTGCTGAATGTATTCTCAACTCTTAATAGGACACATCAATGGCTCTTATGACACCAAAGAAATGGCTTTTATGACACCAAAGATGAGAACATGCCAAAGTATCTCAATTTATGCAAAGATTTCTTTAATAAATTTAATTATATTCATATTGAGTGAATATCTCGAAGGCATAATCATGATGCTGATGTTTTATCAAAGTTGAAAGTTAATGATTTGACAGCACATCTATCGGAAACTATCTGGGTTGAACCTCTAAAAGTTCGATCGATAGATGTGGGAATCATACTCATGAATTCAAGAGATCCACCATTAACCTAGATGGACCTAATCTACGTGTACATAGAGACTAGAGATCTACTAGACGATCCCGAGGAAGCTATAAAGCTAAAAAAGGTATCATCTCGATACACTGTTATCAATGATCAACTTTTTCTTGGCCCTTACTCAAGTGCATAAGCACACAAGAAGGAGAAAAGGTGATGAAAGAAGTTCATGAAGGAATATGTGGAGCTCACATTGGTTCAAGAACCCTTACCTGAAAGGTAATGAGAACTGGTTATTTTTAGCCTACTATGGAAGATGATGCCATCAAATTGGTAAAGAGTTTCCATAAATGTCAAATTAATTCTAATGTTCATCATAACCCTTCAAATGCTTTTAGCTTCTTGCGTAACCCAATCCCATTTTGCAAATAGGGAATAGATCTTTTGGGACCATTCATGAAGGCCCCGGGGAACATGAAATTTCTAGTGGTGGCCATTGATTACTTCACAAGGTGGGTAGAAGCCAAACCACTAGCTATCGTTACCTTAACGATAATTAAAGATTTATTATTCAATGATTTTATTACTAGGTTTGGAATACCTAGAATTTTGATCAAAAATAATGGCACACAATTTTCCTTCATTGAATTTCAGGAGTTTTCCCAAGAAATGAAAATTGATCATAAATTCTCCTCGGTTGCTCAGCCATAAACCAATTGTTTAGCAGTGGTGACCAATAAGATGATCCTACAATGAAGAAAAGGCTCAACAACTCTAAAGGTACCTAGGTTGATAAATTACCTAAAGTACTTTGGAGTTATAGAGTAACACCTTATTCCCAAATGAATGAATCTTCATTCAATTTATATTTCGGGATAGAAGCCTTATTGCCTGTTGAATGATGTGGGTGGAAATCAGATAAAGAACTATTCTCTACTAAGAGAGAAAAGTTGCAAAAATATGAGAGATAGTGAGAGGATAAATGTAGTTGAGTTGGAGGTAGGAAAAGGTTTAAAATGTAAGAGGATACTATTTAAGAAGGAAATCAAGGTTTTTTTTCTTAAGGAAAACCAATGAAAATTCCCTTAGGGAAAGAAGGATTGCCCGATGGAAGGGAAAAGAAGCCCTAAAGCAATGAATGAATCCCTATGGGGATGTTCTTCCCGATGGGAAGACCATGATGCCCGATGGGTAAGTAAAATTCCCAAAAGTGGCTCCCTTCTTGAAGTGTTGACTCTCTTTTGTGAGAATATAAGGTAAACAAGAGGTTTTATGTGTTCAACC
>JAXGGT010000001.1:12650680-12661660 GCA_035583425.1 Marsdenia floribunda
TCCTAAGAATGGTAGAGAGACATATTAAATACTAAGTATTAAGGGTCCAAAATATATAAATTTATATGTTATCACTTGGTGTTCATGCGAATAGCTACTCGTCAGATATTGTCTCCGGCGTAGGCCCTTTGATGATTAAGTCAATATTCCAAAAGGATAATATGCAAGGATATTCGATATGATAGTAAGGGAGATTTAGGATTCAAAATCCTCTCAAAGAGGAATGTTACCATTATTTATAGTCAGAGTCAATCAACCAGTGGTTGACACTTGGCCATAGGAGGTACATTTACCTTCCCACACCTAGTTGCATGAGTGTACTTCTTTGTCAGGAATGTCGAGGTATTTAATACTTCGTACTACAAATAGAAAGGGACCACTCAAAGTGGAGGCTAGCTGGGCAAGTCATCATCGGGTTAGGGCCGAAGTGAACATATAAACATGGAGTGAGCTTGTAATCTCTGGCAATGTACACCTCAGTGAAGTCCCACACTTGGAGTCTGACTGATCATCAATCGTACTTTTAACCCTCTTACTAGCCCCTCACTTTGGAGTCTAGATAACAATTGACTTGGAAGCACATTTCTAAGAGGGGACTATAAGGGATCTCAGAGCGTGAGTTGACAACTATCATCATTATTAATAGTCATTGTTTGATAACTACGCCTCTTGAGTTGTGCGCTATTAAGTGCCTCGTGTTTCAAGCATCATTATATTGGACTCTTTCCTTCTTTCCACATTTTATTCAAAAATATTGCTCATTCTTTATTTTATCTTTCTCCTTTGTATTCTCTTATTCTCACTATTGGCATTTTTGGGCAAGCAGGGTATTCCGTCGATTGAACCTTTGCTACGATACTCATGGAGGTTTTGTGGCTAGTGTTACTTGGCCTGCATTCATTTTCAACCGTGATTTTTGACTCCTTTCTTTTCCAACTTTTCAGAACTAGGTGAGTAGATTTCTTCACCTTCATTGTTTTGTCATTTCTTGTCTTTGCTTTTGCTTTGATAAGGGAATTTGCCTACCAAATATAGCAGTTTTGAGTTTGAAAAAGGATTTTCAAACTACAAAATTGAAGGAATCGTGTAGAAAATTGTGATCGTCTCCCTTTGCCTTTTGAATTAGGGGTATCACTTTTTAGGACCAAAGTAGACACTGGTGCTCGGAGTGAGGGGATTTGTATCGACAAGGGGTTGTTAGTCATCTTGGATGAGGTGGATGAGTACATTGAAGGGGGCAAAGTAAGGGGGGTAGATGGAGAGTTAGCAGTCCCCAGTAGGGAGGAAGTTGTTCATGTAGTCCTGAGGGAGTGACTCCAGAGGGGTGACAAAGAGGAAGAGGAGGAAGTCCCCCTATATACTTTGACCAACAGTACCTTCACCTTTGCAGTTGGGTATGCTTAAGTTATCTTATGAGGGTACTCAAAAAGATATAAGATCTTCATCCATACGAATATAGAGACTATGTCTTCTATTTATGTACCCATACCCCTCCAACACTTTGAAGTAGGGCTCAGGATGCCATTCGACCCCTTCCTGGCTGATGTCATACTCAATCTGTGATCAAATTGGCTAACTTTCACCCAAACACAGTCCGTTACATAATTTATTCTGTCGTCCTCTCAGAGTGGAGCCTACTGAATACCTTTTTCATATGTTCTTTTACACCCTTAAAATGAATAAGAATGTAGTCTCATCTAGCCTCGTAGGACTGGGGTCCATCTCTTTGACTAACCTCTGAACAAAGTAGATTGGTGGGACAAGTAGGTCATAATTGAGAGCAACCTAGGGTTTCCCTTCTTCCTAAAAAGGGAGACATTCACCGTATGGGGAACTCCAAAGAGGAACCCCTCTTGACATAGTTAGAGAAGAAGTTCATGGAGGCCATGGAGGGGTCTTTAGGATCAAACCCTAAGAGGTAACCAAGGTGTATTCCGCTTGGGCTTTACTGGAATAGGGGAGCATGGAGTGTTATGGCATAGGTGGAACTTCAAAGATGAGGGAGCTCCTTGGCATGGATGATAGCAAGGATTTTCCTTATTGATTGGACACTCCATCCGAATAGCGCATTTTTCTTAGACTGTCCTAACTATAGCAGAGGAACTCAAGGTCTAAAGTGCTGCCCGCAGGGTAGAAAAATTAGATTAGAGGCCGCTTTCGTTGACTTCACGTATCTAATCTTGCTTTTATTTCTTTTGTAGAGATAAGCTTCACTATTGTTCGTGTTGCTAGGAAGGATGGCTAGAAGGTCAGGTAGGGCTATCTAAACTCATTGTGCGCCAATACCCCTACTGTCGTGGACGAGAACTCTTTGCCCAAAGGAGGGGAAACTCAAGGACCACTCGGCTATTATCAATTATTGGAGTTTAGGAGGCAACTAATTGATGAGTTCAAGGCTTTGAAGGAGATGAGGCTAGGGTGAACTCCCAGGTAGCTGCCCACCTAGATAGGGGGGCTGGCCACATTGTTCACCAAATTCACGACTACTTTGATGATAAAGCAATCCTCATACATGCACATAAAAACTTATTTCTTGACATCGCCTTCAAGTCCAAAGATGATTTCATCCCCTTCTCCGAGACGGAGTTGTGTGATATCAAGGAGCTAGATAAGAAGGATGGTCTTCTAGAGTGGGTGCCTCCTCTACCTCTTAATCCCAACTTCCCAACTTCTAGGACATCACTAAAGGGAGGGTCTTGGTGCTCAGACTAGAGGAGGCCCTCACTCCCCAAATGACTGCCATATTCGAGCTTGAGATCCGAAGCACTCCTACTTCTACGGTTCCTGTGGTGGAAGTTATGGGGGTCGCTAATGAGGATATCGCAACTGCTACCAACTCCAACCTTACAGCTCATGAGCCAACCTTTGAAGTCCAGAGCTGCTGCCAAATTAGCCTCTTGCTTCGTAACAGTGTAGGACTGTTGTACTTCGATTTGTATTTCATCTTTTATTTATAAATCAAGGTTCTTCACTTCAACATGCTTTCATACTTTGAGCTTTTATCTCAAAGAAGCAATTTGAAGATAACTTGTTCTCGTACTCTTTAAATTATCACTTTCAAGTAATTGAATCGAAATAAAATGATAATAGATTATTCTAACTAAATAACTCAAAACAAAAATGTCTTCAAGTAATTGACTGAAAATAAAATGATAACAAATTATTCTAAGTAAAGAACTCATATCTTAAGCAATAAATGGGCTCCAAGTAATTGACTCAGAGCAAATTGATAATAAATTATTTAAGTAACTCGGACCTTAAACAATAACCTTCGAGTAATTGACTTTATGTAAATTGATAATAAATTATTCTAAGTAAATAACGTAGAACTAATAATAAATGGGCTCCAAGTAATTGACTCAGAGTAAGAACAATATTTTATTGAAAATACTTCTTTAAATGGTCAGAGTGTCATGGGTTTGGCAACACAGTTCCATCATATTTTGCTAATGCATAGGCTCCAAGCCTATCCTCTTTTTCTATCCAGTAGATTCCTTCCCAGTTTGGTGTGAGCTTGTTCGCCTCTACTTGTTGAGAGGTTACTTCAATCTTCCTCAAGACCCAGTCACCTACATGCATTGGCCTCCAATGTATTCTTTTATTGTGTGATGTTTTTGTTTGTTGCTTGTGGGTCTCTAGTTGAACTTGTTCTATTTTTTCTTCTTTCCTCTAGGAGCTCAAGATCTAAAATTTGAGCGATGCTGCCGGTTTGCTCAGTATATTTGGCATTTTGATTGGTATGACTACTTCTGTCCCATATATCAAGGTGTATGGTGTTTCACCGGTAGGGCATCTAGATGAAGTGTGGACTACCCATAATGTCGAGTGCAGCTCGTCAAACCATTTGTTAGACTTTCCTTCAATATTCTTTTTTAGGGCATTAAGCACCAACTTATTGGCTGCTTCTGCTTAGCCATGGCCTTGGGGTGAGCTACTAAGGACTTTAAATGCTTTATGTTGAATTTCTCACCCTCTGCTTAGTCATGGAAGAAGTTCAAATCATTCTCTTCTATGGGGTTGACAAGTAGCTTAGCTTCAATATATTTTGAGAAGTAATCTATCACAACTAATAGATATTCAAAGTCGTTCCTTGCTATTAGGAATTTACCCATGAGGTCCATGCCCGACATATCGAAGCGCCAAGTGGATATAATCAGAGCCTTTTCGATAGTAGGGGGTCTTGGAATATCAGTGTAGAGTTGACAGTTCCTGCACTTCTTCACATGCTCCTCTACATCCTACCAGAGTGTCGGCCACTAGCTCCCTTAAAGTATAATGAGTTGGGTGAGGATCCTTGCTCTGGGTTGTCCTCCACAGACCCTATCATGCAGCTCGTAGAGGAGTGCTTATGTTGACTTCGGTAGCTCGCACCTTAACAAGGGCTTTGAAAATGATCTCCTTTATAGGGCTCCCCATCACTATATATCTGGTGGACTATTTTTGGATTTGCCTCGCCTTACTCGAGTTTCCTTTTTCGATGAAATATTTAATGTCATCGATACAAGAACTTGGCATCTTGTCCACTTGCATTAGGAAGTTGTTTACTTTGATCACTTATGTACTTTAGGTCTCCATCAATATAACCTTCTTGTTGTATGATTCCCTAAAGGCGATTTTCACCAGCCAGGTGGTTCATGTAATGGAATTTTCGCTGACCACCTCGACCTTAAACGAAGACAAGCTTGAGGCCTCTTTTTGAGCTAGGTGTATGTATTTGATGAGGTTCTTCGAGTTGATGTTGAATTCACCTTGATTTGTTTGAATACAAACTGGGAGTCACAGGTAGTCAACCCCTGTGATTTTACCCTATCAAAGTCCTATTATGGATGCTTCATACTCGGCTTCATTATTTGAGACAGGAAAGCATAGTCAAACACTTCTTTCCATGGTTTTCCAACTCTCTAGGGATTCTAATACGATTTCAGCTCTTGCCTCTCTAGAGTTAACCGCGTCATATGTGTTCATGATCCAGGAATTTCTCGGAGTGATGGGCGGTGGCCCTTGTTCCTCTAGTTGTGTTTTTTTAGTGACCTCATAGAATGAGGTTTTTGTTACAAAGTAGGCCAGTACTACATCTTTATGGCCGACCTTGGGAGGAAATTTATTTCGTAGCTACATAGTTCAATTGACCATCTCAGAGTTATCTAGATTGATCAAGTTTGTGGAAGATTTAGTAAATGGAAAAGTTGGTGAAGACATTGAAAATGTGGGATACTTGACTTCACAGATATTCTTTTGTCACGCTGTCTTTGTCTTCCCCAAATTATCTAAGCTTTTTTTGAACTGGAGGGAAATTTGGGCTTATGTTCATTCTGTGGACGGCCACATTTTTTTCTAGGCCCGACATGTCACTGGTTGTCCAAGTGAAGTTCAATCGCCTTCTGATCAATAATTGAACCATTTGTTCTTTGTTAGATGGCGACAAGTCAAGCCCCTATTATTCCTTGTGGAGGATAACCTACTCGCACTTTATTGCCTCAATAGGACCGCGAGGGTCTTTATCTTTTTTCATGAGGAAGGCAGTCGAGATCACTCTAATCTCTATGGGCTCTAAAACAAGCAACCTTGGTGTTTTTGAGATTGGACGAGGAAGTTAAGGAGCGCTTTGGGTTTACTCAAAACATATAGTAAAGTATTGATGTTACCAGGTCAAAGGTAGCCTGAGATAGGGCTTCGATTACTGCTTTGTAAGATGATTTGATGTCTATGATGTAGAACTTGACATCCTCGCTCCACGTAAATGCCCCCGATCCCAATTTCAAGGTCAAATTAACTATCCTATTCACTAGGATCTTATGGGCAGTAACTCACTTGAGCCATGTGGAGTTCAGTTACAAATGGTAGTCGTTGAGTCCCATCTCCTTGAAATACCAATAGTAGAGTATCTCTTTGGAGGTTCCAGTGTCCACTAAGATTATTTTGACAAGATATTTGTCAATTCTTAGGGAGGTTAGAGTGGCATGGACCACAATTGGAGTTTGCGTTTCCTCTTCGGTAGACTCCAATTTCGAACGAGAGAAAGCTATGGTCTCTCTCTCTCTGCAGATAGCACAGGTGCTATGTACGTTGATCGGAGGAAGGGGATTTGTCAACCCAGTTGGGTGACTGAGGGTGTTTTTGTGGTTAAGACATTGATGACCTTCTCTCCAAACTCATGATGATTATATTTAGACCGCAAGTTTCGAGAAGATCCTTCGGCTTTTTACTCTGCTAGATAGCCTTCCTTTAGGAGTTGCTCAATGACTCTCTTAAGCTGCACGCAATTCTATTTGAGATTGTCGTGGTCCCAATGGAAGGCACAATATTTGGCCTTATCCCTGCTATCCTTGGTATGTAGGTTGATTGAAGTGGAATCTTTACTCTGTATTGTTCCCTCAATATGGCAATGGGGCTTTCTTTAAGGACAGTAAGAAGGGTGAAGTTCTCAATTTTTCAAGATCGATTATTCCCCTCTCGTATTCTTTCTTAGGGGGGCAACATCTTGTCATCTTTACTTTCCAAGGTGCAATCTTTCCATTTCCTCGATATCTCTCCCCTAGAAGAGGGTGCATTTTCCACCAGGGCCACTTTCTTGACCACGTTGAACATTTCGCCCAATGTTTTGAACTTCCTCAACTGTAATTATGTGTAGAGGGCTAAGGAGTGGAATCCCCCCTCAAAGCAAGTCAACATAGTATTTTCACATAAGCCCTTAATTTTGTCATGAAATTTTTTGAATCTTTCAAATAAGAAAGAAGGAACTCGCCCTCTCACTGCTTGATGTTAGCGAGGTCGCCTCTGGTCATAGGGATAACCCCAGTTGTGTTGAACTTGTACAGGAACAGTTTCTCCATTATGACCTACTAGTCAATGGAGTTTGGCTTCAACAAAGTGAACTAAGTAAAGGCCTTATCTGCCAGGGTGCTGGGGAAAAGCTCTACATATCATGGCTTCATCATTAATGAAGAGGCCCATAGCTGACTTGTACCAGCAAACATGCTCCTAGGGCCTCGCTTGGGTTGAGTAGAGCACAACTTGGGGTAGTTTAAGGGATAGATTTGGGGCTGCTTCATAGATCCATCTGGTGAATAGCCTTATTTCCACAACGCGAGTTTTCACCATCACCTAGAAAGTTCTTCACGTAGCTAACCCCTGAGTGCGTATCCTTTTTGATTGGGGCCTAGCAGATGTAATCTTCTTGGAATAAGGACAGGAAGAATAGTAGGACTCTCCCACTTCACTTTGAGTGTGGTGTGAGTGGTGGCATTTTGAGCATGAGCTACTAAAGCATCCTATTGTGGCTCAAACATGCATGTTAGTGTGGATGTGAGTAACATTATAGGGAGGCTTTGCTTTAGGTTGTCTATCTTCAGCTGGGGTGAGTTGGCTTAGCAATATGTCTACCTGTTGAGTTGGTTCAAACCTTGGTCTAGATGACGTCAGTTGGTCAGGGGTTGGTTAAACCATCATTTGTAGGACCACCTGAAGGTCATAAGTTTCCACGAGAAGTGATTATCAAATAGAATAGAGGAGATGAATTATTTTTTGAAAAGAAACAAGAAGGAAGAAGTCATTTACAAGTAACGGAACCAACTGATTGAGAACTCTTCTTCTGGGTATTGATTAAGATGTTGAATGGACTAAAACTTGGACGTGGAATACCTTTGTGCCCCTGCAAACAGCTACTCATTAGAGATATTATCTCCAGCATAGGCCCTCCGAAGATTAAGTCGGTATTTCAGAAGGAGAATATGCAAGGATATTCAATATGCTAGTAAGGAAGGTTCAAGATTTAGAATCCTCTCAAAGGGGAATGTTACCGTCATTTATAGTCAAAATCGACCAACCGAGGGTTGACACTTGGCCATGGAAGGTACATGTACCTTCCCACGCCTAGCTACATGAGTGTACTTCTTTGTTGCAAATGTCGGGGCATTTAATACTCCATACTATAGATTGTAGGGGACTACCCAAAGTGGAGATTAGTCGAATAGGTCATCATCAGGTAAGAGTCGAAATGAATCTATACAACTTGGAGTTTGACTAATCATCAATCATACTTTTAACCCTCTCAGTATTTAAACTTTTAATTTCTAACTTAAAATCAAATGAACCTTATATTGGGCCACAATTATTGTGATATAGAATCTTCTTCTTTCTTGAATTAGCACGTGTTGTTGTCCACTCTCGAGATTTAGTAGGATTTAGTTATGTTCCAAGTTGATAATGGTGTAGCTTTCATGGTTTTGAGTTTATTCTTTTGTTTGTTAGATTCTAGCTAAGATTGAGTGTCAATCATGGTCGGGGTTTTTTTTTTTTTTTTTTTTTTGTAGGTGAGAGTTAAGATGTTGTTAGAATTAATATTTTCAGAACTAGACCGAAGATTGAACAAAAAAGGTTAGTAGTTTACAGTTTAATGGTCTAATCTTAATTTAAACCGATAACGTCATACTTTAAAATTTAAAAAATATTTATTATAAATAATATAATTTATTAACATAATTTTAATGTAATTTTAATTTATAAAAATATTCATAAAAGATTGAAGAAAAATATTCAGAGAAGAGAGGAGGAATAAGGTTGAAGAGAAATATTGAGAAGAGAATGATGATGACATGCTATGAAGGAAAGAAGAAAATTTTCCATTCTTTTGGGATGTTAATTAGTTATTTTCTTTTACTTATTATTTTCTTTTATAAATTAGGTTTACTTTAAATATTTTACAAATTGACCTCAAAAATTTAAAATTTTATTAACTTAGTCAGTTCACGATTTGATTGGTGTGAGTGGTCAGTCTAAACCGAGTTACTATTTTTAACTCAATTTTTTTACAAACAATTTTTGTCCTAAAAATCAAACTGATTTTGAGACTAGTTCACGATCTATCTGGTTCAATTTGATCTACAAAATTATGGTTAGAATCATTAAGGGTTTATATAGGATACAAAAACAAATGAATAGGCAACAAAGGTTGGGAGAGATCAAGGAAACAAAGTGGTAAAGTAAATGCCAACTAGAGTTGTCAAACAAACCAAACGTTCGCGAACAAAGCTTGTTCAAGCTCGTTTTTGCTCGATTAAAGCTCGTTTGTTTATTAAATGAGCTGAATTTGAACATTTTACTAAACTCGATTAATTTTCAAGCGAACTCTAACAGTGTTCTCAAATATAATCGTGCGCTCACAAACAAATTATAATATATTTATATATTATATAAATTATTATTTTAATAAAAAATATATAATGTTTTAATTATAGTTAGGGTTCTTGTTCCTCACATATATGTACACTTTTTTTTCTCTCTCCTCCCTTCTCTATCTTCCTCTCTACTGCCGACTCTACAGTGCGGCTACTCTCTCAGTCCTTGCTAATCGAATAAGAGAAAGCAAAAAGTTCTTGATTGTAAGGTTGTCCCTCCGAGACTGTTCATCCATGGCCGACACATCGGTGGGATTAGATGAACAAGGCCTTCTCCGAAAGCTCTTGCAAGGGATACCTCTGACTCCATCAAATTGTCCCTACAGTGGCTGCGCCAAAGTGTGTTTTGTCTCGTGTCTTAGCTACAATGGCAATCGAAATGTTACCCCAGAAGAACGATGTCGTAGATATGAAGCTGCAGTAAGATGCTTGGATTGTAATGAAAATGGATTAATGAAGTGTCTTGTTTGCAGCTGAAAACTTGTCTTAAATTTTAATCCTTGTTAGCCTCCCCCCCCCTGAAGAAATGTTAGTGATTAATTAAGGTACTTAGTTTATGTTTCATATATGAAATCTGCAGCCTTTTAATGCTAATTTAATGATTTCTTAACCTAATTCTTTGTAAATGCATCTTATAAACTGTTTGCTCCAGACAGAAACCTGACTTTCTAGTACTGTGTGTTCTTTTAGAAGAAGTACCTTATTAATATGTTTAGGAATTCTTGTCTGCTGAACCTTAGCGTTTGCTAAACTTGTTTCTCTATTTCTACCTCTCGTGTCCATTTCTTGTATGCAACTCTCGGCAGACTCTCTGAACAACCAAAACTCAATATCAGACACCCAACAATAGTAGAGGGAACCCTAAAGCAACTGTTGGACAATGATATGGGACCTCAGATGCATCAACGTTTTGTGAAGATGGGCTTGGGCCAAGCTTTATGTCTACTCTATTGGATATTATGCATTTTGGCACTTTTGTTCTATTTAGTATTTTGGACTTATTTTATGCTCTCTTGTGGGTACTATTAATGAGTTGTAATGGCTGTTTTATTTGCTATCTAATATAATGTCATATTTTCTACCAAAAAAGTCTCAAATTTATATACACTTTTGTGTATTAAGTTTTTTAGTTTGTTGAGTTGTTAAATATGTTATTGTTATTTTAGAAATTTTAAACTTAATAAAAATTTGATATTTTTATTATTTATATTTGTATATTTTTTAATTTTTTAATAACATAATTTGAGCTCGAATTCGAGCTCAAGTTAGCTTGAAAGTTAAACGAGTCGAAGTTAAACAATTTTTGAACTATACGAACAAATAATCGAAAGAACTCGAACAAAATTTTATGCGGGAAATATTAAACGAGCGAACTCGAGCACTGCTCGAAAATTAAACAAACCAAACTCAAACATTCATTGTTCAGCTGGACTCGTCTCGATTACAACTCTACTGCCAACTCTAGGGTGCAGGTAAGTTTGTAAGAACTTCTTCTGGCTAAAATGAGATTGCGGGTTTGAAATTATACTCATGTATACTATTGTTATAGTTAGGACCCATTCAAGTATGGAGAAAATATTTAGGACCAACCTAAATAATATAATGTTGTTAAAAAACTAAACAAGACAATTATTTTAAAAAGTAAAATTTTAAATTTGTTAACTAGATTTTTAATATTAAAATATAAAAAATTTAATTTTTTAAATTTTAATAATATATTTATTACAAATTTTCGACAAAACTCAGAATAATTTTTTTTTTTTTTTTTTTTTTTTTTAAAAGGGAAAAAAAAAAAAAAAAAAAT
>JAXGGT010000001.1:12663039-12679045 GCA_035583425.1 Marsdenia floribunda
GATCAAGGGATATGTAAGCCATGAACAATTTCATGATGCCTTGTCTCTCTTTAACAAGATGAAAGTAGAAGGGTTTAGAATTGATTCAGTAACTGTGATTAGCATACTTCCAGCTTTTGTAAATATTGGGGCACTTCAACAGATAAAGAACCTCCATGGATATTCAACAAAAAGTGCATTTACATCAGTACCAACTCTTACCACAGCATTGCTTGCAAGCTATGCGAAATGCGGTTGCATAGAATTAGCAAGAAAACTATTTGATGAAGAACAAACTGGAATGAAGGACATAGTCTCATGGAACTCGATGATAAGTGCATATGCAAAGCATGGAGATTTATGTAAATGTTTTGAACTTTACAACCAAATGAAACAACAAGAACTGAGACCGGATCAAGTAACCTTTCTGAGTCTTCTGACAGGGTGCGTAAATTCAGGATCTGTAAGAGAAGGAATGGAATGTTTCAAGGAGATGACGAACGATTATGGTTTCCGACCCAGCAAAGAGCACTACGGTTGCATGGTTGACCTTTTGGGGCGTGCAGGGTATATTAAACAAGCTTCGGAAGTGATAAATGCAATTCCTTCGGAAGCAGATGCCAGGGTGTTTGGACCACTGTTGAGCGCTTGTAAGATTCATTCAGAAACAGGGTTGTTGGCTGAGTTTGCAGCGGAAAGACTCATAGCTATGGAACCAGAAAATGCCGGAAATTATGTTTTACTGTCCAACATATATGCAGCTTCTAGTAAATGGGAAGGAGTAGCTAAGATGAGGATTCATATGAGAGATAAAAGGCTTAAGAAAGCTCCTGGTTGTAGTTGGATAGAGATAGAACGGGATGTTCATGAGTTTCGCGCCGCTGATAAATCTCACCCACAAGCAGATATCATATTTGACATTTTAGAAACCATTGAAGTAGAGCTCAAGCACCTTAAGGAGCTGCTGAGTATTGAGGATCTGTAACCAACCTACTGCATACTCAATTCAACTTTTGATTTGTCCAGGAAGGATGTTCAGATTTGCTTGCATTCTACAATCCTGTCAGGAATTGCCTCCAAAGGGGGAGAAAATTTTTGACTGTCATCTCATCATGAGGATAAAAGAGTCTAACTCAATAACAACCTTATTTATGTCATGAGTTCAAGTCTATGTTACAAATAAGAAAAGTCTCAAAAATTCACAATTTTCAAAAAGCTTTTCCAAAGCTAAATCATCTCTTCAAAGGCAAAGAAGAATACCCTTCTCAGCTAATGAAATGTGTGCAGAGATAAATAAAGCATTGCTCTTTCATCATAGTACTAATAATAAAAACTACAACAAGAAGAAATGTGTATTTGTCAAACTACAATAAACATCTCTGACAGTCAAAATTGATGCAATCATATTGATCTTAGCCTTATACTCAGAAAAGATAGTAAAAAAAAAAAAAAAAGAGAAACACTAAAGGATTGGGCAAAAGGAAAAGAAAATACAAAAACTATAAACAAGTTTCTCATTTGCCTCATAAAAAAGAGGATCATGATTCTTCTTCCACCTCCTGGTTATTGGCATTTCCAACTTTTGGCTGTCTGACAGCTGAAAAAAAGAACAAAAAGATAAAATTAAATTAGTTTGAGTTTGAGTTTGATACATAAATTCCAACTTCAATAGCCTATGAGAGGAAAGGTACAGGAAAGTGTGTATCTATCATCCATGAGCCCATACCTAATATAACATTCTAAATCTGAAAGTGTGGTACTAGGTAAAAGATGATTTTAGCTAATAGTATTTCTTTATTTTTTGAGGGGCCTAATATGCATTCAGAATTTAACCAGTCATATTAGTAGTTATGTACTATGTATTACCATAGTCTTAAGATAAAACATTTATAAATCCAATCAAGGAAAAGCTCTCAAGAAACTATTCACAAGCATTTTCTATAACTAACGTAACAAGCAGGAACAGCAGAATATCATTAATAGACAACTGGTAAGAAATCAGATATTATACTTACATCTGAAAGATGATCCAGCAAGACAAGTCAGCCTGGATTTTGTTTTAACCTCAGTTAATGGATCTGACTTCTCTTTATTAGCCATTCGAACATCCCAAACACGTATAACACCATCTGATGAAGCAGATGCTACTAAATATGGGTCTTCTTCAGCAGTGAGACCATCACTTTTCGAAAGCACAACCAAACCTTTGATACGTGTTGAATGTGCATCTTCAATACTATAAGCGACTTTTCCGCTATTTGTATCCCATGCTGTGATATTCCTATCCTCTCCCCCGGTAAATAAGATCCCATCCTGCCAAAACATTAATGAATTTTAGAATATGAAATTGATCAGCATGGGCAGAAGAGTAGCCAGAACTTAATCTAAATAAATCAAACATACATGCATTTCCTTGTCATTTTGCTAAAACAGCTGTAATAAAATTTGAAAGCTGAAATAAATACAGCAATAAGCCATCAAGCACCATTCAATTGGTTATAGTTGATATTTGCATGCTCAAGTTAGAAGTTTCAAGGTGTTGATGTCTATCCATCTCATTTCACCAATCATACTCTTACATAGTAGCACTAACTTATTAAAATAGCCTTATTTTAAATGTTCAACAACTGACTTTGTTCATCATTTTGAAAACAGCTCAAAGCAAGTAAGTACATGTCTTAGGCTCTGTTCTTCTCTAGACTTCTGTAAAATGTAATAGAGCTATCACAAGTAGAGATCTTTTAGTTAATCACTGTTTTATGCTAATCACTAAGGCAAAGAAAGATACTATTCTCGATCCAACATTTTGGAGTCTGAAGTATTGAGTAAACTTCCAAGTTAACAGAAACAAGAGTATTGTTAATTAGAGAAAAGGAATTGTAGCTATACCATGATTTTGTTTGACCCAAAATATATGTTATAAGAAGCCAGAACCTATACTTAGGAAATTTATTACCTTTAAACAAGATTGTCAAACTGGTACTAAAAAATAAGCAAAATTGTTAATTGAAATTGAATCAATGGAAATAAAAGATAACAAAACGAAGTAAACATAGAAATAAGAAAGCAAAGAAGCTATCATGAGCTATGCGCCCTTTTAAGAAACTTTTTCAAGCACAAGAATGAATTGCAGGCCATATTTTCAAGTCGCTTCTTTTTTTTCACACTTGTTGAGAGAATTCTTCATAAATGATTACCCTAATTTTCCTCAATGATTTCTTTCCTATTCTTCCATACAAACCAAACAGAGAAAACCAGTGTTACGAGAAATCTTTCTCTTATATCTTCACCAGATTCAATGATCATAACAGGGTTTTTCAAAATAGAAAATAGGAATGCTAAAGAGATAAATAGACTTCAGATATAAAACAAAATTCCAAACTTAAAGAGTGACTAAGATTCAAAATCAGTTGGCTCAGTATAGGCAATTCCATATACATGATAAAACATTACAGACTTATGAACTAAAAAATAGTACAATACTAAGAAAGAAATTGCTTTCTTTGAACATGAACTGACACCAAATCAACAGAACTTATTCTTGGCCTTCTCGTACAAGTTGAAGACAAACTGATATCCATCAAAATCAAATTAAATCCTAGGGCTGGAGAATTCAAATAATAGATTGATAGCACCTTACAAGAGTTCCAAAGAAAGCAAATTATACAAAAGGGTCAAAAGCATAACAAACCTATACATATATAACTGTTTACATTTCAAAGTTAACCAAATCAAATAGCGTTGATTAAATACACTAAACCCTACTAATCTTAATTCATATGGAAACACATACAGAGACTAAAGAAGAAGAAAAAGAAAGAGAAAACAAAAAAAAAAAAAAGTAAGAAAGACAATCTTACAGTTCCAGGAGCAGCACAAAGAATCTTTTTCTTGTTGTCCAATTCAAAGATCAACTTTGCATCCTCCGATACATGAACAGTAATCTTATTACCAGTAGCCATAAAAAACTTATCCCCACTCTCATTAAACCTCACAATGGAAGCTTCTTTCCCAAGTCTACAACAGAAACTCCTCCTTCCTCTAACTAAATTCACCATAGCAAAACACTCATCACGACCCACAGTCAAGGCTAACTGCCCGGAAGGATGCACGGACAAATCATTCACACCCTTCTTATGAACACCCTTTACCGTCTTCAAGTGAATAAAAGGGTCGGCATCGTAGATAATAACAGATCCGTCGTCTGCTGCCCCTATCAAGTTGCGAGGGATGGGAAAAGAAGAAGAAGAAGAAGTCGGAGTGAAAAAGCAAAGGGAGGTGATGGACGAGGAATGATGCAAAGACCCAATTTCTGAGGAGGTTGAGAGGTCGTAGATTTTGATAGTGTCATCAGAACCACCAGTGACGGCGACGGAGCCAGACACAGCGGCGCATTTGATTGCAGAGAGATGGGAGGGGAAGGAGAAGAGTGGATCTAGGGAAAAAGAATCGGAGTGCTTTCGAGATTTCAGCTTGAAACCCCAGATGAAACGCTCGTAGGAGCCTGCTATTAGGCTCATCTTTTTCCGAGTTCTGGTTTCGGGTGGCAGGGAACCGGGAGAAGAAGAAGGAGGAGGTTTTAGTTGTCTTCTTTCTTCTCCTAAAACCCTTTCCCAAACAGACAGGGAGATTTTTGTAAATTCAGAATTGGGTTACTCACAATTTCCACTCTCACGAAGCGCAACTAGAGATGTTAATAAATCAAACATTTGTAAACAAAGTTAGATCCCGCTGCTTTATTAAATAAATAAATTTAAATATTTTTTCAATTTCAATTATTATCTAAATGTGTTTGTGAATAAATTATAATATTTATATATTATATATAAATTATTATATTTATTAATATTTTATTATTTAAATTAATATTTTTTTATAAATTTTTCAAATATAATTCATATTCAAGATTAAATTAGAGTTCAAACTAACTAAAAATTAAATGAGTATAATTTTTTAAATTATACAAGTAAATAATCAAACAAATTCGAATAAGATTTTATGTTTGAAAAATTAATCAAGCTTATTCAAATAGTAATCGAATAATTAATAAACAAGCTTAAACATCATATGCTCGATTATGTTCGGATTCGATAATATTCAAAAATTAATCAAATCAAACTCAAATATGAGATGTTCAATTTAATTCACTTCAATTGCAGCAACGCAACCACATAACTAATATAAAAATTTTAGGTATTTTTTAATTAACTTTTATTTTGAGTTTTTTATGGTGTATTTGGATTAGAGTTTTTTTAAAACTTACTCATTTTTTTCAAGTTGAGTTAAGTGAATTGCGGAAAACAAGAAATAAAGTGAGACAAGTGAAAAAGTTGTCTTGTAAGTAGAAGCAAAAATATTAGGGTGTATTTGGATTGGAGTTTGTTTTTTTTTTAGTTTGTTCATTTTTTTAAAAAAAGAGTTGAGTGGAGTTCAAAAAACGATGAGTAAAGTGGGGTCAATGTAAGAAGTTGTCTAGTGAGTCGGAGACAAAAATAATATATTTTATTAAGTGTAATGATATATATTTAAATATATTTATTGAATATTTTATTTGAAAAGATTTTCAATTTTGTAATTGATTAGAAATTATAATATATGTCCATCTTTTTTGATTTTTTTTTTTTTTAATTTATACATTTTTAATTCAATTAACAATATATTTTTTTTTTTTTTGTATTTTTTTTCCTAAATTCTGAAATTTGTCTTATCATTTTGTAATATTTCTAAATAAAGCAATATATATTGTATTATAAATAACGAAATGAGTTTTCTAAAAAAGCAAAAATGTTTACAAAAATTTTAAAAACACTAGTAGATAAAGGAACGAAATTTCATAAAATATTGTTTAAGTAATAACACTATCTAAACACCGAATAAATAGACAAAATGTTAAAGTATATATGTATATACACAAATAATTGTTGGCCACCGCTAATTTTTAATTATAAATCTGTTTTTAACAACAACAATCTCTCTGTTATACCTTCATTTTTTTCTTTCCCAAATTTGGAATTACCCACAATATTGAAAAGCATGGAAACAGCATGGTCAACGAGTAGGTACTTAAACCTATTTTGCAGAATGAATATTCCATGTTGACATGAAATAAGCACATTGCACTTCTCATGTCCAAAAACTAAACCCAACCTCATATAATACAATCCACACGCTCTTGAGGAGTATGGCTACGGCCAACATGACATTGATCCATTCCTACATTCATGAAATCATATTCTTCAACACACCCGGTCCAAACTAATGACATATCAACGTGATAAAACATTCACCAAAGACAGTATATTACATCCCAAAAATTGAAAATGAAAACATAATCTGAAAAGTCATTTAATAGGAACATAGCAGAACTGCGGGAAAAAAAAAAAAAGGAACATAGCAGCATCTTCATCTTTTTGTTGATGACACAGCAAGATTCACAACGGCATATATTCCAAGTAATTCAACGATAGAAAAACCATTTTCAAATGAATCTTTTGGGGGTAGAATTACTACCAGCATTGTCTTGCCACTTGTTCAAGTCCAACAAACAACCTAGTTGATGGAAAACTATTAAAACATATGATACATTTCCTATTTTTAAGTGGAAGAAAATCAAACACACATACTAGAAAATACATACTTTTAGTTCCTGCACTCGATTGCACATGTGAATGCTCAAAGTATTTGGATATTTGTGATCCATCAGATGCTCCTAAACAAATTGATTCATAATTATCAAAATTACCAGATTTGATAATTAATTCCGACAAATAAATAAGTAATTTTTCAATACCTTCAGTCTCATCCTTTGCAGATGTTTCAATTGAATCTGTCCCGCCTTTTGTGCGTTCTGCTACCACTGCAAATACTCTTTCCCGAAGTTGAATAGTTGAAATATTCTTGAAGGCAGCCTTGGTACTTTGGTCAGGAAAGCTTTCCTCAATCCCTTTTCCATTGAATGGACCACCTGCATTTGACTGATGTTCAAGTGGTTGTCGTTCATCCATATGCACAACATTCCTTTCTGTCGGGAAGGGCATATCTGAAAAATTGTCATCTGGTGGATGGTGCACATGTGGCTGATGTTGTTGTTGGTCGTGTCCATATCTTCAGTCATTCGCGGATGACGGTTATTCCTACCGTTCCCAGACTTTAAAATGTCCAAAATTTCAGCTAATGTATTTTGCACTTGAGAACGAAAAGTCTTCATCTTCTTGCGGAACCTGATCCCATCCTCTCTATCCTTCTCCCATTGTTGTTGTATATGTTCTAGTTTCTTATCAATGGTATCCAGAGTCAGTGCATCCGTGGACTTTCCTCTATGTATCCCGTAATCAGTATCTCCTTCATCCTCCATCTTCTCTGACTGTGTTTGCTTTGTTTCATTTATTTTGCGCCGCCTTGACTCCATGCATGATATGTTGTGCATTCCATATGACAACTTTATCGGTTTAATGACCTCCCCTTCGAAATCAACACCAATTTTCCTGAAAATCCTCGTTAGAAACCCACCATACGGGAACTGCCTGTCCCTCTGCTTCAGTGATTGGGCAATGTTCCACACAAAGAAATTACCAAAATTAACAAGCTTCCTCTTCAATGCCTTGTAGGTGAGTATAAAATCAGTAGTACCAGGTTGCTTCTGAAATCTACCCTGTATGAACTGTGCCACTGTACCTCCCTTCGCACGGCCAAAAACAAATAGGTCATTCAAGGTTCCGCAAGTAGAGCCACACAGTGTTTTAGCAACTTCGTCCTTCAATGCTGCTTTTTGCTTAACATTCAAATATTCAAATGATGACAAACAATAACTAGAGTTATGCATTCCAAACCATTTGTTTACTTGGTCTGCGGTGAGTTGAATCATGACCCCTTTCACCAGTGTAGTAACAATCAACTCCTTCTCCCTTCCTTGCAGAATTACTACATTCCGATAGAAAAGTTTAACCAGACGTGGGTAAAACTCTATGTAAATAGTTGTCAATGTATCCCATTTATGGTACACCAACATCTTTGAAAACCCTTCAAGTTGCACTAATTAGTTCAATCTCGATAGCTTGCCCACCAAGATATTTTTACAGGACTAGTCATCAGCCCAGGAGTCCTCGAAGAGTTTACAAACAAACAAATTTCGGTCTTTTGTCGAGCTGTGTAGGTCTGAATGATCTTGCAACGCAAAACCAAGCAACAGTGCCCTTATTTCATCATCTGCGAAATCAACTACGTTTGGCTCTTTCAATATTGGGTGAAGGTTTTCGAATCTTCTCTTTCATTTATTCGAAGCACCACTCCTAGATTTCATCTTGTCTGATTTCGGGGGGAGGGGGAGAGGAGTGAATCGGCAGTGGTATTTTGGAATGGTTGGTATTTTTCAAAATCCTCTGTAAACAGTTGTGGCGTCTGAAATTGCAATGGGAGGAAAATATGTTTTAGTGTTGCGAAATGGTGCCATTACGTTCCATCAATGTCCTAGTTTAGTGCATCGTTCAAATCCTGCAAGAATGCAGGCCATTATAAATTCAGAATCTTCAGTCTTCTCTTCCACTCCAACATGCCACACTAGTCATACGCCATTAGTGGATGACATTCCTAGGGTTTAGAAGACTTCCACCCCTTATACTATGTGCTTGGGGTTTTCGACATATGTTATTTGTAATTGTTGTTTTCTTTTCTTTTTTTTTTTTTTTTCCACTTGGAAATCTTGTTGCATATGCATAGAAAGGCTAATTAATACTGATATAAATATAATTTATATAAAAAATATAAATTAAATTTATATAAATTATTGATATAAATTAAATTTATATAAATTATTGATATAAATTAAATTTATATGATATAAATTAAATTTATATGATATAAATTAAATTTATATGATATAAATTAAATTTACAAAATTTATATAATGATATAAATTTTATTTATATACTGATATAGAAAGACTAAACATGAATCCACTTCTTCCGAATATTTTGTATATAAATTTAATTTATAATACTAATTATCATGTTTCCCATAATTTAATGATAATAAAATTTCTTGAATTACTTTTTAGGATTTATATCAATTTATTTTGTATTTTTTTAGTGAAAATAAATTTATTTTGTTAAGTAATCCTTGTATTATAAAATGATATTGTATTCATATTTTCATTTTCTGATGTCTTAAATACGATATATATTGTCAACATTGTCATATATTAAAAACTCCAAATGTTCTTTCCACCACATTTCTAAGAGATGAATGACGGTAGTTGAACAACTCCTTGTGGCCGAAAACCAGAACTTCGTTGAAGAAATTGGGAACGATGGTACCTTTCGCTCCTATACGGTGCAAGAAATCCAGGTTGATTAGCATACCCAACATCTATCAAGTAATATTTACCTACGTTTTACAAAAAAATTGATAAACACATGATACTATCATTGATATTTCAAATATAAAAGAGTATATGTTGTGGACCTAGTGGAGGGTGCTGAAAACCATGTTTGCTGTTGGATGTAGCATCATTAAAAACACGATCATCATGCGCACTGCCTTCCCACCCTACATGTATGAAGGTGAACCTCATATCATGGTCAACTGTCGTCATGACTTTTTGGCAAATCACGTTCTTCTTAGACCTAAAAACTTCTCGCTTGTCGCCAGCCACCCAAGCTGCAATGCTTGTTCCATCTAATAGCACCAACGTAGCCCTGGAATATCAAAAATGGTGATCAAAATTACAGTGAACACAATTAACAAAATTACGCAACCATATACGTACATTGAATTGAGGGGAAAAACATGAGTTAGATGATATCTTTGGATGTATGACATCCCAATTGAGTCCTTTATTACATCGTCTACTTATTGTTTCAGTTGAATGTTGAAAGCATTCTGCCAAGTCCCAGTTTTTGTTCCCTCGGCGTACACAGAATAAAAATATGGCCATACTCTCGTACACATTAACGCGTTATTGTTGTCGGTTGACCCACAAACCACGGGGTACCAGAAGATTACATAGTTTGAGAAAGGGCTCATATTGCATTCCAATACTCTGATAAATTCTTGTTGTGTAGCCCTGAAGCAATTCATCAACCTACATTCTATCTCTTAATACCGATGTCCTACATCTTATTCTACTATCATTTGCATGCAAGAACTATTCACTTGTATTCGTCATTTTCTGCATTTCGATCATGTCTTCCATATCTTGTAAATCTTCTTCATCTGAAGATGACAAATAAAAATTTTCGATATTTATGTTACCGTGATTAGTGTTATGCTTCATAGAGACACCTGCGTCGGAAAGAACATATTTGAAGTAAATTAAATCCATTGTTGAATTCACCATTAAATAGTCATTTTCACTGCAAGTACCTTGTGAACATATTATTATACACATATATGAAAATAAGTAATACTATTGTTACAACAGTATATAAAAATCAGTGTCATATATATATATATATATATCAACTACGAAGAAGGTGGACAGAGCAAGCACGCTACTCCTTCACATTCATGAAATCTGTTACGACGACGTGAACCCATGTCTCTTTTAGCCAATGCACCCATGCCTCTTGGAAATCGGGATTCGTGAACTTGTTATATGCATTCACATGAACGTGGGGTGGGACAGAGCCACAATCCTACTCCAACAACTGAATGCACCTTGAAATGGAGTAGGGATCTAGATTGGTGGTGTTGCCTCGGGCAGACTTGAATAGATAGTCATCCAGTTTGGCTTTCGATCTTCTATTGAAATTACTCCACGCTTCAAATTGTTGATCAGTAATATTTGATCTCAACTTCTTGTTGTCACACGAATGGCCGCCGTTCGACATGCTCCCAATCTTTCTCTTTGAGTCAAAAGTGACCATGTCTATACTGACACCACGTGGAGTCTCATCCATTTCCCCTGATTCATTTGAGACTTTAAAAGCATCGGGATTGGATGGCTCTGGGCTGCCTCGCCTCTGCCTCCGAGCAAGATCTCTTTCTTCAGCATCTGTAAGTGGAGACTCCTTGGAAGACCGTGCAAATGACCCCTGAGCTCCATTGTCCCAGAATGCATCGGCCATGACGTCATAATGTGGTAGTCCCTTGTTATTACCAAGTGTCTTTGCCTCCGGTTTTTTCTGCATGATAGAGAACAAACTATGGTCACACAACACATATTATAAGTTGTATCACAAAATGTAGGCATATTTCCCAATCATATATTTGTCATACCTTTTTTATTGCCTCCCATTGCTCGGCACTACAGTCTATATTGTTCTGGACTGCATTCCAGCCTATACCAGTTATGTCAGGGTCATCTTTAATTGATTTCATAGCCAAGTATAGCTCCCTCATCCTGCTAAATTTTTGAGACAGTTGGGGACAGAGTAATTGTTTCTAGTAGAAGCATTAAATTCGACTTGAATCTGCTTCCATACGTTACTTTTGAATCTCCCCTGCACCCAGGTTCTATCTTTGTTTTTCCATTCTTTCAATATGTTCAAATATTGTCATTTCAGATTTGATGTCCACAACTTATTTTGTAGTAAAGTTGGTTTGATTTCCTCAACACTATTGTTAGATATTTCTATCTGACCTTGAACCAATTGTAAGAAATAAATACAACAAAATATAGGTCATAAATTACATATACAAGTAAACAGAATGTCATGTTCTACTGTCAAAATCACGCAAATAACAAAGTACACTGAGGAAACATTGATACTTAAAAAAGAGACCATAATGAACGAAAACACACCTTAGTAGAAGAATTGAGTCGTTGCCGCTTCATAGGAACTAAGTTACTACCAGCAGTTGACTCTAAATCATCTGCTTCCAATCGACAACGACAATAGGCACAAATCTACATCAATGATGAAAAAACAGACGAAGTCAACGAAATGTGATGGACCAAATAGAATTAAGAAATACAGCACACAGAATATGAGCAATCGCAACCCTACAAAAAATGATGAACACCCAACTTCCACAAATCATACCTGAATGCCTTTGGACTCCAACTTCCAGGAACAACGTCTTTTACGGGATACCCAAATATTCTTATATGCCCAACCTCTTTTTCGGAATAAATCATTCAAAACATTGGAAGTAGATTCAGCCGTCAAGCGATTTAAAGGCAACCTCATCTGCATGTTTAATAGTGTTCCCGCTAATGTGGTATTGATGATAGGAAGTTGCCAGACGCAATTAATCGGTGGTTGGATATCAAATCGCCGAATTTTTGTTAAAGTGATGGGATTTTGGTAGCTTTAGGTCGATTTCTGCATTTACTTTGTTTGGGGGATGCGAAATCGGTGAAAGGGTTATGAATTCAAGTGGGCGAACGGGGGAGGACGACATCAGGAAGTTCACGGGTATCCGTTAGGCTTCCTGAATATTTTATTATTTTTTTCCAGCCTGGCAGACATGAACAGTGTCATGTCAGTAGGTGTCCAAACCAGTACACCTCATTTTTTTTGAGTTTAAGTGAAAAATTGGAAAATAACTCCAGTCCAAATACAACCTTATATTTTATTAGATGTTATAATGATATTGTTATTGAAGTTTTTATATATATAAATATATTGAATATATTTTAATTTTTATTATTTTTTGCCAAGTGGAGAAATATGAATAGTAACATGTCAGGTGGTGTCCAAACAAGTACACCTCGTTTTTTATTTTAGTTTGAGTGAAAAACTAAAAAAGAACTCCAATCCAAAAGGAGCCTTATTTATTTTAAAAATAATTTGATGGTGTGCATTTAGACAACATCTTACATTTATTTATTTTTTGTCAAATTGTAGGTTGTTTAATCCACTAAAATTGTCAAATCTTTTTAAAACCAACATTTATTACATCATTCTAAAAACCAACACCTCAATAATTATATCATCATTACACCTATAAAATTTTACGTTTCTCAAAAACTAACTCCTCATTTTTTAAAAGGAAAATTTACCGATTTAGTCCTGTAACTATTCTCATTTCTTTGATAAGGTCCTATAACTTTTTTTCTTACTTAAATTAATCCTTTTGGCCAATTTTTTTCAAATTTTCCAATGCCCAACTCGTGTTGACAATAATTGAGGGGCATTTTCGATAGTTTCAATTCTGAAAAACTTGAAAAATGAACTTGAGGAAACTTTTTTACTTTTTCAGTTGTAGGGCTTCTTCTTTGAGTGAAAAATCAAAATTTCAACTACAAAGTTGAGCAAATTTTTGACTGCAACTTAATTTTGCTCAAATTTACAATAAAAAATTTACCTAAGTTTGCGGTTGAAATTTTAATTTTTCACTCAAAGAAGAAGCCCTACAATTGAAGGAGTAAAAAATTTCCCTCAATTTCAGTTTTCAGGTTTTTCAAAACTGAAATTACTGAAAATGCCTCTCAATTTTTGTCCACATCGGCTGGTAAAAAATCCCTTGCTAAACAACTGGTAAAAATCCCTTGCTAGGGTTCTCAAGGTATGGCAATTGAACCTTGTCTCAATCACTCCGACCGTGGTAATCTAGCCAAGCTTCTTCAATCCCTCTCTCTCTCTCAATCCCATTGAATTATATGTAAACAACTTTGCTCAGGGTACCATTCAGCTATATGTAAGGCATGGTGGTACCAGGATATCAAATTTTCTAAACTCTGCTCCAAGACAAACCATATTTTCTTTCCTCAACAATCTCTAAAGGAATGGGTGTTGGATAACCAACCTTGATTTCTTGATGATATATTATTTGCTATGAAACTCTGGTCGCATGAACTCATGAATTATGAAGATGATCTTATAGATGTACACTTTTGGAAGCATCTTTGTGGATTCCTCTTGAATGTGTCACTATGTTAGTCGAAAATTACATTATTATGTCTTTCTCTTCCTAGGATCAATGTCAATTATGTGAATTCAGTGACATGCATGAGAAGTTTATTCTGATTTGTGTCTGGGTTTCGAATAAAGGAATACCCTCTGTTCCATGTCAAGGCCTCTTCAAGAAAACAAAAAAAAAAAAATTCATCACTGAGCTCAAAGGTAAATTTGGTTTGCCACAATGGTCTCCAAAGAATTAGAGGAAACTGCAATTGATTTCTTTGGAGATCTCTTCACCTCTGAAATAGGAGATGCTTCTAATGATATGGAGATGGAGATGTAATCTATTTCTCATGAAGACTACATGTAACTTGCTAAACCATTTTCCATAAATGAAGTTGAAGCAGCTCTGAAACAAATGGCACTAATGCAAGCTCTAGGTCCATGTGGTATGCATGCATTTTTTTTCTTCAAAAATAGGCTTAAACACCAATTTGGCCCCTAAACTCGTATGACTTTAACAATCAACACATTGGACTAATTTTTTTGCACATTACACCTTTTAATTTAACACATTGAGGATAATGTCAACCTCCTTAATAGTTTCGTTAAGGTTCTACAGTTAAATTGCCCGCATGTGTGTTGACATGGCATGACATGTGGCATACATGTTATGCAAAAAAAAAAAATGATTTTAACCAATTTTAACCCTCTTCTTCTTTGATTTGTTTTTCCCTTTTCATCTGAAAACCCTCTTTCATATTCTTGTTATTTTTCTACAATATTTTCAAGTTACAATGTCAAGTAGTCAAAGAAGGCAAGTTGTAAATGCAAACTTAGTAGGGAGTTTTTCAACTTCAAATTCGAGTGAACAGGAGGGGAAATTCGTTGCTTATGCAATCGAATTGCTCCTGTGCTTACTTCATGGACGAATGAAAACCCTAAGAGAAAATTCTGTGGGTGCTATAATTTTAAGGTGTTTTCTTTATATTATAGTTTATATTTTTAATTACTATAGTTTTTTTTTTTTTTAAAGTAAACTTAAGATTTGAATACTTGGTAATTTTTGTAATCGGTGGTTGTGATTTTTTTCAATTGTATGATGAAGATTATTTTGGATGAGCAAAGGAATTATTGATACATCTTTGAGATACTAAGAGAAAGCTTTTGAGAGAGAAGAAAATTCTTCAAGAAGATAATGAAATATTAAAAAGGCAGCTTGTATTCGGAAGAAAATTTGAAGATGAAAAATTAGGAGGTGATGTGTTGAGTTCAAACAATGATTTTGAACTCCTTGTTAAAGAGCTTGATGTTTATTTGGAGATGAATAAGCTAAGGATGCAGATAGATGGATTGAAGAATACATTCAAGAAGTTTGAGCAAGAGATTAGAAGACATAAGTTGGTTTTGATGTTGATTGTTGTTGTAGTTGTTATGTTTTCTATTTTTCTAATCTAAGTTGTAATTGGAGTTATATGTTCAATTGTTTGTTATCTATTGAAGTATGTGAAGTATTGTTTTGGGTTCACAATAATGCACCCTTTAATCCTGTAATGGTTGCACAGAACTTTTGATTAATGGGAAGTATGAAACATTCCTAATGGTTGCCATTACTTTGGTTTTTGAAAATACATAGAATCTATCCATAACTTGTGTTGAAGTGTTGCTATTGTTGTTCATATAACTTATCTGTATTTAATGTACATAATAGGAATTTATCTTGGGATATTGAGTGGAAGTGCTGCTATATATTTTTTTCTTCAAATGAAATAATCTGAAAATGCAGTCAACATTAAGATAAAAAAAAACCTATAAAAATTGCAGCACAAAAGGACCTAAATATGCAGCCAAAGTAGACCAATGCTTCACAAAAGTAAGAACATCACTTCTAAAGTAGAACAACAATAAGCAAAATACAACGAAAGATAATACACCCATATGGTCAAATGTTCACAAAAATAAAACAGTAAATACTTTCCACTTCCATAACCAGTTGATGGACAAAAATAAAAGAGAATTGTTTTGGAATTAGTAAAACCACTACAAGAAAAATGCCAATCAGCGACGACCAATTCCCTCGCTGGGCCTTCGCTGATCCGATTTAGCGACGGCTCAGCGAGCGAAACTCCCCCTCGCAATTCATTTAGTCGCTTCAGCGACGGCCATCGACTCCCCTCGCTATTTGCGAGCGCTTAGCGAGGGCCAAGCAGTGGTCGAAATATTGGTCAACGTGAGGGTGCGAT
>JAXGGT010000001.1:12679145-12699463 GCA_035583425.1 Marsdenia floribunda
TATTTTATATGATAAATTTAAATATATTTATATATATATATATATATATATATATATATATATATATATGTCACTTAAAATTTTGACTTTCCTTATTTTCCCTTATTAAAGGGGTTGGGCATCACAATACTCTTGAGTGAGAAGAAATTTTCCAATTTGATCCACTCCAGCGTCTAGTAGGAATCTAGTATCGACGTCTTTTTGGAGATGTCCATTCACATTCAGACTTGTATCCTCAGAATCCAAACTGCTGGAAGTGATGGAATCCCTAACTATTTTACACCCTCTCATGTTTTTCACAATTGTTGTTTGTTTAGGGTAAGAGAAGGAAGTTGGAAGAAGAAGGAATATGGAAGAGCGAAAAATATGGACTACGATAGAAGGAGGAATATGCAATATGGAAGAATATTGAAGAAAGTTGGAAGTTGTAATTTGGAAGAGGGGTTGTTTCGTGAACCGAGATTCATTAGTGGATGAAAGTTTGAATTTGGAAGTTGGTAGTAGATGAAAGATTTTTTTGTCTTAGTTTCTTCATTGCATGCTATAATATTGTCTTATCATTTTTTTTAATTGCACAATTAAACCATACAGATAAAAATGCCTCAATATTTTCTTGGTTTATGGTTGTTTAAGGTTTATCAAAAAACTGTAAAGTGTCAAAAACCAAAACAGCAGAAACCAAGCCTTCCTGCACCATAGTTTGGTCTAAAACAACAGATTGAGCAATACATTTTACGGAAATGTTTCATTTCTGCAAATAGGAAGCATTCATGTTCCCTTGTTGGAGTTAATAAAGATAGAAGCAGCACTCAGAATAATAAAAAAGATAGTACCATTGCACCCTTATATGAACAGAATGGAGTATATGACATTTATATATTAGAAATAGACCATTATCTAATACAATTACAACTATTATAACTATTAGTCCCAAAAAATAATTGCACCATAGTACTTAAATAAGTCAACTAACAAATTACATAAGCAAATTCCCAATTACTTAACTAATATTGTCAATTAGTAGTTGTAACAGAGGACATTTCAACTCTTGTTTTTTAACCCAACTTTAAATTTTTGATTGATTCTTGAGTAGGTAGTTCTTCACCTTCAGCCAGTTGTGGTTTTTCCTTGTTCATGATGTTGAACCCTTTGGTATGCTTGACTGCAAAGACAATTGAAATATCAAACAATAGATGCACACCGAAAATTTATAAAAGAACAAGTTAAGATCAAGTTAAGATATTATACACTTACATAAAATGTTTGAACTCCACTTTTCATATTTGTATACAAGCCAACCCTTTTTCCAAAAGACCTTGTTACAATTGAAGTTTGGACTACATTATTACCATCTAATCTTGCTTTCCTTGTACCTTTCTCTCTTATAGTAGACTTAGTTACGACCCTTGCAAAAGACCTGGTTCCCCTCGTTGGATTTTGTATAGCTTCAAGACAATTGATTTTCCCTCACAAAAGATCTTGTCACTCTACTAGGACTTGCCAATACTGGAGGAGGACTTGGCACTACTGAAGGACTTATAGATCAGGCACCCTCACCTTGAACCTACCTATTTGCAGCATTTCTTGTAACTCTTCTAGGACTTGCAAGCAAAACCCCCTCAACCTGCTTACTTGCAGTACCTCTTGTTACCCTCCCTAGACTAGGGCTTGTCCACTCTCATTCTTACAACGTTTTTTCTTTTTACTTTTTCACCTTCAGCAAGTTGTGAGACTTCATCAGTCCTTTGTACTTGTTGACCATCAACCTCAACTTCTTGATTATCAATGTTCACCTAAAACAAAAAATTAAGTAACATTAAAAGGATTGGAGTAAATAACATACATTAAATTGTATATTCAAAATACTTGTGTATTTTGGTTCTTCTTACAACCATTCTTGTTATGACCTTCTAGTCCACAAATGAAACAATTTATCAATGTATCCTTCTTGCTTAATACCAATCCTTCTCCAAATTTTCTCTTCTTTGGCTCATCTATCTTATTTGATCTATTCTTCTTGGGTCTACCTCTTTGAGTTTTTGGTCCAAATAGAGGAAACAATGGTTCATATCCACTTCTTTCCCACTCATGTGGTCCATTTATTGGATTTAATGCATAGTTGTTAGTCTTCATGCATGATTCTAGACTATAACAACTATGCATATAGTCATCAGGTTCTCCCCTACCATGCCATATTACTGCACATGCATGAGCACATGACATTCCAAATATCTACCACAACCTGTAACTACAAACTCCTTTCTTCAAATCAACAACAAACTTCATTCTTCCTCTTTTTATCTCACGACCATTCTCCCCATAGTTCACCATTTCCCAATTAACTCCATCAACCTTTCTTACTTTAAACTTCTTTTTCACTAAAGGACCAAAATTGTGTGATCACTTACTATCTGTCTCTTCTTCTCAATCCTCACTATTGTTTGATCTCTAATGTTTTCTAACATAGTAATAATACTATTACCTCTTGCATCTAAAACTATGGAATTGAAACTTTCACATCCATTATTATCAACAATGTCACACTTACAATTTTCACCAAAGAATGCCTTTGACTACTGCTTTGGCTTTTTTTAGGCCTTATCGACTCATCTGCACTTGGCTTGTCCTTCCATTCCAATTTGTAAATCTTATCCTTCTACTCTCTTTCAATTGTGGCCTTTACAATCTGCCACAAACAGTACTCAAAGCTTTTTACTTTCCTCCTGCTTGTCCAATTTGCAAAAACATGCCTTGCACAGTTTTTGTGCTCTGATTTTGGGATAACATTATCAATGGCCAACTTTAAACCCTGCACAATAAATAATGAAACAATTAATAGACTATATAACAACAGTTAATAGTTAATGAAATGGCTAATATAATGCAATAGTTTAATTTTTGCTTGTCAAACATGATGGTGAAATTTGTCCCATGTCCAAGCTCCAAATCAGACTACAATAATTGTAGAAACTACTCTCATGTAACATGATACATCTAATCATTTCAATATTCCCCCACAGTAGTTAAAAACTCCCCTTGTATGGTCCTTCGAGAAATCAGCCATCAACTCCCAATATTGGCCTACAACCCTCCTAACCTCTCTTTAAAGCTCCAAAACATACATAAAATCTTTGAAAATGTGCAGGAGACTCTTCAGTAACTCTATTAGTTGTGACCCTAACAGTACTTCTAGGATTCTTTTTCAACAACTCATTAGCATAGTCACAAATTAGATGAAACTCTTTAGCCATATTTCCCTTCATCTCTATTATTATCTTCTTTTTAATTCTAGTTCACATGTAAACTATTTCTAACTAGCTTCTGAATCTCCTTTAGTTTTAGTTTAGGATTATCCTTAATAAAATTATGCAATCTATCAACAATTATCTTGGTGCTAATCAAATTATTTCTAAAATTAACACAACAACAATGTTTGTCATTGAAACTTTTAATCCTAATACCCATTTCCCTTTTGTCATAACTTGCATAAACTCTCCAAGGACATTTTGCAGCTAAGTTACACTTTACCAAGATTCTGGCAGGTTCATTTTTCACAAATTGCAACTCCCTCCAACAAACTTTAGAATACTTTCTAATAGCAACCTTCAAGTGTTTGTTATCTATGAAGACTATACCCTTTTGAAGTTTTGGAAAAGATTCATTAGGATTAAATTGAACATAACTACTTTTCCTCCACTCACCTTCATCATGTTCTTCCTCTCCATCATCAGATTGGACAAAATTTGCTACCTTATGTGACTCAGAATATGCATAATCTTCATCAGACTCAAAAGTACCACCATTACTTCCACTACCTTTAACTTCTGTTTAATTCTCCTTACCTTTTTTTCCCCTTTTTCTTCTCTTTGTAAGATTTCCCTTAGAGGGTCTCCCTCAGAATCAACAATCTCTTGTAATATAATTGCAGGTAGTCTAGATTTTCCTTTTTTAATTACCTTACCTGCCTCCTGCCTTACTTTCTCTTTAGCCCTTTGTAATTCATCATCATTCTTACCATAAGAAAAATACCTCCCTCTTTCTAAATATTCAACTTTTATGTCAACCCATTCCTCACTATTTTCTCCTAAATCACCTAAGTCAGTTTCAGTTTCTTAAAACAGAGTTAATGACTTCAAAAACCCTTGACTTACTCCTAGGTTTAGTATTATTATTTGAAGATGTAACTTGATTGTCACTTGGCCCTATTTCTATTACACCAGTCATGGGCCTCTTGTCTGCACTTTGTCCATAATAGTTTACTTGGCCCATTTATGGTAAAAATACATTTGATTCCACATACAATGTTATTTCCTTGTACTTTTCCCACACTTTACGCATCTAACAAGTTGACTTATCATCCCATATATAACACCTTCACTAAATGACACACTATCAAGGTTATAAAAGTAATTCGATCCACATTCTCACATTTTAACTCCTCCTTTGCTATTCTCAATAATTGAAAGTATGAAATTGTATATGGATCTTCTTTAAATTTTTTAAAAATTCCCTCTTCATACTTAAAAGTAGCTCAAATACAAATTTTCTCCCATAGCAAAAAATCAAGTCATATTCAACACAAGACATCTTCAATTTAAAAGTAGATAAAAATGGTTTGAATACACAGAAATTAGATAAAAAATAGACACAAGTTGTGTTCATTAAACATATTTCAACTACACTTGCTTATATTAGGTACTAATTCATGTTCTAAATGGAATCACCATATATGTAATCAACACATAACCCTATTTGTACATAGTCTCAACATGCCGTAGACACAAGTATAAAAACCTACCCTAACTTGCAACCAATTGTAATACAATATGAAATTACTAATGCAGTTTTGCTAAATCATTGTTAACCTTTTTCATTTATCTTCACAATGTCAAGTCATTTTTAATGTCAAAAAACACAGATATAACAATAAAAAGTCCTTACCTTTTGCGTCAAACTTTAATTGACAGCTTCACTTTGCAATTTCTTTACCAATTTGTATCTTCACAGCACGAATGTTTGATTCCCTCTGCAAATCTCCTCTCTTCTCCCTTTTTTACCCTTTTCACATTTACTCAATGAAATTAGGGGTAAAATTGGTTAAAATCTTCTTTTTTTTTCTGGTATGATGTGTATGCCATGTCAACATTAGTGTTACATGTGGGCAACTTAATTACAAAACACAGAACTATTAAAGAGGTTGACATTGTCCTCAATGTGTCAAATTAAAGGGTGCAATGTACAAAAATATTAATCCAAGGTGTCGATTGTCAAAGTGATACAAGTTCAAGGGCCAAATTGGGGCTTAAGCCTTCAAAAATATTGGCATATTATTGGAGATAAAGTATGTAATTTTGTGCTTCAATGTTTAAATGAGGGACAAGACTTCACAGCTTTAAATCATTCATATATTGTCCTCATTCTTAAGGTTAAGAAGGAAAATTTTATTTTCTAATTTAGGCCTATTAATCTTTGTAATGTTTTATATAAACTCATCTAAAAAACAATTTGTAACAGGCTTAAGTTGATTCTTCCTCTTGTGATAGATGAGGCTCAAAATACATTTCTTAAAGGAAGATTGATCACTGATAATGCCATTGTGGCAAATGAGATTTTTCACAACTTTAAAAAATATTATCATTAAAAGTCTAATTCTGCTTTGCACTTAAATTGGGAATAGTGAAGCTTATGATAGGGTTGAATGGTCTTTTCTTGCTAAAGCAATGGACAAAAAGCATTTTCCCAATAATTTCAACAGTTTGATCACGAGATGTGTTCAAAACAGGTAAACTATCTCAAAGTTTTATTCCTAGTAGGGGCATACATCAAGGTCATCCTTTATTTCCATTTTTATTTGTTATGTAGAAGCTCTATCTTCTTTACTCTAAGGAGAAGAAAGTAAACAGAATTTCTTGGGCTTTAAATTCAATAATGATAGTCCTTTTATTTCTCATATGCTTTTTGCAAATGATTCCCTACTATTTGCAAGTGCAAATCCTATGGCACAATGCCTTCATTATCTATTGCAGGTATATGAAGTTCAATATGGTCAGAAGGTTAATTATGGTAAATCAAACTTATACTTTGGTAAGGTGGTTCCAATTATTACCAAGAAAGAGATAATGCAAATTCTAAATATTTCAGTACACAAGATAAATAATTGGGCCTTCCTTTGATGAATGGGCATAGGAATAAAGAAGTCTTCCAATACATTATTGATGGAATATAGATGAATGGAAAGAGAAGAATCTTTCACAGGTTAGGAGATAAATTCTTATTCAACCTATTACTTAGTCAATACCAACATATAGCATGACTTGCTATGATATACCACAAGGTACTATTGATCAAATCATTGGTACTATGAGCATGTTTTTCGAGAGTAGTGATGCAAATGGTAGGAAACGACACATTGTGAAATGGGAAAATGTATGTAAAAGCAAAAGTCAAGGAGGACTAGGGTTTCACAACATGAAAGGGTCTAATGAAGCTCTCTGGGTAAAACGAGCTTGGAAAATATACAATAACCATAATTCTTTGCTAAGTAAGTTTCTCAAACCTATATAATATTCCAATTCAAGTTTTCTAGAAAGTGAAGATTATTCTCATCATCCTTCCTATGTTTAGAAAAGGATTTTGAAAGGGAAATATCTTTTACTAAAAGGGCCCCAATGGAGAATTGATAATGGCAAACCCATTCAATTTTGGAATGATACTTTGATCATGGCATGAGGTTTGGTAAGCTAGAACATTTCTATACTAACATGAATAATAACTTGGTTGCTAAATTTTTCTATCCAAGTACTACATCATGGAATGTGGAAAAACTAAGAGTTGTTCTAGTTGAGGAAGATGTTCAGAGAGTCCTAAAAACCCTTATAGGTGATACTCGCTCTTTAGATACCATAATTTGGGGATATTCATGGAATGGATGCTACAATATCAAGTCTGGATACATGTTATAGGTGGAATAACAATCTAAGAACATAGAAAATGCAAGTATTTTTATGGAAGTTTTGTAATGAAAAATTCCCTATCAACTCTCTTATTGTTGGGAAAATTAAGAATGTGAAAGTTATATGCCAAAGATACAACAATGTAATTGAAGATGCTAATCATGTGTATGTAAGTGCAATGAAAAAGGAAGCAACTAAATTGAAGACAACCTCGAATGTTGTCCAATATTGGCTCTCTCAACACAGCAAACAAAGATTGCTCATCATCTTATAGAATGTTTGGAGGATGAGGAATGAGATGATATTTTAGAAGAAAGGGTGTCTACATAACAAAAGAAACTATCGCCATCCAACGTTTCGAAAAAAAAGTCGAGAATGTTGGCAAAGGTCACCTTGCATTCTCTTAAACTCAATGTGGATGCTTCTTGGATAGAAAAGAACATAACTATAGTTGGCTTTTTAAGAGATAGTTTTCCCAGAATAGCTTTTGTACAACAAAGTAGTTGTACTTGTTCTCCTTTACTAAAGAAATTTAAAGCTATTCAGGAAGGAATTCAATTGGCACTTCAATACTCAAAATTAGACATTTTGATAGGAATTAATTGTCAAGAAGCAGTCCATCTCTTGTACTCAAATGAATAGCAAAAGTTTTTGTTGACTCATGAAGTACATAGAACAAAAGGTCAGATGGCTCATCCAAGGGTTATTGGTGTTGTATATAGATCGAGAAAAGCTAATGTTGTGGCGCATCACCTTACTAAATTAGCTTTAAAATCCACTCTTAATCATAGGTGGATATATTATGGCCCAAAAGAGATCACAAACCTTGTTTTAATTTTTATGCAGATTGAATAAATGCTAGCTTTTTAAAAAAAAAAAAAAGAAAAACTTTGAAATTAACTTAAACTTTAAAATTTAAAGTCCTAATTAAAACTTAAAATTTTAAAGCATAGAAGTAACTCAAACTTTAAATTTAAAGTCATAATTGAGTTTAAAACTAATAATTTAAACTTTAAATTTTAAGTACTTACATTTAAAATTGATTTTAAGTCTTAAGTGCTCTAGTATAAAACTAACTCAACTTTAAAATTTAAGGGCAAATAAGTTTAAAATTAACTTCCAGTCCTAAAATATAAAAATAACTTCAAATCTTACAATATAAAACTAATTTAAACTTCAAATTTTAAATTTCTAAATTATAACTTAAATATCAAACTAATTTTAAGTCCTAGAGTATAAAATTAAATTAAACTTCAAAATTTGAATCCTATCTATGTTTAAATCTTAATGTCTAAAACTAACTTATGACCTTCTCACTTGATTTTAGTATGTATTTGCATGGCCAACTTCAAACCTTGATATTATTTTGAGAGCTTTCACAGAGCACCAACTTAGTATTCTCATTGACAATAGGCCTATCATACAAAAAAGACATTATTTTGCCATAGAGAAATAAGACATTATTCGAAGGGAGGTCAAAGATCTCCTAGTGAAGGGAATAATCTACAGGGTGTAATTTCCACTATACCTAGCCAACCTAATAATTGTACCAAAATTGGGAGGAGCTTGGCATTTCTACATAGATTTTACATCCTTGAATACGATGCTCCCTAAAAAGCCTTTTCAACTACCAAGGATTTACTAGTTAGTTGATGCAAGCTTCGACTATGTGCTAATTAGTTTCTTATTAAATGCTCACAAAGGGTACTATCATATATAAGTTGAAGTTAAGGACAAAGAAAAGGCATATTTTTGTTATCCTAGATGACCGACATTGCTACAAAAGAATGTCCTTCGGGTAAAAAATATAGGGATTGATTTTGAAGATTCCATAACTTGGAATTTCACTCATCGGATGCAATGCAACATGAAGCTTACTTAGATGATATCCTAATAAAATTCCAAACCTAAACAAAATATCACAAGATTTGGGGGAAGCTTTTGAAACATGCTAATAATATTGCACAAAGCTCAATCAAAAGAAATGCTCATTTGGGATTCAAGTAAGGGGTTCTGATGATTCTTAATATATTAAAGATGAATTGAAGAAATTGCCACCAAGATCAACGCACTCTCGTAACTCAAATGTCAAAAAAAATATCAATGATGCACAATGTCTCAATGATTGCTTCTAACTATAATTCCCTTCCTCTCCAAATGAAGCAAAAAATTCCTCCAATTTTAGTAGGCATCGAGGAACCCCAAAAATTTTAAAGGATACAACAATACGAAGAAGCATCCTAAAGCATTAAGGAGCTATTTGAGTTCACCACCTCTCCTGGTACCACCCAAACCCATAAAGACATTTCATCTTTACATCTTCGTTTCACACATAACAATAAGCTTTGTTTGGTGTGCCCTTTTGGGTTTAAGGACAAAACCTAATTGATATGTTAGCCATGAGTTTCAAGGATTCAAGATATGATAACCATGGGGAAGCACATTTTTACTATAATAATAATGATTTGAAAATTAAAACCTTATTTCATGCATATTTTGTTTGCAGGCAAATAGATGTCCCTACTAAAGTTTTCACAAGTTTGATGTAGTGGCTTGATTGGTGAGGTGTGCAATCAAACATTCAAAGTATGATATCTTCTTCACCACCTCAAAAGTTGATAAATGCTCTAGCTTTATATGATTTTATTATGGAATTCAATCCATCTAAAAGAACACATGAACCAATCCTTGACTAATATATCCCTTCCTTCTAGAATTATTGGCTCATGTACATTGCAACTATGTTACAAAACTTACCAAAGGGTCTAAACTTGATGTCTGATGCTTCGAAGGTACCATACTCTTTTACACTTTAAAATACAACTTTCCTATTATTAACAATGAGTTTGAATATGAAGCCTTGTTGGTAGGACTTCAAATCACTCACATGATGCAACTATACAACCTTGTGATTTGGACTAATTCACAAGTTATTGCAGAACAAGTCCATTGAGAGCACAAAGCGAAAGAGTTAAAAATGTGATGGCACCTTCAACAAGCACTAACTACATTCTCCTACTTCAAGTACATGAGAGTAGAACACATTTCTCAAAAATGCAATACTAAAGTTGACTTCTAGTCCAAGTTTCACATGGAAACTCACATAGATTATCCTTGGATTGAACCTTTGACCAAGCAATCCATTAACCTAAAAGGCACCTTATGCATGAACGTACATACTACTTGGATGGACTCAAAAATTAATTTCATCAAATCTGTCATCCTTCTAGAAGACAAACTCTCAACCGAGAAAATTCAATCCTTAACAACCTAATACACCCTAAAATTCAAGCAAGCAAACTAGCGGTACAAAAAATTTAGTGAATGATATATGTGATTTTCAATTCAAGATAATTCTAATGCCCAAAATATGTAAGAGTATGAAAAATTTAGCAGAAGAAAGTTTTTTTTTTTACTCATTTTTACTGCCAAAATTTTGAAAAGACGCAACTATTTACTGCTTCTATGGCTAATGTGTGGGAATGAGCTAATGTTATTTGAAAGTTGTAGCCTATAAATGAAACGAACTTACCAGTGATGCTATTAAAAAGTTCTAGCTATTTTCGACGTTGACATTTTTTGTCAATGTATACGTAGAGGAGAAACATGGCAGTGATTAAGTTTAATTTAAAGTTGTCCTATGAAGATCAACACTGCTCAACCAATTGAAAACACTATTTGGGTTTGAAGAAATGATATCTTATCAATATTTTGGGACAAATTGATAGAGGCTACTTCTATCATACCCAACAATGTAATGTATTTCACAATTAACTTGAGTAGTAATAGAAAATTATGATTGTTGCACATGTTAGAGGTGTTCCTACTCCAATGAATAGTGCAGTTAATAGGATGTTTAATATGGACTATTGTCAAGGTCAAGAACACAATGTCAACATACAACAAGAGCACGTTATGACAATGTCATATGCTCTTCAAAGTCAGTCACCCTACTTCATGCCCAAATTGATGAAATTTTTAATAATATAATGAGGTTAGGGAGATAATGACAAAATTTAATAGAAAGTAACACAAGTTTGAAAAGAGCATGAAATTTAAAATGAAGCATCTTCTTCATATTTTAGATGCATTGGTCGATATAGAGTGGTTAATTAATGCTTTTTTTAGGTGATGATGAATCGAATGATTTGAAGCCATCAAAGAAAAGGCATCATTTGAGTCATCTAAGTTATTTCTGCTATTTTCGTTATATATTTTATATAATTAAAATTATTAGATGTAAATTAAGTAGTTTAATTTGCATGGTATACATATTATTGTTTTTTATTTTTAAAGTTAATAAAAAAATTAAATAAAATATAATTTTTCAAAATTATATTAAAAAAAAAATCCCTCCAACTTAAAAGAAAAAAAAAGTTGTCTTGTTTTTTTAATCCAAATGCAAAGAAAAAAAAAAAAAAGTGCAAAGAGACTTTCAGAGAGTACTTTTGCAATACTTTATAACACTCAAGAAAAAAATACGAAAAAGTCAACTAGACGCAGGCTTCTTTTCTCTAAGAATGGGATGTTATATTACAATATAACTGTGCAAAATACTGTACAAGTTACTTGACGTAGCACAATTCTTACAATTATATATCTTCCTCTATGCTCCCTCTACAACTGCTATTCAAATTGTGGAGAATTTCTACATTTTTTTCCAAAATACATTTCATGACTATCGGGGCAAGTTGATGTCGTCTATGCTGAAATAAGATGCAGTTTCTCCATTGCCATAGTTCTTGAATAGTTTGGAAAAACACATATTTCCAATTTGGTATCTCTCCATTGCTAGACTTTCTATGTTTCAGGTTCTCCTTGACCTATTCCTATAGGTTTGATTGAGTCTAGAATCTATGTCATGGACTTCTAATGGAGTAGTCCCTTCATACCAAATTAGGGAGAGTACAATCTTTAATCGCATGAAGCGTTAACTCTTCCTCTTCCAGACATATATCACACACTGTTGTTGTAATTATATGTCTCTGCCACAGTAGTGACTTCATCTTAAGGCGATCATGTGCTACTAGCCACAAGAGAAGAGGTCCTCTTAGGGGTCCTTTTAGCTTCCAGAGGTTCTTCTAGTTGAAGTTCCTTGGCTCATTCTCAATTGGTTCTAAGCGAATAACGCAATCACAAAACTATAACTCAATAATGACTAAGTGCTGAACCTCGACTCAATGCACTTCGTCACCTTCACACCTGACCTTGACGAAGTATGACGAATATTGATATGGAGCGAAGTATACAGCCTGACACATACGATCGGGATACACAGTCCGACTATTATATGCACACGGACCAATTGAGCCTCGATCTAGGCTTTACCTCGATGGCACCATTCAAACAAGTGAAGGCATGTTGGATACAACCAATTTGATATGACATGTTTGACACACGCCGGGTGCCTGACACATGCACTCAAGTGGACGAAAGGTTTTCTATTTTGAAAACCAATTTGAAGTCCATTAGTGGGGGCACTTGGCACCATAACAATAAATCAAAGGAGTGTCAACGGGCACTTGTCAAACATACACAAATCACGAGGTATAACTAAAAATGGCTATAAAAGGAAGGCTCCTTCTCAATGAGAGGGGCATGTTCTTATCAAGGCAAACACTCCCTTCCTTTCTTTTTCATGCAAAACCCTATTTCTATATTTTTCCTCCGTTCACTATATTAACTTGATCGTCGGAGGTTTATACGGAGATTAAGTCCCTCGTATATTGTCTTTTCAGGCGAAGAATTACCTATGATCTGGCTGCAAGATAATTTCTTTGGGAAATTCTTTGGTATGAAATATTATTATTAATATTCATAAGTACCGATCAAGGTTTTTTACCACATCAGGTTCCAACGGGTCATAAGCAGATTTTATGGTGAAATCTCCTTTATAAGATAGTGACCACCAGATTTTGTTACAATTAGATGCAGGCTTTACGATAGTTTAAAGACAAGTTATGAAACAATAATTATTTCTTTTTTTTTTTTTTTTTAGATTACTATGAAACAATAATTCAAAAACCAAAAAAAAAAAAATTGAAAATTTCAATATTAGCATGAAAAATTAGTGGATTTCATCCCTACTGTTGTTGTCTTTTTTTTATTTAGCATGTCCATAATATATAATATATAAGTATATTTGATTTTTCTCTTACACAAAATCTATAGCTTAAACATGTTAAACAATAAATTTTAATCTACCCAAACAATATATTTTGTGAATATAAAAAAAAAAATCAAATATGTGTTTTCATTATACATTAAGAATCTACTAAATAATAAAAGAAAAAAAAGAAAAAAACTAACATTACCAATAATTTTTTTAAAAAAATGACGATCAAATCTACTCATTTTTTGTCAAGAAGGCGTAGCTCAGTTGGTAGCAGCTTCAATTATGATTCAAGAGGTCATGAGTTTGAGATATGATAGAGACAAATATGCCTTAAAATTTCAAAAAAAAAAAAAAAAAAAAAAATCTACTCGTTTTCTACATCAACACAAATCAAAAGTATATTATACAAAATGTAGATAATAAAGTAAAGGAAAATTGACCGGTATAGTCCTCTAACTATTTTCATTAATTAAAATAAGTTCACAATCTTTTTTTTTTTTAACATGTTAAGTCCTACATCTTTTTATTAGTAACCCATTAAGTCATTCCGGCCAAATATTTGAATTTTCAGGCCAAAATTCACGAGCTAGACACGTGATGATTTTTTAAGGGCAGAATCGTCCTCTTGAGTATTATAAAGCTGTGAACTTAGACTAATTGCAAAATCGTCCTCTTTATACGAAAAAAATAGCTTTATAAAACACTGCAATTAGTCTAAGTTCACAACTTTATAATATTTAAGAGGACGATTTTGCCCTTAAAAAATTATGTGCTCCGCACGTAATGAATTTTGGTCAAAAAATTTAAAGTTTTGGCTGAAAAGACTTAACAGGCGGCTCGTAAAAAAATGTAGAACTTAATAGATTAAAAAAAAAAAAGATTGTGGACTTATGTTAATTAATAAAAATAGTTAGAGAACTAAACCAACCAATTTTCTTAAAGTAAACTTAAAATGAGAATAAAAGAGGCAAAGATAGTAGTCCATTAATGTATATATATATATATTTTTCTATTAATTAATGTATATATTATAATTTAAAAAATCTTCCCTATATAAAATATTATTTTTATATTATAAAATTAATATTATTTATTTATTTATAAATTTTAAATATAATTCGATTTTATATTTATTAATTATGTATTTATTTAATTTAAAATTAAGGGCTACAATTATATAAAATTAACAAGTTGCCCTTTTATATAACTATAAACTATAACTAAAACGACATCTCCTGCTGATGCAAAGGCAACTTGTTTTGCACTTTCTTGACTCAAATTTGATTTTTCTAATTCATAATGATAATAATCCCTTCAATTTGATTGGATGCAGGGATCAATGCAACACTGAAAGGCCACCTTAGCTAAGCCCTCCTTGTCTCCCATTTTAGGCTTCTGTCCTTTCCATCTTTCCAAAGGATCACTTCTAAGGGCACTTCTAATGACAATTGATGATCCTTCTTTATTTAATATAAAAATTATTAATCTAAACCCATCACTGCAACAAATTCATTGTATCTACCCGCATCATTTTCTCTTCAAACCCTCCTCTTGCTGATTCCAGAGTGAGCAAAATTGTCGTCTTTTTTTTCACATTTGGGTGCTGCATTTTAATCTGATGATGGCTCAGGCAGCTTTCTCACAGGTGAATTCGTCGGTTTTTTTATTTTTTTTTATTTTTTGTGGGTATATTATGTTTCGTTTCTATCTGGGTTCTTAATCAAGTTTGTCGTTTTTTGATTTTGCTGGTCATTGCAGGTATCTGGTGTTGTGACGCCTAACCATAGCGATTCTTTTTGCAGGAGATCCATGTTGAAGGTCCTACAATTGTCATTTGATTTACTCTTTAGAGCTTTTTCCTTATCTTTTCGCTGTTTAATTACTATTCTAGTTGTACCAGTACCATATTCGCGTAAGCTTGTGAATTTATCTAATAAAGAGAGTTTTTTTTTTTTTTTTTTTATCAAAAAGACTGCTGTTACAGATCACTTTTGCTGTATGTATATACACATATTTTGTTGGGGGCGGCTTACTGCTATGATGTTCCGTGAAGTTATGTTCTAGATGAAGGCTTTTATTTGTTCAGGCTGACATAGATGACTGTTATTTGTTGGATAATGAATTGTCTTGTCACTGCTGGGTTTGATGTTTATGAATCTTAGCTGTTTGCTTAATGTGTTATTAGAAATCTTTTTGTTGTATCTGATGTTGCTCTTCACGTTTCTCTTGTCATATTTAACATCTAAAAGTCATGAAATATGTTGGAAGGAAAGAACTGAATAGAAACTTTTGCTCCCTTAGAAATTTGGAATAAAGCTGAAAAGGTATTTAAACAATTTCAAACAGACAGGTTAAATTGTTTTACTTCAAAGCACACCGGTTACAAGTTCCTTTGTAGTTGTGTGTGTAGAATGTAATATTAAGTGAGATCAAAGTCTCAACAGAATGGCTAATTTGAAATAGCCTTTGATGAACTCGTTCTTGCTACTTGTCTGTTTTGATATTTTGATTTGGATATTTCTTGTTTTGAGCTAATTTGATGTATAACTTCATTCAATTATATTAGTTTCAAAATGAGCAGTTGTTTCCCATATTCTGATATGAAGTTTGATGGGTCTTCTTGTTTTACAGTCTGGTGACTAGTTTCTGACAAATTGAATTTTCTTTGTTGCAGACAAATAATGTGAGTTTCTGTGAGAAATCATGCGTCTTTGGCTTACATTTTGGTGTGAAATCCAGGAATGTACAGTTCAATAGTAAACCCATTCTTTGTATGTCAGTGCAACAAGCAAGCACCCCTAAGGTTGCAGTTTCACCTTTATCACTCGAAGATGCAAAAGCGCCTCCTATGCACTTGTACAAGCCAAAGGAACCTTATACAGCAACTATTGTCTCTGTTGAAAGACTTGTTGGCCCAAAAGCTCCTGGAGAAACTTGTCATATTGTCATTGATCATGGTGGCAATGTACCTTACTGGGAAGGACAAAGTTATGGTATCATTCCTCCAGTAAGTCATACTTCCTAACTTTGTTTGAGCATAATTAGATTTAGAATTGAGAAGGTAAAAAATAATTGCTTCTCCTAAATGCTAAATCATTAAGTTTAGCAGGCCATGTCTTTTGTTCAACTCATCACTACCTCTGGAGTCAAGACATTTATTTTACAGAATAAAGTAGTAAAGACTGAGCTTCTCTTCTGCTGACATCGTGGTCTCATAGAGCCTCATTGTTTAAAAATATAAGTATAACGAAGTAGTTTACCATATCTCAGCAAAACTGTGTGCACAATTGAATAAGAGTGAATGGGAAGTTGTACTATTTCAACCAACTACTTACTATCGAACTCTATACAAGGGCAAAAGCCTCAACAATCAGTCTTATGCATAGTTTACACTATCTATGTTCTTCAATGATGGGCCTGACCATCCTCATACCACTTTTTACTTTGTTCGGAGGATGATAATGTCATACAACAGGCTTTTGACCTTTCACTTTTTATTCTTTGGTTTTACCATTTAAGCAAAGAACTAAACAAGCAACTGGGGCAAATGAAACTGCTGGTCTCTAATTGCGGGATGCTCAACTTTAATGTTCATCTGTTTCATCTACTCAGTTGCATTGCTGGCATGCTTTACATGAACTATATATGGCACCTGAATTTTGATTTTTCTAATCCATTGTTTATTATTACCTTGCAGGGAGAGAATCCAAAAAAACCTGGAAATCCACATAATGTTCGCCTTTACTCAATTGCCTCCACTAGGTATGGGGACAATTTTGATGGCAGAACTGCTAGTTTGTGTGTTCGACGTGCTGTGTATTATGATCCTGAGACCGGGAAAGAGGACCCTTCGAAAAATGGTGTATGCAGCAATTTCTTGTGCAATTCAAAGCCCGGTGACAAGGTTCTGATCACAGGTAAAAGAAAAAGTATCCCTTATTCAGCAATACACTTTGTTGTTATAGCTGAATGAATTTAGCTGGTAATCGGTTGAGTAGTCTCAACTTTAACAGATTAGGAAATATTTTTCTTGTGGTTGTGACACAGATGCATCATAACTAACATCTGCTGTGAATCTAAGTTTGCTCTTCACCAGGTGCTTTGCTTCTTGAACTTGATGATTTCAGTTTCTGCTTCCAGTGGTAGTGGAACTATACATGCTACTCATCTTTTTCCATTTAGTAGACCGTCAGATTGACAGTATATGGTCAATAATTCTTGTTTCCCAAATAATAATAATAATAATAAATTATCCTGTTACTGCCGCAGTTCTACTCCTCACAAAAAAAAAATTAGGATATACTTGGACAATTATTTTAGAGGTATATTTGGACAGTCACTTTAAAAGAAAAATAAGAAAGTCAAATATGTATATTTCTTTTTTAAACTTAGAACATATGAATTTGAAAATGGAACTTTTTTATTTGATTATTGAAAATATAAGTTACACATTTAAAGCTTATGTTTTAAATAAGTTTAAAAGTTATCATATTAAAAAAAATATAAGTAATAAATTTGATTGTAGGTGTTGCTTTCTTATCTTGCTTTAACTTGAGGAAGCCAGGGATTATGTTTCAGTTAACATTTCAGGTTAATGTAGGCCTGCTACCTCTTATATCAAGTTAACTCCATGCAATGGATAAATTGTCATTTATATCTGTTTACTTCAAAGGAATCATCTTTCTTCCTTCTCATTACTTTTCTGGAAGATGATGTGAGCACCACCAATTTACTTCAGCTGCTTGTATTTTGAAACTCTTATGTTCTTATGATAATCTTTTGTTAGCATGTCCTAAATCCTTTATTCAAAAAAGAAGATCCTGAATTCACTTTGGAAGATTTACTACACAAACTTAATGCAAAAAAATTGTGTTTCTAAATAATTTTGTTCCTGGCTAGAGTCATGACTTGATGTTCACAAAATTCTCAACCTTGGCTAAAGTTGAAAACATTGAAACTGGTTCATAAATCTTGTTTACTTGCATTTGTGCTGTCTGTCGTCAATCCACTGACATTTTGATATTTTATATCCTGGTTTTTGTTGCCTCAATCAACTGTGAAGAGCTATTTTGATTTTGTTCTTTTGATATCTGGTTAGATGTGTAAATTAAGTAGACTAATTTAATGCAATGTAAATTTAGTCATGGAGTCAGGGCTCTCTTTTTGTTTGTTTGTATAATTGATTCTCAATTAATATTTTCAGGTCCTTCTGGGAAGATTATGCTTTTGCCTGAAGATAACCTAAATGCTACCCACATTATGATAGCAACTGGTACTGGTGTGGCCCCCTACAGAGGCTATCTTCGTCGAATGTTCATGGAATCTGTCCCCAAATTTAAGTTTGGTGGCCTTGCTTGGCTATTCCTAGGAGTGGCAAATTCGGATAGCCTTCTATATGATGAAGAATTCACCAAATACCTTCAGGACTACCCAGATCATTTTCGCTATGACCGTGCTCTTAGCCGAGAGCAAAAGAACAAGAGTGGAGGCAAAATGTATGTTCAAGACAAAATTGAGGAATACAGTGATGAGATCTTCAAACTATTGGATAATGGTGCCCACATATATTTCTGTGGCCTTAAGGGGATGATGCCTGGAATCCAAGATACCTTGAAGAGGGTTGCTGAGCAAAGGGGAGAGAGTTGGGATGAGAAGCTGTCACTACTTAAAAAGAACAAACAGTGGCATGTAGAAGTCTATTGATGATTATAATCTGTTAAAAATCATTTCTTATGCCCAGAAAATCTAGGATTTTTCCAAAGATGTGAAATGGTGTTTTACTTTCTATTATTCATTGTAGCAATCTTCTTGTATTACTATGAAATGTTGGTTGACAGAAACCCTTCTCTTTGTTTTTTAAAATAAATACTTATGATACCTATTTGAAGGAAATTTAACTAGCTTAATCCCTGTTTTTTACAATTTTGGTGTTTTTATAATTATTTTTATTTTTAAATCTCTATATTATTTTTGGGTCAATATTATGGTATTTTTAAAATATGATAAGAAGATTGGAATGGTTTTCAAATGATAATAGAGGACAAAAAAATGACAAAAAAAAAAATATAAAAGATCGAAAATCAAAATTTTTAAAAATTAATAAAATAGAAATTAAAATGAAATATTTTCTTATCTCTGAATCATTCGCATTTGGGCAAGTATTTCTAGCACTATGGTGTAACCAAGGACTAGGTTTAGAGAAACTCATTAAGGAGACAATTAATAGAAGGAATTTTTGTAAAAAGTTTGAATGTTTTAAGATATTTTGTCTTTCATATGTTTATTTTGACTCGTTTTAAATAAATTATCTTTATTATTAATTTTTGCTTTTTATCCCATTCCAATTTTGAATATTAATGTAGGGCAAATTTGTAAGTTTAGTCTTTAAACTATCGGGATTTGGTAAAATAGATCTCTAAATTAATTTTTGTACAAATAGGTCCCAAAACTATACAAATTGTGTGAAATATGTCTTTCCATTAAATTTTTCTATTAAGTTAATGTTTAAGTGTTTAAAAAAAAAAATTGTTTTACTTGAAAAATTATATAAAAAAAAAAAAAAAAATGAAGAAAACGGAAAGCACATGCTTTCGTCCCTGTAGCCGGCATCCATCCCACCAGCATCACTATTCCAAGAACAAGCACATGATCTCTCTTTCAATCTCCTCTCCCTCTCTCTCTCTCTATTATATATACACTATATATATCTTAATCTTTCATAAATCAAGAAACTGTGTTGAAAAATCTTCTCTTTTAATCTTTATACATATATATATTCCATGGTGGAGCAGACGAGGGGCAGCAGCAGATGCAACCCAGTTGCCTTTGCCCCCATAACTATGCAATTTCCAAAATAAGAGATTGTGCATTCCTAGAGATCAATCTAAACTCTACTGGCCTTTCGACACATCAATCTTATGGTTTCCAATTCTTCCATCCTATTTCATGCCCATCCACAACAACAAAAAATACCACCACCTGGATTCTTGGGTGTCATCTAGGCCTGTCAACGGGTCCAATCGAGTCCGGAACTACTAGTTCCATATCCAGACCCGAGAATATATCTTTGGACCTGTACCCTACCCGATACCTGTCGGGTCCAAAAAATTTATACCCATACCCGATCCTATCGGGTCTCGGGTCCGAACCGGGTATACCATACCCGAAATTTTTTTTTTTCTTTTAAAAAATAATTTAATTATTTTAAATTGAATATTTATATTTAAATGAATTATAATATAATTTATATT
>JAXGGT010000001.1:12700494-12739414 GCA_035583425.1 Marsdenia floribunda
TAGGATCAAAACAAGAAAATTTTTAAAAAAAAAAAAGAAAAAGAAAAAAGTTTAAGAACAAATTAATCATTTTTTTTAAAACCAAGTTCTTATTTTTTAAAATTTAGGACTAAATTCGAGAAACAAAAATAGTTATAGGATCAAAACAAGAAAATTTTTAAAAAAAAAAAAGAAAAAGAAAAAAGTTTAAGAACAAATTAATCATTTTTTTTTAAAAAAAAAAATTGATAAGTTTAATTTTTAACAAATTTTATTTTAGAGAAATAAGTCTCAAATTATTCTTTTTAATTTTGTAAATCTTAAACACAGGATCTAGTAATATAATTTTTCTTAACAAAAATTTTGATTAAAATATAAATATTTAACATTTGTTATACTTTTAATAAATTAAAAAAAAAAAATAAAAATATTCATTTTATAAGTCTCATTTAAGACTTATTTATTTATTTATTTATTATTTTTTTTTAAAAATTGATAATTTTAATTTTTAACAAATTTTATTTTAGAAAAATAAGTCTCAAATTATTCTTTTTAATTTTGTAAATCTTAAACAAAGGACCTAGTAATATAATTTTTCTTAACAAAAATTTTGATTAAAATATAAATATTTAAAATTTGTTATACGTTTAGTAAATTAAAAAAAAATAAAAATATTCATTTTATAAGTCTCATTTAAGACTTATTTTTTTATTTATTTTTTATTTTTTTCAAAGGGAAGTTTTCATCTTAAAAAAATAACAGTAAACGCACAAGTTTCTGTTAACGTAATAACTTCAGAAATTTCGCCTTCCAGATTTCAAGTAATTTTCAAACAAAGACAATTCTCCTTCAAATCCCCATTGAAACTTCATTGATCCTTTCTTACTCATTGTTCCCTCTTAGATCCATTGAAGAGCGTGTTGGATTTGTAGCATTAGGAGAGGGTGTCGGATTTGGATTCTGAAATTTTCCGATCTTGTTCTGAAGACTAGAAATGGAAGGCAACGGAGGAAATGAAGAGAATGACTTCCCATCATCACATGGTAGAGGTGTAGGTGGAGGACGCAGGTATGCACCCGTGGTCGCCCACGACAACGACCGGGCCGTTCTTGAGATGTCTTCTCTGGAATCCGCAGCAGCAGCTTCTTCTTCCTCTCCTCCATTCCCGACTGGCAATCCTCCGTATTTCCCATCTCTATTTTTTGTTTATAGAATTATTCTTACCTTTAGCAATTTACCCAGTAGCCAATTTGGATATGGGGTCGCTTTGGTGTTGATTAGTATTCTTGTCATTCATATTGGGTTTTGTAATATATCAAGATTTAGTTTTGGATTAAGTTTTTTTTTTTTTTTTTCAGTTGAATGTGGGTTTAAGATGGGAAGGGTTTAAAGATTTGAGGTGCTGCATCTGTTACTGGTTGTAATTGCATTGGTACGTGGGCTGCGCTGAGATTAAAATTTACTTCCTGGGATTTGGATGACTTGATCGATGAGTTTATAGACCATAGAGGATAATTAGGATCTTAACTAGGTGATTTTTTCACGCTTCCCCTATGACCTTCCAATCTGAGATTTCTTAGTTCTTCCAGGAGAATCTGGAGAGTGAGAGAGAGGGAGTTTCAGTAAATAACTTGGTATAAAAAAGTAAAAACTTTATGCCCAGAAGTGAGGTGAGGTATGTAAGGAATTAAGGCATGTCAACTATAGGAAGTATGCACTGAAAAGAAGAGTGAAGGATTTACTGGCTTCTCCCTCTCTCTTCTTCGTGTTTCCTTATTATTATTATTATTTTTTTTTTTTTGGAAGGGGGTGGGGGAGGGGGAAGAACTGTGGTGCGGAATTTATTAAAAGGTTGCTAATTTCATTGACAAGGTTTTAGGTGGATTGAACTTTGATGGTCATGGTTGCTGTAAAGGGTGAAGACGCAGCTCCCACTAATGTTAAACCAAGTTGTTTTGACTTGGAGAAAATTAAATTGTAAAAGCTATAATGTTTGGGACAATATATCTAGATCCTCCTTGGACTTCAATTGATTGCATGAGGTTGAGGCACTTATCTGTTTATAATGGATATCCAACGGTAGGAACTCATAACATTTAGGGGAATTTGAGACTAATTACAATTTTACTCCTATTACAGTTTTAATTTTTTATTAATTTTTTTAATTGAAATGCTAGTAAATTATGAAAGATGAGAGGTTTTATGATGTCTTGTTCTTTATTTTCATTGTCAGTTTTCTTTAATTAGGGTGTTCTCATTCTCCTATTCGTTGTTGTTATTCACCTCAGTGCTTTGATTATATGCTTAGTTATATGTACTCTTCATATTTTGAAAGGGCAGTTAGTGATGGTGAAGAAGAAAAAAAGTAGTTGCAGATGGACTGTAAAAGCTGCTAACTTGTGGAAGAGGTTGTGTACTAAATTGTTTTATAGGTGATAGTGAAAAGTAGAAGTCATTCTTTGATTTGGTTATATAGCTATTTTACCCTAAGGTTAAATGAATCAAACAAGTTTCATTTGGTGTTATTAGGTGCAAATGCGATTTGGGTATTGAATCAAACATGAGTTTTATTTGATTATGAATGTGCTTCAATGCTATGTACTTTTTGCAAATCTAATATGCCTAGTCTTCTTTTATTTATTACATTTCGTTGTTGCTTTTCACTTTTTCACAATTGTCAATTAATATGTGCTCTTTCAGGAATATCAAAGTGGGCAAGAACATGACTTCTGAAGAAGGAGAAGGATCATTGCCTACACATGAAGGTGTAAATGGCTCCCAGACAGATTCGAAATTGGAACTGTTTGGCTTCGATTCACTTGTAAATATTTTAGGTCTTAAGAGGTACTTGATTCTTCTATCTTAATCTGCTTAAAGTTTCGTTCCTTTATTATCTCAAATTTAGCTTTCCCATGGACTCTTTAAGGCATTTATTCGAATGCTTATCCTGGATATGTTTTGTTATTGCAGTATGACAGGCGATTCTATTCCTGCACCCTCTAGTCCCAGAGACGGAGATGATGCAAATTCCAATTTTGGACGCAGAAGGGTACTTGCTTGCATTCTTAGTTTTCTTTAAGATTTCCTTGCTTTTACGTCTATAATGTGGTTTTCCTTGTTTTAAATGTTTAGTGTGCTAAAATAAGTAAAGGACCAAAAAATGGATTTGGTACTGCCTAAATGAGATAAATAGAAGAATCTTTTGTTCAAGCTTCATTGGATTAAATTTTGAGAAGTGGCCTGTTACCTTTTGGGTCATTTTCTATTGGTGAATTACAAAGAGAGTTCCTTCAGTATGATTCCTATCCTTGTTTATTTTTTCTTTTCATTAGGATTTTGTTTTTTTTTTCTTTTGTTTGTCTAGAAAGTTGTTAACCTTAATACACCCAAATAAATACTTTCAGTACAATTTCAATTTTGGTACATTTAAGAAACCTATGACAACTAGAATTGACATATTAAAGCTTTCATATTGGTTGAACTTGTTTGCATGTGAAGATGACTCTCAATTTTTAACAATTTGGCGTCTTATGTCAGCTATCAATCTTATTTTCTGCTTCAAATTCCAAATGGAAGTATATTATTGCATTTGTTGAACTACCTTTTTTGAAGTTTGCTGTCTTGACTTAGTAGGAATAAAACTATTTGCAGGATTTAACTAATTTTTCCAGCTATAGTGTAATTTTTACTGATCTCTGATTGATTTCTGAAAAATCATTTTAGGTTTTCTGTTTGATGTTTATACCTCAGCAAACTTATCTTTGCCAGGCATGCCATCGGCTCTTCAAATTTGGCTCCTTGTATTGATTAGCTCTTTAGCATTCAATCTTGTTTGCTCATTTATTTGGCATTTTGGTGGGGTTAGCAAGTCAGATTGGAGTTATCTTATTCTTTTAGATTTCCTCAATTCCTTGAATTGCAAATGGATCTCTAACCTTCAATGATAAACTAGCTCAATAAAGGAATTCCAATGTTCATGTACATCTTTATTTTTTCGCTTTTAGCTGAGTACCATGAAAACAAATTTTCAGATAGAATTCCCCTTTAGAGTAACTTGTCACAGATTGATCTTAGATAATTCAGGAGATCTACAAAGCAATACCTGTTCCCTGTTTAGTGTAAGTTGGACATGGAAAGAGAGATCGGTTGGATACTCTTACTCTCTCTCTTATTGGAGTGATATGTACCAGTTATATTAGCAAAATAGTACACATTCTTTCCTGCCTTTCATCAATTTTTTTTTTTTTTTTAAAATTTTTTTTTTTTAAAATTTTATTCTATGAATGTAAGATGGGTTTCAATTATAATTATTTGGAACTTAATGTAAGAAACTTTATCAGAAATTAGTTCTTGCATCTGCCAAAAGTTTCACAGAGTTTGCATTTATTGTAGTCACTAAAATGATGAGGATTTTGAGTGAAGTTTCATTGGATTTGCATTCTGACTATGCTTCAATAGGTGCCCTTATGGCATGGTTGTTTGGCAAAATATGACATAAAGATGTTTTGTAGAACTTCTTAAGCTAACATGTGACATTAGCTGGCAAGACAAAAATAGTGTAACCATCAACATGATGATGTAATGTCAGTGAGGTCATTGATTAAATCAAACTTAATCTCTTCTGGGCTCCTCTTCCTCTTTCTTGATTTCTAAATGTGAGATATTTGAGTACTTTATGTGAATTTTGAAGTTTGTATGAGTTTATTAATAGAGTTGGCTTTTATCACTTTTCTTTAGCAAGAAGCACATATTGTTTGACATGTAATCAGAATGTTGATCATGGCATGGTTATGATGTGGTTCTATTTTAAGTTCAGTTTGCCAATTCAATTTTAATCACTCATGCAGGATGCAGGGGTTAAACTGGGCACAATGATGGGAGTATTCATCCCATGCTTGCAGAACATTTTGGGAATTATATATTACATCAGATTTTCATGGTAAATCTTATATTGTCATATATTCATCTCTTTAGGAAGTTTTATTTTTTAGGAGAATATTTATACATATATGTGATTCATGTAATTAGTCTCTAAATATCAATGGCAAATAAACCAACAGTGGGAGCTGTATGAATATCTCCAAGTAATGATGAGAAAGAAATTGATTTGGGTGCTGAAAGTCAGAATTTCAAAAGCGTATTTAGAAATATTTTTAAACTTCTGAGGGAGGTTTTTGAAATAGTTGAAATTGCAAAATGGTCTTTCTTTTTCTTCTCATTTGTTTTTGAGCATGAGAATGCTGTTTCCACTGGTCATGGTTCTTTGTGTTGAGCAACCTTAAGGGCTTTCAGATTTTCCACCTCGACCACATGTTGAGTGGCGATGAAGTTTTCAGCATGTTTCCTTGGTATATCTTGGTTTTCTACAATGGTCACTATCTATTATCTTGTTCTACTTCTTTTACAAAGTCAGTTCTAATTGCATAAGATTTTATAGTAGATGATTCAGCCATCATAACTGACGGTTCAGTTGAAATAGTTGGCAACATTGCATTTCATGGACTCTCTATCTGTAACCATTGAAGTTGACAGGTGTCCATTGAAGGAAAATCACTTTTGAAATTAACACATGCTTTACGATTGTAAGAAATTTCATAAATTTTCTGTGGTACAGTGGTCTAATTTTTTCGAGATAAAGAAGAAGGGGAAATTAGAGAATCAAATATAGTAGTACAGTTCTTTCTTTGTCACCTTTGAATTGCTTATTGTTTACTTGATAGAGAAAAAGGAATCTAAGCATTTGAGCCTCAAACGGAATTTGATCAAAGAATAATTTTGTATATTCTTCTTTTTTGTTATGTGTATGCTAACATGGTTGAAAGAGCTTTCATTTCATAATAATAATACAAAGAATAAATTTTCTAGCCATATTGTTTAGTTTGTTCAATTTTTTTGCTGTGGATAATTGCAGGATTGTGGGTATGGCTGGAATAGGGGAGTCATTACTTCTAGTTGCCTTCTGTGGTGCATGTACTTTCCTTACCACTATATCACTGAGTGCTATTGCAACTAATGGTGCAATGAAGGTAAAATTATTTTTCCCAATTGCTGAAACTATGTGAATGGTTTACTTTCTGGAAGCTACCCAATGGTTATTCTAGGGATTCATGTTTCTTTAACATATGTTCTTATCCAGCGACCGTAAAGAAAGATATCTGTTCCAAAATGGGCATCTCAATATGACTTGGCTAAAAGCTCAAGGAGAGAGTTTGACCATATACTATTTATAATTATACTTATTGAACGGTGGCGGAATTATCGGTTGCTCCCTCCATAAAAAAATGAATATCCTGGTTCCCTTTTTTGTTGAGTTGATTATATTTTCTTTCTGTATAAAAGCAGTATAATTGACTTTTCCAATCTATCCTTAGTCTAACCTTTCAAATTAATAAATCAAAATTTCAAGAATAGTAATAACTACGCTGAAAATTTCATTAACCAATATTGATTTTGGTGCTCTTCATAAAAGAAAAAGAGAGAGATAGAAAGGAGGAAGGAAAAGAATTAATATTGATGTTGTGTTTGAGACAATTTAAAGAAGTATGTATCATAAACCTTAAACTAATTCTTATCATTTCGTGGAAATAGAAAATATGATACTTAAATTTGGAGGGTTAACATGCTATAGGTCACATTTATGTTTGATTTAGCAAGCCATGCCTGACCCACCAAGTTAAAGTTAGAATTAAGGGTAATAGTGGAATTCATTCATAAGAGAGTTCATTTTAAAAAAATTGGACATCCATTTTGGAATGGAAGAGTGTTATTTAGCTGGGATTAGCTGCTAATATCATTAGTTCATCATTCTTGTGGTAAGTGGTATAACTAATTCATCTTTGCCCTTTAATCTAGGGTGGAGGACCTTATTATCTTATTGGTCGTGCATTGGGTCCAGAGGTTGGGGTCAGCATAGGACTCTGTTTTTTCCTTGGGAATGCCGTGGCAGGAGCAATGTAAGTACACTCAATCATCTCTGTGTTGAACTTTTGTCAGTCATGAAACAGAGTTGTATGATGACATTGACTGGCTAACAGTAGTTGTTGACATATATAACTTTGTCTAGTGCAGATAAACTGTTCAAAATATAATCATTGACATGATGGTAGTCACTGCAATGTTTCTCTAATTGACTTAGTTGGCAATTACATTTTTCATTAATTTGCTCTTGATTTACATTTGCTGTTTGTTAAAGGTATGTATTGGGAGCTGTGGAAACCTTCCTGAATGCTGTACCTAGTGCTGGGATTTTCAGAGGTAGTGGTTAAAGCAGGTTTCAGTTGCCACTTAAAGTTCTATTTTAGGTTTGATGGAGTGCCTGGTCTGCAAACAGTTCTTCAACTGCTAGTTTTTATTTTCTGATCTCCAGAATCATGTTAAGTATTAGCTTTGTTTTGTTGTATCTTAAAAGATTGCTGCCTTTCTCCTTCCTGATTTGTAAATCAGTTTCTTTGAGGAAATTTTGGTTGTTTCTGTTGATGGTTAAACTTCATTGAGTTACATTCTATTGACTATGGCTCTCAATTTAATCATTTTCCTCTTTTGGTTGATGCAGAAACTGTCACTAAAGTTAATGGCACTGAAGTTGCACAACCCATTTCAAGCCCAAGTATACATGACCTGCAGATTTATGGAATTATTGTGACCATCATTCTATGTTTCATTGTCTTTGGTGGCGTGAAAATTATTAATCGGGTTGCCCCAGCTTTTCTAATTCCTGTTCTAGTCTCATTGTTTTGCATATTCATTGGAGTATTCTTGGCACGGAAGGACCATCCAGCAGGTTTATTTTCTTTATATTTTTTATTTGTGTATTCTTGACATAGCTAAGAGCTAAAGAGCTTAGGTTATCTTAACAAGGAAAATTGGCTGGCACCTTTAATGTTGTGATTATGTTCCATTAACGCTTATATCTGGCCACACATTTTAAATATCTTTTGGTACAGAAGTAAAGGTGCCATTGATGAATTCTGTTGGGGCCAAGAGGAAGAATTTGATAGAAAGTAAACTGCTTTGACAGAGGGTTGTCTTACCACTGAAGTGCTATAATATCGGTTGAGAAATATAATATTGTTTCAAATATTAATTATTGTGTAGGTTCTGAAATGAATCTCTATTGGATTTGACTTGGTGTAGTACTTAATATGTTTCTGTTAAAGAAACTTTATGGGCAAATTCTTCATTTGCTTATTTAAGAAGGTATTTTCTTCATACCAGCGTTATTTGTAGGTAGCAATCTTGAAGTCAACAATTTTCTTCCAAAAGTCAAGATTTATGATATTTGTGATAGATTTTAGTTATCCTTATGAAATATTTCTCTATTTTGTTAGGAAGCATTTGGATAATCAAATCATATAATACTCATTCACTTAAAACTTAATATTTTTTTCTCATGAACAATAGTTTAAGTTGCTCCTTCATTTCCAAAAAACATAAGAGTTACTGTTTTTCCTTATAAAGTATTAATCAAATATGAAAATTGCCAAAGCTGTTTTACATTTATATGCTTTTCTTACACAAAGAAGATCCACTACATCGTTCCGATCAGAAAAATCAGGAAATTATTCCCATTAAAAATGGTCATGTTAGCATTTTTAGGTTTAAATGCTTTCTGTTTCGATCAGAAAAATCAAGAAGTTATTCCCATAAAAAATGGTCGTGTTAGCATTTTGATGTTGAAGTGTGATTGTGAGATTGCTCTACTAGAGTGCATTAAATTAGTAAAGATGTTGAATATTAACTTCCTGAACAAATAATCTGCTAGTGTTTTGTGTTTTTTTCCCCTTCCACAAATTGTTGTTACTTAATCCTGAAGTTTCAACTTTCTATGAAAAGTTCCATCAACACATTCCTTACCACTGAATTTGGTACTGCTTGGAATTGACTCTGAGTAGTTAACTGCAAAATGTACAAGAAAATTCTCTCTGCTTTGCTAAATTATTGGTACCTGGGCAAGTTGTTTGGTTTTGTACTGTCAACAGCATTTGTACTAGTAGACTTCATTCATATATTAAATTACTTTTACACTGTTGAAAGTATTTCTTGTTTTATATGGTACAGAAGGAATCACAGGCTTGAGTTCAGAATCTTTCAAGGAAAATTGGGGTCCAGAGTACCAGACCACTAACAATGCTGGAATTCCGGATCCTGATGGGAAACAATATTGGAATTTCAAGTATGGCATTCAAAATTCCTTCATTATTATTTGATATAAAACTGTAACATGCTCCTTTCCATGATTCTTTATTTATGCTGGAATCCTATTAGTTAACCAATTTTTTTTTCCTTTTTCTTCTTTTCCTTTGGGGGTGTGGTGGAACCATATGCTTTAGTGGTACTGAATTTTGTCAGATTTTTAGATATTAATATCTGAAAGGCTTCTATCAAGAGCTTGTCTTCTTCATGAGATTCGTATTGTGGGGCTTTTGCTCAATATCCTGATTTTGTTTATTGGTTTATGTTTTGTTTTTTTGGGGAATAATTTGTCTCTTTGAAGATTGTGATAAAATGTCTTGGTTTCTTGAGGACTACTCTTTTCTTGTTTTCTTTGACTAGTTTCTTCAACAAATTATTGTATTAGGGACTTGAAGCTTGACACACTTATTTCAAGGACTTCTCATTCCTTTTTATTCCAATAAACAGAATACTATCTGCCTGACCTAGGTTACAACTGTGATTGTTATTTCTCATTTTCAGCCTTGCTATCGTACTCTACATTCTCTTTGACCCAACGAGATTGTGTGGGCAAAATGGAAATCTCAAAACTTTCTTCAAAACACAATTCAAGAACAGAAAGAATAATGTTATTGATATATAAAAAACTTCTGAAAATGTTCTCGGATAACCCTAGAAAATAATAGTTACTTATCCAAAACCTATTAACTTGAATAAAGAAACGAAATACAAATCCTTACTATAAATCTAAAATGAAATCCTAACATTACTAGAAGTTTGAAAAATACTTAAACAATACAATAAATAATAAAATCCTAATCCTAATATAATTGAAGTTCATAACCACAAAGCTTGAGCTGCATCAACCTTTATAACTATTAAGTATTAATCCTGTCCTCATAAAAAAATTTCTTTCCTCTTTTTCTTTGTGCTATTATGAGTAGCTGGAAATTAAGTTTCCCCCTGTAGGAATGGTGTAGAAAAATGTTGTCTATGGAATCAAATGGAATAATCCTTGAAATGCCTTTAACTCATTGGCATCTTCTAGCATCACTTAGGCATTTCTCAATTGAAATATCCTTTCATGTTCTTAATCAATTGGAATTGGATTATATTGGTTCATTTTGTCTTTTTAACTTTCTAACTCTTATTTTTTACACTTGTCAGTGCATTGGTAGGTCTATTTTTTCCTGCTGTGACTGGGATTATGGCTGGTTCAAATCGTTCTGCCTCATTGAAGGACACTCAACGTTCTATTCCAATTGGGACATTAGCTGCAACTCTGACAACTTCTGGTCTATATGTTGTTACAGTGCTATCTTTTGGAGCTCTTGCTACTAGGGAGAAACTTTTAACGGACAGGTATTAGTTGTAAGTTGCTATGAGCTCTTGAATCATAAAAAGCACATCTTAGTCATATTTTCTGCATGCGTGCAAAATATTTGATTGGGAAGCGAGTTCATCTGGTCATGTTCCTATCCTGGAGTTCTGTTTGGTGCTATCCAAATATTATCTGAGACCAACATTAGCAGCCAGTGAAATTTGTTAGACATGTTTTATGACCTTAACATGTGTTTTTGATGTCTAAGGCCTATCTGTTATGCTGCTATTTGCCTTCTTCATATTGGCTAATTGCCTTCTTCATATCTTCATATATTCCATGTAACAAAGAACTCTGCAACTGTTGATCTGACTGTCATTTTACTCAACAGTACCACCATCAACATTAACAGGCTCTACGACAAACCTCATTATATTTATGTAATATCCAACTTACATATATTCCTTTTGCATGTAACATCTGAAATGCTCCATTTCTCTCAGTTGAGGTTTTGGTACCAAATGTATAATCTCTTTATGCAGGTTACTTACTGCAACTGTTGCATGGCCATTTCCTGCAATAATTTATTTGGGCATCATCCTCTCGACATTAGGAGCAGCACTTCAAAGCCTTACTGGTGCTCCACGTCTGCTTGCAGCAATAGCCAATGATGAGATTTTACCTGTTCTGAACTACTTCAAGGTGGCAGATGGGGGTGAACCTCATATTGCTACACTCTTTACTGCCTTCCTCTGCATTGGGTGTGTTGTGATTGGAAATCTTGATCTTATAACACCAACGATAACCATGTTTTACCTCCTCTGCTATGGGGGTGTGAACCTATCATGCTTTCTTCTAGATCTTCTGGATGCTCCTAGCTGGCGGCCCCGCTGGAAATTTCACCATTGGAGCCTTTCTCTTGTTGGAGCATTACTTTGTATTGGTAGGTTTTACAATTTCTGTAACTTCATTGATTCCTCTTTTCAATAGTTCACCTAGCTGAATGTGTTTTTTCCATTATATGTTATGGTTTGAGCTACTAGAACTCTTGATAAATATTTATTTATATATATTTTGGAAAAAGTATCTTGACTGTGATGTTCTGTAATGGATGAAGAAGATCAAACAACCAGAGAAACTTATGGTTTTCATTAATGCGTTAAAAAATGGAGTAATGAACTTAGTGATCAGTCAGTGTGTAGTTCAATTATTGTTAATTTTTTGGGATTCTTCAAACTTGTTAAAAATCTATCATACAACCTGAAGCTTTGAATAATATTTTATGGGAAGTTTAACACTAACCACGGTTGGAATAGAAGGTGCATAGGTCTATATCTGCCTTTGACATATATTGTGGACCTATGTGTGTTTGTTATGGACTTCCATTTGCCTTTTTTCGTTTTTCTTTCCCCTTTACGAAGATGAACCAAAGCCTTTGTTTGCTTTTTTTTTATTCATGTACATAGAGGAGGAACGCATGCTTCTTGTTAAATTTCAGCCTCATTTAAAAGCTGGTTGAATATATAAATTTTTAACAGGCTTCATGTGCATATATTTTTCAATAACAAGTTTATCATGTGGATAATCTCCAATAAATGGTGGAGACAAGACTTGAACACAGACATCCTGCTCTGAAATATTACATGGTATCAAATTGGGGGTTCTATATTCAATCTTATCTCCGCTCCATAGATTAGTGATTATCCACACGATTGGCTTATTATGAAAAATTTGCCCCACACGTGAAGGGATTGGATAAATATATAAATTCAACCCTCACTATAAACTTCAGCTTTTAGATGAAATGGAAATTTAAAATGTGATCAGAGCAGGAGGTTTCATGCTGGAGTCTTGATTCCGCCCTATTTATTGGCATTGTCCATGTGTTGGGCCTGTTATTGAAAATTTTTGTTTATTCTACACATAAGGGATTGTTAATATTCGAGTTTCCTCCCATGTGGTGATAAATGTATATACCATGGTATCATGTTAAATTTAAGATTTTAAATAGGTGGAAATTTAACACATCAAATGGTGCAAATATTACTGTCTAAATTTGTGCATTTTCTTTATCATAGTCTGATATTTACCTTTTCTTTTGCAGTTATCATGTTTTTGATCTCTTGGGCATTCACTGTGGTATCACTGGCATTGGCAACCCTTATATATTACTATGTGAGCATTAAGGGAAAAGCTGGAGACTGGGGTGATGGTTTCAAGAGTGCATACTTTCAACTTGCTCTCCGCAGTCTTCGTTCTCTAGGAGGTGAATTTTCTTTCTATATATAATATCAAGTGTGACAGCTACGATATCTTTATTTCCATATTAGATTTTGGTTTTATCATTTTCAGTTTATGCCTCCGTGTTCCACATTTGAAATTGGAGCTCTACCCGTCTCCTCTTGATAGTGACATGAGAGTGATCTGCCCCTTTACTTAATATTGTTGAGCAATCTCTCTTAAATTGATTTTTTTTTAAGCTTGACATGGGTTGGAATATATTTGGGCTATTTCCTATGTGAGGATCATGTGTGAAATTTTTTGAGTACATGAGAGCTTCCAAAACCGTTATATCTTAAGGAATGAATAAGTTGATGGCACTTCAGAATTGGATACGTCTATGGTGATTGTTTAACGAAGTTTTCATATATCAAGTATCAATACAGATCTAACCTGGGACTAAAGTCTTGAAAGTTGAAGGTTTCGTGGAATTATGAACATATTTTTGCAACTTCCTGCTTATTGTTTTATGAGTTATTGTAGATAGCATGATCTTTGTTGTGTGGGGGTTTATGGGGAGAGTAAATTGAAAGAAAATATTTCACATCTTTATGTGTTCTTTTTGTTTGAATATCCTTGTTAGGTTTGGGGTAATAGAGTAATGCTAACAGTTAGTGCTGTCTTGATAATAGCTATCATATTTACTTTTGTTACCTGATAGGATAGGGCAATGAACTGGGCTTGTTTCTGTAAAATATTTTGACCTATATGGCTAGATAATCCAAGATCTTTTCTTGAAGTTTTCTGTTCAGTGTACGTGAGAGAGTTGAATATTAGGCCTAGCTTTTTGACATTCTATTTGAAAGGAAGATCACTTTATCTAGAAGTACTTTTATGTCATCATTAGTTCCAACTTAGTTAACTTGCCTAGCTGTACAAGAAGAGTAACCTTATCTAGATTCATTATGTTGTGAATTGGTCCTTACCATGTTTTTCTTCCAAGCTTCAGAAGCTTGTAATTGGGCTTCTTGGGTCATATCTTATCGCTTGTTCTATTCCTTTAGGATATACAGAAAATAATCCTTTTTAGATTTGTAATATGTACCCCACCCAACTCATCTTGCATTTCAAATCTCAATATTGATATATATATCTAGCTGTAAATTTTTCATTGGATTTATTAAGTCTGACACAAATCATTAAATTGCAAAACCTTGAGGTTTATTCTCACACTCATATCACTTGTGGGAACCCATGGAATTTGTAATTTGTAGGAAGAAACAACTTTCTTGATTTGAATTTCGTTGTTCCCCAAGTTCAAATCTTTGGCCTACGATGCCAAAACCTGTGCTCTTCTAACATATGTGGTCATGAAAAGCAATTCCCTCAGTTTCTATACTTGACAAAACAAGACCTAAGCTCCTCAGCTATTGTTTTGTTCAAAATTATGATTCTCTTAGCTAAACTCCCAGTAAAGATTTTCAGCTTTCATTTTATCTTGGAAACTGGAAATTTCAATATGAACTCCACTATTTGAATCTAGTGCAGTTGCTAATTGCTCCAGAATTCCATTGTGATGGGCTGGTCACAGTTCATGGATAATGGAATAGGTTTTCCCGTCTTTAATATCGTCATATTTTCCTCTGTGTTCTATCTCATCCTCAAAATCACCTTCTAATTAATTGTCTAAGTCAGTACAACCTTTGGTAATCCCACTTAACTTCTACATGTTCCCTATGCTCTAGGGTTTTGAAGGTAGTGGATATGTTGTGACTGCTCTTAAATCATTCTTTGGATCTACAACATATATCACCTAACCAGGAAATCTGTTGTAGTGTAGTGTAGTTGACAAGAAAAGTGGATTGTAAAATGTAAGAAGAGAAAGTATTTCTTGATATCATTCATTCAATACTACACCCATATAATAGGGATTTCAAAGTTTGTGGTTTTAGTTTAGGTGTTAGCCCCTTGGAGTTTTTTTTTTCTTTTTTGTGTATTCTACGTTCTCTTAGAATTGAACTCTTGTAACTAGAAAGAGAATGTTCTATACTGAAAAATGTTAGGAAATTACTAAATCCTATACAATAATTTAAATCAACCACAATCTCTAATAATTACAATCCCCCTAATTAGGTGATTATGATCCCACTAATTAAGTGATAACAATCTCCCTAATTGTGTGAATACAATCCCACTAATCAAGTAATATACAATATCACAACACTCCCTCTCAAGCTAGAGTATAGATGTTTGTCATGCCTAACTTGTTGCAAATGTAGTCAACTTTGGTCCCATTCAATGCTTTTGTGAACAAGTCCGCAAATTGTTCTCCTGTTCTTGCATGAGAAGTAGATATTATATTTTTCTTTAAGCTTCTTGCAAACCAAGTAAAGCCTATCTCAATATACTTGATTCATTCATGAAACACATGATTAGAAACAATAGGAAAGGCAGGTTGATTGCACATAAAAGTTTTACTGATATTGAATGTTTAATGCCAACTTCAAGCATAAGGTGATGAATCCATATTATTTCACTCACAAAGTTAGACATTGCCCTATATTTTGATTTTGCACTAGAGCGAGAGACAACATTCCATTTCTTACTCTTTTATGAGACTAAATCACCTCCAACAAAAAATACAGTAGCCCGTTGTAGAGTTTATGTCAATCTTAGGACTTGTCCAATCTGCAGCTAAATAAACATTCTATATCAGAATGACCATAATTTTTTTAAACTATCGCTCGTCCAAGGCTCATTTGGATCTTTAAACACCAATCCCTCTTTAGGGAATTGCATATTTGGTGGTAAGGGATTACTATGGAGTTTGACTCCTAACATTTTCATCTTAATTAATAGGTCAAGTACATATTTTTGTTGATATAGAAAAATTCTTGCTTGCTCCTTGACACTTCAACTCCCGAGAAATACTTCAATTATCCCAAATACTTCATGTGGAACTGATCGTGAAGGAAGGATTTGAGAGATTTGATGGCCTCAGTATCATATCGAGTAATAATAATATCATCTACATTTATTTCTAATATAAATTAGCTAGACGTAGAATGCTTATAAAACAATGAGCGATGAGACTTGCTCTTACTCATTTCAAATTTTCCAATTACATGATTGCATTTTACAAACCAGGTTAGAGGACTTTACTTCAACCCATATAAAGACTTACAAAGACGACACACTATCCTACACTCCCCTTGAACAACAAACCCTGGTGGTTGCTACACATAAACTTCTTCTTGTAGATATCCATATATAAGACATCTTTTATATCTAGCTAATGAAATGGCCAAATATGTGCAGGAGTTAGAGAGATGAATAACCAAACATATGTTAATTTGGGAATGAGCTAGAAAGTATCGAAATAGTTACTATATGTCTGAACATAACCCTTTCAAACCAAATGGGCTAAATTTGAGGAATAGAGCCATGAGGACTAATGTTGTCAGAAAAGACCTATTTGTATCCAATGGCCATTTTTTCCCGAAGTAAATTTACCAAAGTCTAGGTACCATTTATATCTAAAGCTTGTACCTCTTCAATCATGCAACTCGCCATCTAGGATGAGATAAGACTTCATGAAGAGTTGTTGGGATAGATAAAAATCAATAGAGGTAATAAACAAAGATGAAGTTAGAGCAAGGCAATAACACTTACCTTTGTGTTGAGCAATGGGGATATGAAGATCATTATCTTGTGGATCTGATGATGAAGAAGAAATTGGTGTTGGACATATAACATGATGGAGAATAGAAGGATTTGGTGGTGGTAATGTCTGTGAAGATATGGATGAAAGAACATTGGTGGGTGTCTGATATATGATATGGTACCTTAGCCAATTATCTTGTCCCCTTTGACTAGCAAAACTAGAAGAAATCATAAAGAATGGAAGATCCTCTAGAAATGTAACATCAATTGACATAAGATACTTGCTAAGACGAGAACAATAACATCGATACCCTTTTGTAAATGATAGTATACAAGAAAAACATACTTTTGAGACTTGGGATTTATCTTAGTAATAGTGGGACAACATCCCGCGCAAATATTTTTGGTTCAATAGAAAACAATGATTTGGTAGGAAAGAGAGTACTCTGAGGAGTTACTCTTAAAGAAATGATGATGGCATTTGATTGATGAGGAAACAAGCTGTGGATATGATGTCAGCCTTGCTCTGGAACATTTGATTGAAATAAAAGTGCCCCAGTCGTTTCAAGAAGTTGCCAATTTTGTTTTTGTTTTCTTTGTTATGCAACATCATTTTGAGATGGTTTGTCAACATTAAGAAGTCATTAAGAATGCCTATAGTACTCATGTATGTCTGAAAAAAGTGATACAAGTATTCTTTTGCATTATCACTATACAAGATGTGTACAGTCAGAAAAGTGTGAAAATATCTTAGAGGAATTTTCCATTAAATCAAGCCAAGTCATTCGAGAATAATCATCATCTAATCTAACAAAATATTGAAATCCAGTCATTGAATAGTTGGACATGGTCCTCAAACATTTGAATGAATAAATCAAAAGGGTGAGTAAATCTATTATTGCTTCAGAAGGTAAACGATAATGTTTTGCATATTGATATGATTCACAATTGAGGGAGGAAATAGTATGAAACTCTGTACATGTTATCTTCAATAAAGGAAGGCAGGGATGACTGAATCAACAGTGAGCATGAAGTGGAGTGGCAGCAACAAAGATAGCTATAGATTTTAGTATCTTCATGAGTATCCAGAATGTAGATCCCTCTGAAACATGTCCAGTACTAATAGTCTGCTTGATAATAAGATCTAGAAAAAGTCAATGATTTAGAAAGAATGAGACAACAGTTCAAGGCATGAGTGATTTGAATGACTGCTATTAAAATGAAAGAAAAATTGGGAATATGTAAAGCATATGATAAAGGAAGTAGTGAAGTGGGAAAGGCTGTGCCATATCCAGGTATAAATGAAGTAGAGACATCATCTAAAGTTACTTTGATAGATGATGTGTTTGGATGAAAGTTGGTAAGAAATTTAGATTTATCTGTCATATAGTCGTTTGCACCAGAGTCAATAACCCATTGAAGGGTCAGTAGAGAGAAGGCATGTGTTAGAGTTACTTGACTCGACAGTAGCAATAACTTGTTGAGAGGCAAGCTTTAGTACTGTTGGAATTTAGCAAATTCATCTACTGAAAGTGTGTGGTCAATAAAAATGGCCATATGAGCTTCATGAGGTCTATATTGCAGTTTCAGATAAGTGTACCTAGTGGGACTATGCTTATGACAATAATAACACACTGTATCCCCTTCATACCTTGCCCTTGATTGTTGTGCGGCCTATTATAATTTCTTTTGTGTTTGACTGTAAAAAGATCTTGTACTATCATTATGACTAAGAAGCACATTGGAGCTTAGGGTAGAAGGAGAAGTACCAATTTTGGGACAAAGGAGTCTAGAGAAGATTTCCTGTAAAGAAGAAACCTCAGCACTAGTAAGAATTTGTGACTTAGCCCCTTCAAGTTGAGGATCCAAACCCTCCAGGAAACCATAACTGTCATTTTTTCTTGTTGATTTTGGTGCACCTTCATGTCAGTGCTAAAAGGTAAAAGAACATTGAGTTCCTCATAGATACTTTTTAAATTGCATACAGTAAGTCTGAACAGACTATTCATTTTGTTCGGCATGATAAAAATCCCCTTGCAAATATCATAAATATGAGAAAGATTTCCTTTGCTAGAATATAAAAATTCTAATATTCTATCGGTTCTTTGACATACTCACAATGATTAACCCCTCGGTGTCAATTGGATTTCTTATCTGTAAAAATATTCTAGCCTCATATCTTAACCATTCCTTACTCCCATGCCCTATCGGTGAATCATCAGTCAAATGATCATCCTTAGAGATGCAATTCAAACAAATCTGAATTGTTGTACGCCATTGGAAAAAAATTCAGACAAGAGAGTTTATCCTTTTGTGATTTTTGACCTAAGCAGAGCTACATCAGTAATTCCCAAACTTTTGGACTTTTCTCCTATAATTGGTTGTTGTGTTCACCCGTAATGAATGAAGCGTCACAATCAAAACAGAAATCTGAATTTTAAGCTAGATCTTAAGAGATCTGACAAATCTGAGGATAAAAAAATTGTTAGAGACATTGGAAAATGGCTGGCCAGACAGGTTGGCACTGCCGGCTGATGTGGCATGTGAGGAGGAATTTCCCTCACAGTAAAAGCTCAAAACCAAAAAGCCCCTCCTAGGCCTCTGCACTCTAGGGCAAAAACCACAACCTCTACACACTTATATAGCAAAACAGCCAGCTCCACACTTGGGCAGCCCTCAAAAAGAGCCAGTGCAGCCTTCAAAGAGAGGCAATGGTTCCTATACCATTTAAACACTTGTAGAGATAAAGTACTGCTTGATATCAATCATTAATAATACTCCCTATATATACGTTTAAGACTAAAAGAATAGGAAATCAATCATAATCTCTAATAATCACAATCCTCCTAATTGGGTGATGATAATCTCACTAATTAAGTAATCACAATCTCCCCAATGGGGTGATTACAATCCCACTAATTAAGTAATTTACAATATCACATAAGTGATAAAACCAAAGATGTAGCTTGGTTAGAAGAGAAAGGATTCATATCAATCATTTTTTTGGGTTATTATTATTCCTTTTAAAACTTAATCAGCCTTTTACTTGTTTAATAAGTAAAATTTTAAGTTTGTTAATTTTGTTTTTAATATTTAATTCATAGAAATTTCAAGTTCAAATATTTAAATTTAGAAATATAAGTTTTTTTTTTTTTCAAAACTTAAATATCATTATTCTGTTAAAAAATGGTTGTCTAAGTAAACTAAAAAATTCTCAAAAGAAAATTAATTTCATTGATGGCTGAAAAACATACCTCTAATAAGTTTGTTTATGCTTTAAATAGATGTCCAAAATTTAAGCTGATTAGAATAAGGAAACTGGATAATAAATGGATTCTAAACAAGTTAGAAAGTAAAAAAGACTTCATACATGACACATGCAGGAAAAGGAAAATTGGATATTTTAGTCCCCATATTATTTTCATTTGGAAGAATTAGTTTCTATATTTTTTCTTTGACTTTTTTTAGTTTCCAAATTAAAATTAATTAGATAAATAAGTCATTCTAGACATATTGTTGCCTATTTTTGATGCCAAAATTTATCCAATTTACAAGTGTGCATTTTTACCCATTCAAAAAATGCATACATGGTATTGAAAATAGGTAAAAATATGATCAAAAGGACTTATTTATCCAATCAATTTTAATTTGAGGACTAACAAAATTAAAGAAAAAAGATAGGGACTAATTTTTCCAAATAAAAATAAAATACGGACTAATATGCCCAATTTTCCTGCAGGAACATAAAGATACTACAGAATCCTACTCTTAAAATACAACTTCTATCATTACTAAATTATTTATTCCCTTAATAAGTAAAAAGATTAACAGTTTCTAAATCTGTCCTGCACCACGGGTTTTTTACTCTAACCCTATTATTAAATCCTGGAATTGGTTAGCATTGTGATTCTACATGGTACTCATCTGTGGTTTTGATATTCTGATCTGTAAGGGCCCTGATCTTGGTTGCTGGAGGTTTTCTCAAGTGGCTAAACATGTACTTTTGGGAAAACCTTTTTAAATAATATAACATATATATATATATGAACAGCATCAGTAAACAAAACGTGTTTTGCATCTCTTTTCTGAAAGTAGCTTTTTCAGGCTAAAATTAGGGCTCAAGAGTAATTGAGAACAACTCATTATAGCTTTTAGCTCAAAAAAAGAAAAAACACACAAAATAGTTGCTGTTTCAGAGCAATTGAGAATACGGTGAAGATACTGCTAGATTGAGTTGTCATTCTTGGCATGTTAAACTACAGGATGAAAAGAATCAGTGCATCTAGCTTCCACTCTCTTGAATAAGATGCTGATTAGCTGATAAAATTGATGTCAACTTTTTTGGAGACCTTATTATTCCCAGAGGCCAGAAATATTGAGTAGATTAAGTGTAAATTTTGGTTTTAGTTGAAACATTATATTATATGGAGTGTGAAGTTCAATGCAGAAATTTGAATAAGAGATTTCCAAGCTCAGTTTTAAATAAGGAACTCACGCTTGATAATACTATTCTGGAATATGGTTGCAGTGATATTCATAGTTATAATCAATCCTATTTCTATTTCGTGGTGAAACAAGAGATTTCCATTTATTATTATTACTTTAACCAGTCATATATCTGTGTAACTATTTCTTTTCTACTTGAATAATATCTCTTTTACATGCAGCTAATCAAGTTCATCCAAAGAATTGGTATCCTATACCCCTTGTATTCTGTAGGCCATGGGGTAGGCTTCCTGAGAATGTACCTTGTCATCCAAAACTTGCAGATTTTGCCAACTGCATGAAGAAAAAAGGCAGGGGAATGTCTATATTTGTCTCTATTATCGACGGAGATTATCACGAGTGCGCTGAAGATGCCAAGGCTGCCTGCAAGCAGCTTAGTACCTATATTGACTACAAGCAATGTGAAGGCGTAGCGGAAATAGTAGTTGCTCCCAGTATGTCCGATGGCTTCCGAGGTATTGTTCAGACAATGGGTCTTGGAAATCTCAAGCCTAATATTGTAGTCATGCGATATCCTGAAATATGGAGGCGTGAAAATTTGACTGAAATTCCTGCTACTTTTGTTGATATAATAAATGACTGTATTGTTGCGAACAAGGCTGTTGTTATTGTCAAGGGCCTCGATGAGTGGCCTAATGAGTATCAAAGACAGTACGGTAGCATTGATCTATATTGGATTGTGAGAGATGGTGGCCTCATGCTTCTCCTCTCCCAGCTCCTTCTTACCAAAGAAAGCTTTGAGAACTGCAAGATTCAAGTTTTTTGTATTGCTGAGGAGGATTCTGATGCAGAGACACTGAAAGCTGATGTAAAAAAGTTTCTTTATGATCTTCGTATGCAAGCTGAAGTGATTGTAATCTCGATGAAATCATGGGATCCACAAGCGGAGCAGCTAGATGAATCTTATGAAGCATTCACTGGTGCTCAGGGTAGAATTGCTGACTACATGACAATAATAAAGGAGAAAGCTCAGAGGGAAGGAACTGCTGCAGTGGTTGATGGAAAGCCTGTGGTGGTCAACGAGCAGCAGGTTGAGAAATTTCTCTACACCACTTTGAAACTGAACTCAACAATTCTAAAATACTCGAGAATGGCTGCAGTTGTGCTTGTTAGTCTGCCGCCTCCACCCACCAACCACCCAGCGTACTTCTACATGGAATATATGGACCTGTTGGTCGAAAATGTACCTCGACTTCTGATAGTTCGTGGATATCATCGAGATGTTGTGACTTTGTTCTCATAGTTTTATTGTAGGTTGGTGTTTCCATTTTGATAACCCACAAATTTTTCCCTTGTACGTTGTTCATAGGCAATTACTTTAAAAGGTATGGCTTAGGATAGAATTTTGTTTTTCATTTCAAATTTTCATCTGTAACAGAGCCACGCATGTAGTTAGATATATTATTCATTCTTTTGACTCCATTATATAAGAAAATTTTGTTCTGCTGATAGTTTATGATTTAAGTCTGTTTCACTGATTCAGTTTCAACTGCACGACATTTCCTGTGTGGTGGCGACTATGTTGCACATACTCCTGAATGTACAATGTATTTCAGTAATAAAGAGAAGTGCAAATGGTAGGATAAACTAAGTTCCTTCTGCTTCATTTACTTTGAACTTTGTGACACTGAAGATTGCAGACTGTTTGATTGCACAGTAATGCTCGCAGTTTAACCCTTCTCTTCAATCAATGCGTATTTGGAGCCATTTGTTGTAAACTTAAATTCTTGAGATTGTTTTGATTATTTTGATTACCGATAATAGCATATGAACACATAAAAGGTGTTTGGCAGGACAAGCAGCCAATTCATATTAAACTTTTTGATTTAACACTAGTGGTAAATGACATATGATGTAAAAGTTGAGGTAAAGTATTTTTGAAAAAAAAAAAAGATTTTGTGAATACAATTTAGGTTGGATTCGGATTAGTGGCTCTTGTGGTTTATCAATAGAAGGATCTTCATTATCTTTGACATGTTAAGTTCTGAATATTGGATGATATAACAAAATAGAAGGATCTTCGTTATCTTTGATATATTAGTAAAGAAAACAGCAATACTGTAGAACTTGGAAAAAACAGGGATCATATATAGAAAATATTGAGCCACAAATGCTCTTTTTATGGAATTAGAACTGTATTCAATAGTAAATAGACGTATCAACTTGAAGATGGAGATAGAGACCGTGATTTTCTGAAAATCAATATTTGTGATGGGGTGAGAATGATACTTCCGTAAATTCTGATTTTCATCTCCATCCCTGCTCCATATATATATTTATATAAAGCAATTATAATACTAAATTATTAATATTTGCTAAAGATTAATCATGATAATTATTTTGAAAATATAAATTAGATACAAATGAATGAAATAGTAACTATACTATATATTTTCTTAATTTTAATATATATATATAATTATAATAACAAACATAATAATTATTGACCTTTTTACATAAATAAAACATAAAAGGTATTTAATAAATATTTCAATTTTTATTTTACAAAATTTATTTAATAATTTTTATTAAAATTTTGACTTAAAGAAAAAAAGAAATTAAAATTTTTATGAAGATAATACGATGTGAAAATTTTCTTTTGAGATCCCCAATTTTAACAAAAATGGAATGTAATACTTATTCTTTATAGGGAATGAGGAATGGAATAGGGAAAACGTACATGAAAGGATAGTAGAAGAGTTCTCTTTCCAAATCCAAATCCCCTATTTGATTGCCATTCCTACTCTTTTTTTTTTTTTGATAATTTATTAAGGTAATATTATATAAAAGTGTGAAAAGTACTCTTAAATAAAAGAATGATTACTTAAAATATGAGGTTTACATATATATATATATAGGTAAAATGTCATTTTTAGTCAATAAATATTTTACGTGGTTCACTTATGGTCCTCGAACTTTTTTTGTCCCATTTGATGTCATAAAACCTTTTATGAACTTCATATTTGGTCCTTTTTGCCAGAAAAATCTTTTTTCGGCATTAATTTGCTTGGTAAGTCGGTAATTTATATTTTTAATGAGAGGTAAAATTGGTAATTCATGTTTTTAATTTTATAAACGTTAATTGGGGTGGGTGAAAGGAGAACATCTAATCGTTGGACGATAACAAAATAATACTTATTTTAACACATTTTATATTATATAGTAATAATCATGTAAACTTAAATTAAACTAAACTTTACCTAGATTTGAACCTCAAATCCCGAGTTTCTTAGGTAACTTTGCCTCAACCTAAGTCTTACATTTATTTTAATACATTTTATATTATATATTAATAATCATGTAAACTTAAATAACCTAAATTTATTTGCAAATTCCCTTTAGGATAAGACGGAATCTTGAATATTTGCACTTTGCAATTATGAAAGTATTGATAAGAATAGATATTAATCTTTTGAGAGATTTTAAATATATAATAATAATCTTTTCTACAGCAAAAAAATTATTATCTCCGATCTATATATTGTAGGGTGATTAATTAATTAATAATATAACGAAAAGATAAGATTGTAGAAAACTTGTGTCTTTTATGAATCAATACTTGAAAAAACTATACAAAGTAAAACATTTATTTATTTTAATATTATTTTAATAACTTTCAAATTAAATAACAATCTCCCGCTATTTTCAAAATATGAAAATAGTTAAAATAGATCACAAAAACTCTCAAGACAAGCCACACGTATAAGTATAGATATCTTGTGATTGAATCAATACATAATGAAAGTTCATTACAACAAATCTGAATAATGTGGTAGACAAGCTTGGAACCAACTATTCAATATGATCAGTAGCATAAACTATCACACACATAGCTTAAGATATAAATTATCTATTCATTTATATAATAAAAAATACTTATGAGGCCTTGTGTTCCTATCTTTTCATAGATGTTTCAAATCCAATCCCTTAACTTGTTTGGAACGACTACATTCCACATCTATATAGGCAAACTTAGATATACCCACTAAAAGGCACTTTATCACGTTTGTTAAGTGTTTCAAGAACACGACCTCAACATGTAAATCTTACGGGTAACAAGAACTATTTAGCTATGGGATATAAATTTTAACTAGTGCTTCAATTACTCTAATGACTTACTTTAACTCAAGACATGATAACATATTATACGTTGAGTTGAGGTGTCCCATCCCTTTTGAGGTTTTGATAACAAAATCTCTATTCATTTCTTTGGTTAAAAGATTTGCTAAATTTTAACTTGATCTCACAAAATCAAGTTATTATTATGGCAAATTGGCATAAATAGTCCCCAAACTATGATCATTTGGTGACTTTGGTCCCTAAATTATGTTAAATTGTGTGAGATTGGTCCTTTTGTTAAAATTTTTGTTATCTTACCGTTAATTTCAAAAAAAAATTTATCCAAGGGAATTTTAGTCATTTCATAATAACATTATACCAAAAAAAAAAAAAAAAAAAAGGCCAATGTATATGTATATATGTAGGGTGAAGATAATGAGAGAAATGACTATATGTATATGTATTTGTATCAATAATATATTTTTCTTTTGTATAATGTTATGTGAAATGACTAAAATGCCCTTGGACAATTTTTTTTTTTAATAAACGGTGGGATAACAAAAATTTTTAACAAAAAGACTAATCCGACACAATTTAACATAATTCAGGGAACAATGTCACAAAAAAAATTAATTCAACGACTAATGTCACCAAATGACCATAGTTTGAAGACTATTTATGCCAATTTTCCTATTATTATGAAAAGATATAATAATATAATATAAAAATATTTTCAGGGTTGTAGGGAAGTTGAGTACACAAGTTTGAATATTGACTCACATGAATGTATCATCAACTTCATCGGAACATATTACTGGGTAAGCTCTTTGCTGACAAGGAACATGAGATAACAAGAAAACTTGAACAATTGTTCGATATTGAGGAGGCCTACTAGAGACAACATATTCATGTAGAATGGCTCCATAATAGAGATAGGAACACAACTTTCTTCCACCAAAGGGTGCCAGCTAGAAGATCTCGTAGTTGGAGGATGCAACTAAAATTATTTGTACATCTGAAGAAGATTTCCTTTCCACTGCTAATAATTATTTTAGTTCATTCTTTACGTCACAGAATTTTGGCTCTTTAAAAATTTTGGCCTATTACTCGAGATGATGTTACGAGATTTATTATTAAATTCTTTGAAGGGAAAACTGATATGGTAGGCTTGAATTATATATTTCTTGTTCTTATTCCAAAAGTGAAAAAAGCCATAAATATGAAATATTTTTGCTTGATTAGCCTGTCTAAAATTATTTATAAGTTGCCAAAAATTTAGCCAATAAGCTTAAAGTAGTACTCCCTTATGTCATTGATGAAGCATAATCCTCTTTTGTTTTGGGACGGCTTATCACAGATACAATCTTGATTGGTTTGGAGGCATTTCATAACCTTAAATGTCGTCACATTGATTCATATTCATATATGGGTCTAAAATTAAATATGAAAAAGGCGTATGACTGAGTTAAATGAGATTATTTTCAAAGCATGACGAAAAAGTTAGAGTTTCCTTTTGGTTTTATAATACTTGTTATGAATTATGTTCGATATGTTTTCTTCTCAATTTTTATTAATGGTTTTCCTAAAAAAATTTTTGTTTCATCCTATGATTTAGGTCAAGGAGATCCCCTTTCCCCTTTTTTATTCGTCATTTGTTCAGAAGGATTATTTGTTGTCCTTTGATTAGCTAAAACTTGGGGAGAAATTCATGGGATGCCTTTTGGTTCTAATGGACCCTCCATAACTGATTTATTTTTTTTTGTAGATGACACCCTTATTTTCACAAAAGCTTCTTCATAAGATATTACAGTTGTTTAGACTCTTTTACAATATTATGAAAGTATCTTCAAACATCTTGTGAATCTCCAGAAATCCTCAATTTTATTTAGCAACGGTATTTCCTCTTCTATCAAAGCAAATATCCAAAATATTTTGGGCATTCAAAGTGGTTCACAAAGGGCTAAATATTTGAGACTACTATATTTTAATGGTTGTTCTAAAACACAAATTTGTTAACTATTTTTCTAATAGAATTTGGAAGAAATTAACAAAGTGAAAGGAAAAGAATTCCTTTCTTTGGCGGGTAAAGCAATTCTTATCAAGGCGGTGATTCAGACAATCCCACCTTATCTTATGTTATGCATTGTTTTTTAATTCCTAAGACACTATGTAAATGATGGATTAGTCTAATTTGTAATTTTTTGTGGGACACTAATGGACAGTCGTAAAATACATTGGAAGAGCTGGGATTTTCTTTGTCAACCAAAGGATCGTGGAGGAATGGATTTTTGACGCTTTGAAAGTTTTAACACTGCACTATTAACTAAGAAAGCTTGGCAAATTATTAACAATCTGACCTCTCTAATAGCCCGAGTCATGAAAGCTAAGTACTTTCAGCACCAACAATTTCTGGATTATTTTGAACTTGTTACTTCCAGTTACTCTTGGTAAAGTATTTGTTCTAGTCGTTTTCTTATAAAAAAAGGTATGTGGTTTCAGGTAGAAAATGACACATCTATTCTACTTTGGTAGGATCCATGGATCCTTTCTTCCTCTTGATTGATTACCTTTATAATAAAGAGGATGAATTTGGTTTAAAGAGGGTCTTTGAACTTCTAAATCTTTCTACTTGGAATTGGAAAGTGGATAGTACAACCTAAAATATAAATTGGCATTCTCGATTTCTTTAGAACCCCGTTCTTTCTATTTTTTTCTCTCTTTTTTTTTTTTTTTTTTTTGTGTTGGCTTTTAAGCGACAATAATTGAAAAATCAAAAACAATCTAGGGAGTATGAGATAAAATATAAACAATATATGTTTCTAATAAAATTTTTATTGATATTCTTTTGATTCACTCAATTTCTTATCCATACTTCAATGCAAAGACCATGATTTCATACAAATTGTCTCCTTAAATAGTTGATTATCAGACAAGCATATGAAGTTAAACTACAACTTGAAAGATTTAGAGAGTTTGGTCATAAATGAAAATCTATTTGGAATAATATTGTTATTTAAAAGATTTGATGTTGACACTGATCTTCTATGTATGTTCCTTTCCATCTCGAAACATATAAAGCAATGAACATAAAAGCTCCTTATGCATGTTGTACTATTTGTTTCTTTTGCTAATTCCTTATCTTATTTTCTTTTGTTATTTACTTCTTCTAGATGTATTAAAAAATTGCCGAAACCTCAATCACATCATTATATGAATTTCATAGAACGTGTGTGTATATATATATTATCAGTATGTTCTTAATTATATATTGTTTTTACCAATATGGTAAAATGCTTCATTAAAAAAAAAAAATTATAAACATATATAATTTATATAATTTTATTTATATGAAATAATTTTACATGTCCTATTATACCCGTTTTAATGCTAGTATATAAAGGTTTCTGATGATACTTCCTAATTGTCCACTTTAAAATATTTGTTCATAGCTTTTTTATGTTTAGAATCCATGTCATCACTTATATTAATAGACATCAAACTTTGCACATACTATGTATAATAGATTTCTTGACGGACCTAAAATAAAGTTACTTGGCATTTGTGAATGTAGCTTGAAAGTAATAAGAGTTATGAAATTCCCTTAATCGGTCTTTCTACCATTGGTCTGACGAGAAATGCAGACCATCATCATTTCATTAAGCATAGAAACATGCACACTCAAAACCCTAATTCTTTGGCATCTCCAAGCTGTTATATGACTTCTCGTTATGTCATTCATATCTAGGGTCCAATTTAGATGTTTAACTTTCATTTCATAGCAATAACAATGTAATTTCCCTAATAAGGATGGGAATTGACTTTTCAAAAAAAAAAAAAAAAAAAAAGAAAAGAAAAAGCGTCATGCCTCTTCTTGTCTAAATTTGGTGGGATTGGAATTCATCCATCTAAATTGAAAATGCTTAAGTGCATCAAAAAGAGGCTAAGAAGAGAAAAGTAAGAAAAATTAGGATACCAGGTAAGGATAGAATTTATTTATTTATTTTTTCCCTTGTTTATTTCTTAAATCCCCTCCCCTCCCAACTATTTGATCTCAATTTAGAACTAGATTGCTATGTTCTTTTAATGAATTTTTCAATTCCTTGTGATGCAGGACAAAGTTTATCTCTTCATCCTAGAAGAAACATAGTTAGCATAGATTTCTTGTTTGACCCTCCATCTCTAGAAGTGGAGTGGAAAAGTACATAGGTTATAGTAGAGCCACTTCATGGCTTCCCTTTCGCTTCTAAAGATAACCATTTCATAAAGTGGTCTATCTTCAAATCCACTTCTTTTGACATTGATGAGAGTCTCTTCGACCAAACATGAGGATACATGGCCTTCCAACTAGTCCCATGTCTACTCCAACAATTGTCTTCATAAGGATTTTTCTTGCTATGGGTTTGGAGAGTCTTCTGGGAGGAAAGAAGAATTGGGGATAGAGGAAGATACCATATTCTATTGGTTGAGGATGTTGAGGGTGTGGTGAGTCTTATGAAAATGTTCTTAGCACTGAAGGAAGCTATCAAGAATGGTAGCTTCTGTCCTATTATTAATGAGACCTTCGAGAGTCTCATAGCGCTTCCAAAGCCTCTTAGCCTCAATTGTCTAGCAACCTACTCCTCTTCATATTTCTTCAAAACAGGCTCAAGCTTTGGTTGCATGGTGGCTATCTCAACATTCTTTTGTTCAATAGAATCCCAAACACTCTTCACCTCAATTTCTAAGGAATCAACATTTCCTTCTAGACTAGCCTTTCCCTAAAAAATTCTCCTTGTTCACCTTAATGTACCTTTGATATATCACATGGACTTTCACGTCCAAGGAAAGTGTTTGCCCGCAATACATACCATTCAAGAAAGTGAGCTTAAGAATGAAAAATTAAAAATTTAGCATCGACAATAAGAATTATGTACAGTAAAATAGCCGCACAAACTTGAACTTTCCTCATGAAGAAGCTATTTATATAGCATCGAATCTTACAAACTCCCACTTAGGAAAGACTTTTAGTTGAGGAAAAGACGTTCTACAACATATCTTTAGCCCTAGCAACCATGTTCATACGATCTTTTTCATGGATGTCCCTATTCAGAATGAATCTTAATCCTTGAACTGTACTAGAGGGGAACCTTATAGGAAGAGCTTTCGATTGAGTATTAACAACCTTCCCTTTCCCTTTCTTCTAGGACTCTAAATTTGTAACATCGAATTAAAGTTGTAGGTCTTTTAACGAATTTAGGAGCCTTTGGGACATCTTTTTCGTTAGACTTTGGGGTGTAGATACGTTTATCCCCGAACTTAGCCAAAACCTTGGATTCTAAGGCCCTAACTTTGACTTACCTTCAATATCGTCATTGGCTTATTTCTTGGATATGCAATTCATGATATTAAACTAGAATATAATAAGTGCATATTCCACTACATAGGAAAAAAGTAACTTTTATTTTTTGGAACCTCGTGGAAAATTTTGAAAACAACGTACCATACCATCAGAAGCTTGGACTTTTTTCTTGCGGCGAAAAGATGTGCTTGAGTTAACGGCATAGAATTGTAAGGTATTTTCTTGCAAAAGTAGAAAGACAAAGTTAAAATTTTGAATTGAAAATTTGTCCAAGGCACACATGATACAACAATGTAACCAAAATCAAGACATATTTCAATAATCTTAAGAGGATGATCCCTCTCAATCTTCAAATGCTCTAAAACTCCATCAGATCAACTTTCACCCATCTATAATTCTTCCTTATAATAGATGCTGACAATTATCCCTAATAATTTCTTGATTGTTGTAAAGCTTCATTAAACACTTTTGAGTGTTCCATTCAAATCACAGAACCTCCACTGTAAAGGTTCATTTACTAATAAACAAGTACTTATCCTTCCCCTTGTGGATGCTACTAGGCCTTAAACATATGTTCTTCACCATTGGTCTCTTTTGGATGTTAAAACTATGACCAAGAAATAAATTTGATGAAGTATAATAATATAGAAAAGAAGATTTTTAGATTGACCTTGCTCCGTCGAAATGAGGACACTTTGGCTTTCTCGCAAGTTGCTTATAAAGAAGTTTCTATTAGAGATATTGTCTCCGAAAAAACCCTTCGATGATCAAGTTAATTCTTGGATACAAAGATTTTATTATATCTCCTCCAAAGAGGTTCATAACTAAAGTAAAATATCAATAGAGATTAGAGAAAAAGAAGCCTGTTTTTATAGCTGAAGTCTTCGTGAAGATGAATAGTATTGGAACGAGAATTCAATGCCTTGATAAGTTACCATATTTTCCTTTTATATATAAATGTACTTATCTCAAGGAAATCCTTTAGGATTTTCTTTTGATCTTGCCATCATCTCCTTTTTCCATCTTCCTGTTAGGACCTATTAAAAGGCTATTTAATTGCAATCATGCATCACTCTTTATTAGAATGTGTTTCATGCACTTAATGCAAGATATCCACTTGCCTTTAGTAAAGTACTTTATCCAATAAAACATGTACTTCCTTCGAGTCACGTGCCATTTTACATGATAGATTAGGTGGGATACAGATTCACTTACCATACCTTGTTCCACACTCCCCAAAAGCTTAAGTTATATTTAGAGAGAAAAAAGTGCATTCAATAATACAAATATAATAAATAAATATTCATGCTATACTTGATAACAAATGGATTTATATATTTTGGACCTTCTATACTTAGTATTTAATACATATGTTCTACAATTCTTAGGATTTTTATGTGTGATTTGAATTATTATGCTTTAATAGGTTTATATTAAATTGTTGGACTTTAATGATGCTTTTGTCTTATTTCAGGCCCAAGTCCAAATAACATTGAAGAATTAGAATGAGCCTCATATTTTAGCTTTGTCCATGCCTAATATCCAAGCAGATTTGGGCTAATATTGGAGAGGCTCGTGAAGACACAAAAAGAGAGAAAACCCTAAAGAAGATTAGGGAGGTGAATTAAAAGACAAAAAAATCAGATTAGTGAGGAGGTTCGAATTCAGAGAAGAGGCACGATCTGAAGTGAGAGATTTTCGAAAATCTTGGCAGCTTAAACACTTTGTAATCGGTCTAGGAGAAGATGCTTCCAGGGCAATTCAGAGTTCCAGTACATCATTTAATTCGAGTTTTAATTTAATTTTCAGATTTGATTGCGTTGTTTATGAAATTGAATAATTATTCATTGGGCTGAATTTTTGAGATTGAATTTAGTTTTGTTGGTAATTGTTAACTGAACTTATGTGATTATCTCTTTTTAATTGCTTTCAAATCTGAATTTTTTATGGATTCGTGGATTGCTTTAATGTTCACGGATCTTAGATTAACATGAGTTGATGAATTAGGCAATTGTCTAGGAAATCTATTAGTGCCTAATCAAATTCTAACAGATTGTTAATAGGTGATCAGAATTGTAATTTGGGATTCTAAATTAGTATTCAATCAAGGGATCAGATTAGTAACTTGAGAATATTAGGAAGAACAAGGAAGAATTAAATTTGAACATCAACCCTAGGCTGATTACGTTTTCTCATTATTAAATTGCATTCTATTTGAATTTGTTTATTTGTCTTTAAATTTCGTTAAACATAAACCCCCCCCTTTTTTCTACTTTAATTGAGATTAGTAGTTCTTTAGACTGATTTAACGATTAAGGCTTCCTTGGGAGATGACCTGGTGAGCACTATATTGCTTTCTAGTTTTTAAATTAATCTTAGCTGGTTTAACGACAACCGCGAATTTAATCCTTTACCAGTACCCCTCCACGTCATCATAAATTTAATATACTCTTCAACCTATATCCTCTTTCGTGTGAAACTTCTTAACTAATAGGTAGAACTTTGCCAAAGTTCTAGTCTATCTTCCACAACTAAAGCTCTACATAATAATGAACCCAATTGTAGAACTAATCATGTTTCTGGCATAGCACCCAAGCCATACTCTAAAGTATCTTATGATATCCTTGATCAAAGCGGTGAAGGGGAAATATAAGCCCCACTTGAAAGTGGGCAATGAACACAGTTCATAACCATAAAAGGGCTATATAGACCTTTGGTTTGGAATTAGATATTAATGTTGAATGTGACTTAGAGATGCAATAAGCTTTTGGAACCTTACTAGTGCTTCAACTTATAAAACTAAACAAAACACTATAAAGTGTTCTAGTGTCAAACTCCTCCTCTATATCTTTGCCCCTAGGCTTGTTCTATTCCTTAACTATATTAGTCAAAGGTGTAGCATACTTAAACCCTAGCTAACTGTTTGTTTTGCCTAGATAAGAAATTAAATATCAAAATCTAACCCGCAACTAGAAACCAAATCTTATTAGGTTCATGCCTAGATCTATTACTTGGTGCTAGTGGACCTATTCGAACTCCCTCCAATGAACTATGTTTGCGTTCCATAATCATGGGCATCCCTACCAAAAACTTGTATGTTCACATAATGATTTTAGCCTTGAGAAGAGGAAACAACCACAACATATTAATGCATCAACATATTAATATATAGATATAATAATATGCTAAATGTATTATCATATTGGTGGATTCGCACATTAGTAGGCCTCAATGATATTGATACACCAAAGTTCTTGAATGGTAACCTACCAAGTAAAATCCTCAACCATGCAATGGTTTGACCCAAATCCAAATTAGGATCTAGAAAGGCCCATAGTACATGGCCTATTGCTTCATTTTATTGCTTTACTTTTCACAAGCTTTATTTTTCATTGTTTCATTTTTTCATGGTAGTTATTTTTGAAGGGAAAAAATGATATATACTAATATAAAATACATTAGTTGTCATGGGGTTTACATTATGATTAAACTCATTAGTCTAAATGGAGTTACAAAACCTCATAAAAAATCATGATCCGTTCAAATAACTAAATTAGGAGGGCTTGATGCCCCTAATTTAATTAGTACAAATGACTTTCAAATAATTTTACATAAATATAAGAATAATAAAGGCCATTAAAAGACCTCCATAATTTTTTTTTTTAACAAGGAGCAACATGTGAAGCCATTTGACTCTTCATAAAAACACTTTATACCCACATTGAATTGTACAAAAATATTACATAGTAAGTTTGCTCATATAATAGGTAGTAATGTTTTATATTTAAGAAAAGTGACTTAATCCTTGAGTTATTGAAAATTTAGTTAAATATTTTAATTCCTCTAACTAATTTTAGTATTTGAGTTGATCCCGTGAGATTTTCCTACCGTTTGTTTCATGACAATTTGGAGGAGGAGAATATGTGGTTGATCGATACAAGATTGAGCAACATCCTTAATATTCTATTAAAACTTTAAGCTTCTTTCCTAATATTGTACACTTTGTATGAGGTCACATTAATATTCATTTCTCCTGACATTTTTCTTGGAACACAACTATGTTTATCCCTTTCTCACCTCTATGTCATCAATGTATAATCAATGTATGATTAATTATACACGGTAGTATCTGTTAGACCTATTTGCAGCTAGATGCATTTTAGCATCTAATGTCCATGAGAAATAATTCTTCAGGTGACTCCAAGAGCAAAAAATTTGAGCTTTGCTAGATTTTCAATAAAAAAAGTTACATACCTGTTATTGTGGAGTCAAACTTTACCCTAAAACTCAAAGGTAAAGGCTCGTGTTGCTAACATGCTATAAAACTACTAGTATAAAGAGTAAAATAGAGAGATTATTTTTTAATTTTTAATTTTTAGTATAAAATCATTCAATGGAATCAACCATATGAACTTAATGGGGTTAAAGAATAGAGAGTAGAGAACTTAAAATGAACATTGAAATCTTAAATGATATTCACATAATGAAAATTGATTTATAACATAAATATATTTCATACAAAATGAAAGAGAATAGTTATAGTTGTAGAGGTTGTTGTTACATGAAGGAAGTATTATGTATTTATTTATTTTGTTCAAATTATAAACTTACCATGTAAATTTTCTTTTCCCTTATTTATTTATTGTTCGATTTGGTCCCCAACTCTAATGCTATTATCCAATAAGGCCTCTAATTCATAATTTTAGCCAAAAGGATTCAATTTCTCTATAAATTATCCAATAAGGTCCCGAATTCTTTAAAACTTATCCAATGAAGTCTCTTTAATACTGGAAATAATATTTAAGTGGAAAATTTTCCATTACACTTAACAAAAGTTGAATTCAAATTTAAAATTAAGGCCAAAATAGTCAAACAAGGGTATAAAATCAAAACATAAATTCTCAATTGGTAAAAATACAATTCGATTTGAAGGACCTTTCTTCCACCCATATAAATTTTCTCAACCAATGATTATATCCATCAAAGGATCAACTTAAAGAGTGATTTTCATTTTGTTTTTCAATGGATTTTGTCATAGAAGCAGCAAGACTATACTGAAGGGTTTGAAGATTGGCAATAGACTCATGCAAATGTTTTTGTGGGAAAGTGATTTTGTTAAGAACTTTTTGGCCCGATATGACCCCTGGAAAATGTTTTTTCAGCTACATAGATTAAAAACTCGTGAGTTTAGTTCAAAGTTTTAATTTTTATTAACTTCTGTTCGCATGTTCTTTAATTTCTAGAATATCTTTGAGTAGTTTGTGGAAATTTTTCTATTAGTCAGACCCTCCATTATGTCCAAAGTTGATGCATCTGATCCTAGATTTACTAAGGATTAACACTATTGTTCTACACAAACGGAAAAAGAAATTCTAGATCATCATAGCAATTTTGGTTATATTTCTTCCCTATATGATGTGGATGTTGAATGTAGTTTTTAAATTTTGAATATGAATTATTTGGGTTGTGTTATATATGTGAAAAAGACCATGGTTGTAATGATAAATTTTGGATAAAGTTTCATGTGTTAAAAGGACATTGTTGGACAAAATTAACTTTGTTAAAGGACCTTTATGTGGCTGAAAAATGTTGAAAAGGATTTTCTTTATTAAAGGGACCTTATCAACTAAAAGACCAATATGAAGAGGGCCTTGTTGAACAAAATTTACTTAGTTAAAGGGACCATAATGGCTAAATAGTTATCCTTTAAATATAAGTGCTAAAAAGAATTTTGTTGCTAAAGGGACTTTGTTGGCTAAAAGACACCATATAAAAGGGACCTTATTGGACAAATTTTACATTGTTAAAGGGACCTTAATGGGTAAATAGTTATTCTTCAAATATAAATGTTGAAAAAGATTTCTTTGTTAAAGGGACCTTGCTAGCTAAAAGACATAGTATAAAATGGACTTTAATTGTTGGACAAAATTTACTTTGTTAAAGAGACCTTACTAGCCAAACAATTATATATCCTTCAAATACAATTATTGAATGTTAAAGGGACCTTATTAGCTAAAAGACAAAATATAAAACAGATCTTGTTGGACAACATTTACTTTGTTAAAGGACCTTAATGACCAAACAACTATCCTTCGAATATATATGTTTAAAATAATTTACTTATTAAAGGTACCTTGTTGACTAAAAGTCAATGTATAATAGGAACCTTGATAGCTAAAAGTCTATATTAACTAAGAGAATTACCTCATTGGATAAATATTTTATTTCCTTTTTATTAAAAGTTTAAATGATTTTTTTTTTTTTTTGTTTTATTGATACATGTCCTAAAATATTGAATTATTTTTAACATTTTTTTACTTATTATTTGATTATTTAAATATTCAAATAGATAATGGAGGTAAGAATTTTATTCATTATTTAATTTCTAAATATCAAAATAACTATAAATATGTTTAGAATGTCATTAGGATTTAATATATTATTTATTTTTAAGATATTTATTTATTATTTGACTCTTTTTTTTTTTTTTTTAGTGGAAAAGGAAATTCATTCATTGAAACGTTGTCAATCTGAGTGAAGGAGTGACAAAACAAACGGGTGGGGGTGAACATCCCAACAAACATCCTGATCAAGAGTCATGCAATCCAATTCGCATATCTATGTTGAAAAATGAAGGTACAACCAATTTAGCTAATACAGATATTCTTTAGCATATTGATGTAATTTCCTAGGGCCTAAAGATCATCTAGATCACTATGCAAACTTGAAATAGCCACCATGCAGTCCATTTCAATAATAGAGACATGAATATTATTGTGTGTTTCCATGAGAAAACTCTTCCAAATACCCATCAGTTCAACATGAACAGCTGAAGTCGAGTTATACAAAGGTCTTGCTCCTAATGAGATCAAGCAGCCTTTGTGGTCTTGAATCACAAATCCAAAGCCCACAACATGACTAGAAATAACAAAATCGACATTCATCTTCAAAGAACCGTCATTTAGTGCATCCCAATTCAAGTGGGGTTTTTGTTTTGGAGTGATTTGTGTTGATATAGCCTTGTGGGCATGACTAGCAGCCACAATCGCCGAAGGGTGCTCCTTCAAATCATTGAACACCAAAGAGTTCCTTGCATTCCACATACACCAGAACATCACAACAATTTTCTCTTAGAAGCCCTTCTCCTTAGACATGTCATTTTTGAGATGCTGAAAAAATTCCAGCCATGAACATGCATTGGATTTCCATCTATTCATGTCAACTTTTAGAATTTTCCATAACTTTCTTGCAAAGCTGCAATCAAGGAATAAATGAGTATCCTCTTCTTGATGATTCAAATAGTGTGGACATGCTTCCAAAACTGGTATACACCTTCTCCGCAAATTCATCCAATTGGCCAACGCACAAGTGTAAAGTTTCCATAAAAAGTGCTAGATTTTCAATGGTGTATTAATATTCCAAATCAGCTGCCATAAGGATGGAGAATCATAAGAAACGTGGCCACTTATCGTGTATAGCGAAGCTACCAAGCCACTTTATACTCAGAAGACACAGTGAAATGCGTGAAGGAGTAAAGTGCCAAACACGCCTATCAAGACCACCAAGGGAACACAGTGAAATTTGTTGGATGAGTGATCTATCCCGCTCACAAAATAAAACTTGCAACAAATGTGCTCTCCATTCACCATGTTCTATAAGATCTGCGACAAAAAAATTTGTCATGAAGAAAATAGGGATAAGATACTGGTTTGAAAGAAAAAGGCTCAGGGAGCCAGGGATCATGAAAAACATTTATGAATTTTCCATCACCAACATGCCAATGAACCTCTTTTACCAGTAAATCTCTGCCATGGTGGAAAGAGCGCCATAAAAAGGAGGATTGTGAGCCACCTTTAGCTTGTATAAAATCACAATTAGGATAGTAAATTTGTTTCAAAACCCTAGTAGCCAAAGAAAATGAATTTTGAATAAGCCTCCACCCTTGCTTAAAAAGACCATGGTCTTGAAATCCCAGCTCTCCTTCATCTTTTGGTTCACACATCTTATCCCAAGCCATCCAAGAAAAACCTCTACAATTATTCCACCAAAACTTCTGAAATAATGGAGCACATATCTTGAATATATGATTGAGGAAGCTTGTATACCGACATGACATAAGTAGGAATAGCCTGCAAAAAAGATTTAATGATAACCTCCTTAGCCCCTTTTGAGAAAAGCTTTTCCTTCCAACCATGTGTCACTACTAGAAAATTGGGGATTTTCGACGGCTTGTGCCCTCGCAGAGCCCTCACAAATCACCTTTTGCGACAGCTTTACGAGGGCACAAGCCGTCGCAAAAAATGGTGTCGCAAATTGCGAAGGCACAAAAATGCCGTCGTAATTTGCGAAGGATATTTATTTTGGTCAAAACGGTCATATTGCGACAATTTTGCGAAGGGAAATCATTGCTCATTGCCGTCACTGATTGCGAGGGAATAGCGAGGGCACACATTAGGGTTGACTTCACGGCCCTCGCAAAGCCCTCGGTGATTGCGACGGCTCTGCGAGGGCTGGATCGTGGTTGAATTGGACTACCTTCGCAATGCCCTCGCAGATTGCGACAGCTCTGCGAGGGGTAATTTTGTAAATTTTTTTATATTAAATATATTATTAGAAAAATCTATTTAATATACCCTAATTATATTTGTAATAAAGACCTTAAA
>JAXGGT010000001.1:12746099-12773767 GCA_035583425.1 Marsdenia floribunda
CATACTCCAAATGCTCCAGTACAAAAGTATCTCTAAAATTTTTGGGTTTATGAATAGTGGGCGGACGATATTACCCCTAAAATTTCATCACGTGGCCGGTACTTGATGAAATTTGGTCGAAAAATTCAAAATTTTATTCGAAAAGACTTAATTGGCAAGTCGTAAAAAGTTATGAGACTTAGCAGGTAAAAAAAATAGATTATGGACCTATGTTAATTATTGAAAATAGATAAGGGATTAAACCGGACAATTTTCCCTTGGCCGGCACGTGATGAAATTTGGCCGAAAAATTCAAAATTTTAGCCGGAAGGACTTAATTGACAAATCGTAAAAAGTTATGGGACTTAGCAGGTCAAAAAAATAGATTGTGGACCTTTGTTAATTATTGAAAATAAATAAGGGACTAAACCGGCCCATTGTCCATAATAAATAATTGTTAGAACTTTTTTGGTAATTCCACAATACCAAGATAGTGATATTCCTAAAACAATCATCCTTCAAATAAAAGAATTCGTTACTTGAACATCCAGTGCAAGACAAATTTGGGTCCTCTAATTTTTTTTTTTTTTTATATAAATGAAATTTTATTAATAAATAAAAATATTACACATAAATAAATGAAAATCATTCATGCTAACATAATAGACATCCAACCTAAAAAAGGTAAAATACAAAATATTTAACTTAAAAAATATAGGTGAATCAAATAAAATACAAAATATAAACCACATAAAACAACAACAAAATCATCCTTACTATTTCTTCAATATTCCGTTTATCAATTACAGTTATCTTCTGCAAGGAGAGCTCGACTTCATCTTCTTCCTTCAACAATAATCTATGCGATCCTAAGCGCATCAAATATCTCAGAAGAAGTCTAAGAAAAAGATAAAAATTGAGAAGAGGGCTCACATATCTGAATTTGATTTAAAGATAAATTCTTTTAAAAGAAGAAAAAAGACTTGATCTCTAAAGATCAAGCAAGATTCTTGCACTTGAATTTTGAAGAGTAGAAAATGATAAAAAAAAAAAAAAAAAAACTAAAAAAAGTAGAAGAAAGACACACAAAAGGATATATAAAAAACAAAAAATAGAAAGAGAATAAAATGAAGAAAAAGAAAATGAATCTCCGACCAAAAGGACGCTAACCAGGAAAACAAAAGTCAAGAAGAAGAAGAGAGCAATGACAGGGAGACAGGAGGAAGAAAAAGAGAGAGATTAGGGTTTTGCTACCTATGAACTGAAGAATTTAGGGGGTCCTCTGACTTATGTAAAAAAAAATATCTTCCCTCTTATATCTTATAATTTTGGTTAATATTGTACATTCTCTATCAAAGTTTCAAGGCAAACTATGCCACAAACACTACAAGTCACCAAAATTTCAAAGTAAACATTTTGAAGAACCTAGATATATGATCATAAAAATAGGATTCAAAGGAAACCTAAGCTCTGCTCGGAGGTGCAACAAATATGTTGCCATGCAAAATATTAATATGTTGCATATCCGAAGGATATATATATATATGTACCCTATCAAAAAAACTACTACATTCTTGAATGTCTCCTAACTCCTTACATTTTGAAAAATTAGTACTATAATTCCTTAATTTTGGGGTTTCATCACTTCAAAGGGCTTCAATTTTATCTAACCATATCGAATTGGCATAATATTTAAAAAGCATGAACACATGTAATAGAGTCATGAAAGTCATCATACCTTCTTCAGCAAACATAGTATTGCCATCTTCATTAATACTAGCACTCGCTCCCCAAGAATAAGTCCCACAACAACATGATAAATCAAAACATCAATCGACACATTCAAATCGTTTTGATCCATAACCAATAAATTCCAAAAAAAAAAAACTCTCATTTGCAACAACTACTTCTAATACTAACAAGATGATTTATAGAGGCATAAGGACATTGATTTCATAATAAATCATCTTCATGAGTTTTGTGAATTCCTTTAAAAAAAAAAAAAAAAAAAAAATGCACATGGATGCTCACAACATGTTCGAACAAGAAGCTTTCAATGTTGAACCAAAAAAACAATATGCCAATAACAAAGTTCTAGCAATATTAATCTCTCCTACACACCAAGAGCCATCAAACAATGTTGAAGGCTAAGTTCACAAACCTCCTATCACTAACTTGGTACATTGAACACACTTTGACTTAAAATCCAAAAAAAAAAAAATTACCCATAAAATCTGTCCTATGAAACCCATAAACCTTTTAAAAATCTTAATGTTTCAAGCTATATCACCTTGCCACCTAATTATAAAAACTTTTAGAGATTCAATGTCATATTTTGATATGGGAATGAGTATCAATGATAGGTATGCCCAATTACCACATTTGTTACCTAAATTTCAAAACTCATCAGCACATTGGAATATAATATATAGTCTCCAAATTGTTAAAATTTTCATACCAACACTACAATACCAATTCTGAATTAAAATTAACTACCTTCCTTGGAAAGATACACTTAATTAATCTTAAATTACTTCTACAGATGGCTCATATAATGATAAAACACACATTAAACATTACACAACTTTTATGTTTATGAATACAATAGAAAATGGTATCTACTTTGCAAGTACTTCTCGAGCACCACTTCAAGATAGACCTCACAGTGCTTTTGTTTTATTACTAATTCAACAACGTTGACAACATTCACCAACTTGGATCACTTTTCATCCAGCATTTCTTTGGTAGTTGATTACAGAAGAAACCATAAATGCACCTGTATAACCTTCAATTGTGACGTGAATAACCTCTATCAACTTATTTCAATGATGGAACTCTAAATGTTCATAACTATACAAAAGCAATATATATATATATATATATATAAGATTTTTGCAATGGTTTAAGAACTAGTAGATATTCAGAGAAGTTGAACGTTTTGAAACCTCAATAATCAACACAATTGTTCTCAAAATTTTGTAAATGAATCAAGGATAAAGAGTCAAAACCATCGAAGGAAATATGTAGAATTGAAAAAGAAAATTTTCTTAAAGTTGATCAAAAACTATAAGTAAAAAGACAATGATTCATCAACATAGAGTTTCCAAATCCCCAATTTAAACAACACACTTTTCTTAGAAACTAAGTAAAATAGATTAATCCTTAATAATGATATGTACCCAATAATGTGCATAAACCTTAAATACCAAACACAAATACTTGGAGGACAACAAGGAATCCTAATTTCACCCCCCTTAACAATGCCAAGTGGAATCATTTGGAATTTTGACACCCCCTAAACCCTACCTATATTTATAGGATGATAAATGAATAGTTACCCCCACAAGACTCATGAAATATAACCAACCATTGATATCGCACTTCTCATGTAATAGATGGTTGAATCCTCACTGACATTGGCCAAATAACCCAAACGAATCCTCAAAAGCATTTTCGTTATTACCTAAATGAAGCCTCTTATAGTCTATGCGCAATGTCAAATGGAACCTTAAAGACAATTCCTACTAGCTACAAAGAAAAAGAAAAATATCATTTTTTTTTCTAAAAATGACAAAAAGGTACAAATTGATAGAAATAAAATGCATCCCAAGGGAAGACTCATAGGATGGTAATTTAATAGCTCACTTTTTCACAAAGACCTCTTGTTTGGGCCTATTCCTAAAACTATATCCCAAAATAACGTTAATTCATTTTGAGAATGAGTTCTATCAAGACCCATCACTAGAACTCATTTTTGAGAATGAATCATAATAGGTCCCACTGAGTCCCACTATAACTAATGTTGTTATACTTCATAGTCTAAGAGCTCATTTTGAGAATGAGACCTAATGGATCCCACTGTAATTCATGTTTAGATTGCGTCTTAGGCTAAAGACTCATTCTCAGAATGAGTCCTTAAGAGGTTTCAAATTCTAAAATATATAATGTGATGTTTTATTTCTATGATGAAATATCAATTTTTTCTTTGACAAACAATTAAAACTATTTTAAAATAAAGAGCAATTCAATAAGGAAAAAGTAATATCTAGAATTTCAAATTTAAAATACATCACATATTTTAGTACAAAATAATAATAATAATATACAACCAAGAATCATAGGTTTGGGAAGAGGTATTATTGCCACAAGTTCTTTTGTTATACCCCAACATGAGATAGTTACCACATATCAAAGGTAAACTAGGATTTCTTGCATCTATTGAATATCAATACCTCTTAAATCAGAAATGACCTGGACCAATACCCTTCATGTTAGGTTTATAGAAATGAAGTGAAAATGAGACTTCATTCCACAAATTTTCAATTGGAACAAGATAAAGATTCATCTAATGAGTCAGCTTGTAATTGGACTTTGAATAAAAATACATAACAAACATTGGATCTCATCCATGATGCAACATACTACAAATAAGTGAGAACAAGGTATTCCAAATATCGATCATTTATTATAACTATAAGCTTGTTCATTGATATTGATTTTGTAGATATTATTACCTCTTTCGTGTCTCCTCTAGTTGACATTCTAACACTAAACATTTTACTTTAGAGATTGCATTGGATATTGATATGCCACCTAGCTTTTATTTTATTCTTAACATATGTTCTCCAAATTATTGATGAAAAAGGATATGTAGTGTGTATTGCCTTGTCTCGATGTTGGCTAAAATAATGAATGCTCTTTTCGTATAAAAACTCAATTAACACCTTTGGAAGTAATGCACAATATTTTTTTAGGACATTGTTCAATGGTTTTGATAGGTTTGTATTCATGTAACCATACTTATAACGAATTTTTGATATTTTGTGCAATTGAAGATCAATTGAGCTTTAAATGGAATTTGAATTTATGATTAAGACTCATTCTAAAAAATCGCATCTGTACCTTACGACTAATTCTCAAAATGAATCCTAACACCAATAGAGAAAAAAATTGCTTCTTTGTAAAACAACTCATTTAACATTAGACTCATTCTCAAAATGAGTCATAGAGTTAGGACTCATTCTACAAATGAGTCATATGACAGAGATAAAACAACTCATTCAACAATAGGAAAGCTAGGGCTCATTCTGAGAATGAGTAATATGACAAAGATAAAACAACACATTCAGAGGTAAAACTCATTTTGAGAATAAATCATATAATAGAGATAATAATAATAATAATAAACGAGTCTCTCTATCTTATGACTCATTCACTTATAACAACAATAATGTCATAAATTCATCAAATCACTTCACCTCAATTTAAACACCATAATCAACTCAAACAATGTAGAATATTATTATTATTATTTACATAACAATGTAGGATATCATATTTTGGATAAATAAGAAATTGATCTTATGCAAATAAATTGAAAATGCCAAGAATCTAACTAATACAAGTAGGGAACCAAACAGATAAATAACTAATAGGAAAATAAAAAATAAAAAGAGAGCAACAAAAGGTCTTCAAGGAGAAAAGAAAACAAAAGCATTTTGCTCAGCTTAGCTTTTGCAAAAATACTTTTGAGAAAACAACACTTACTTTCTTCTAAATGTCCCCTTTTTTTTTTCGCTCTATAGAGATAGCAATGTAGAACAAACGTGATTTTAGAATTTTTAGAGAATGTGAGCGGCTTTTACTCAGATATACGAATTATAATTACAAATAAAAAATTACATATGACCAAGTCCACACTGTAAAATTATTTCTTTTTCCCTCTTTCTGCATTCTTTTTGGAAAAATAAAATAAAATAAATTACAAGATGTAGATTGAAAATGCCCATATGCTTATGTTAGGGCTTATTTGGAGCGAAGACCAACTGTTGTTGCAGAGACCAATAGTTGTGACGAACACCACCGGTTGCTATGACAAACACCAATGGCTACTGCTGCAAGGAAGAGAGGAAAAGTGGAGCCTTGCAAGAGAGAAGAAAGAAAAGAGATAAGAAGAAAGAGATGAAAGAAAAGAAGAATGTTTTTATTTTTATTTTTATTTTTGCAGTGGGTCCCTATAGGACTCATTTTCAAAATGATCATGGCTATTTAGAAATATAATTTTAAAAATAGTGTCAAACATGGAGTCTTTGTGAAAAAGTAGACCGTTTTTATCAAAAACTTGGCTTTTTAACCCATAACTTAAAATTTTGTCCCACATCAGAACATGATCATTGACAGAGTTGAAGATGTTGCCACTTGTAGCATCTAGGTTTTCAATAACCAGAGAAAGCATGGATGGTAGATCCCAAACATGGGAGATATTTGTTAGCTGCATTCCTAAACTTGGAATTGGGACAAGTCTTCCCCTAACAACCTAAGTAGAGCTAGTAGATTCCCACAAAATCAGACTAAACACAAGTACTAATAAACTACTTAATTAGTTTCCAAACATACATTACAAATAAATATTTTCTCTAACTTAACCATTAGAAAGTCCTTGCAGAGACAATATGTCCGATAAAAGGACTTTTTTCAGGTGACATGTTGGAGCGGTTGTCTAATCTTTAACAGAAACTCAATCCTAATATTAATCGAACTCATAATCTCTTATATCATAAGTCTGCTACTAATTGAACTATACCTTCTTTTCAATTTTATAACTATATGTGACAAAATAATAATAATAAGGGCAAACTATCCTAGTTGGCAATGAACTTTCCCAAATTCTAGGTTTTGCCCCTGAATTTTAAAAAGTCCATAACTTGCACTCCAACTTTTAAAATGTTCCACAAACTGCCCTTCCGTTAGTTTTCGCCGTCAACTCGTGATATTTTGACTTTTTCTTTACTAAAACTCGTAGGCATTTTTGTCCATCCATCTAAAATTCTTTTGAAGGTAGTCAACGATCACTTCTTCGACCTTCGATCTTCTTCTTCCATAGTTGCATGCAAAAATCGACAGAAGCAACTTGAAGAAAACCCAAAAATTCATTGAAGCATTTTGAAAACCAGCCAAAACAAAGTAGTCGCAATGTGGAACAGTTTAAGTGACGAACTGAAAATTTTTGAAAATCCCATCCTATTGGACTTGGAAAACCTTTAGTACTACTTCGATGGTGCGAAGGTTTAATGAGCGGAAAATCAGGAACAGTGTACACAACCACATTGACCCGAATTCTCTCTCTATGGTAAAGATTCCAACTCTTCTTTGTATTTTACATAGATTTTTTTTTCCTCGTATGCTTCGTATGTGTTGGTTCATATGTGTGGTGGTTTAAAGATGGGTTTTTTTGTTTGTTGCTTCCATGTTTCTGGTTAATTATTAGTGTGAAATAAGTGTTTAGAAAATGATAATAGTGTATTTGTCATGAATATGCAGATTCTGAGGATGACTATTTTTCAATTAAACTGTATTTTGGAGGTGTGTTTTGGGAGGAAAAAGGATATAGACACTACAAGGATGGGAAATGGAAATAGGTTGATTATTGTGTGAAGGATAAAATGAGCATCTTGGAGATTAATTTAATTTTCAAGAAGATGAAGTTAGATACAAAACCAATGGTTTATTGTTACCTAGAACCAATAGGGGACTTTAAAACTGGCTTGAAGTTGATTACAACTGATAGGGATATATTAGCAATGTGTGAATGGGTGCCAAGATTTAAAGTGCTTGAGTTGTATGCAGAAGTAAGGGAAAGGAAAGATATACTTGAATTTTTGAAAAAGCAACCTCAGTTTCAAAAAATTGAGATTAAAAGTTTTGTTGTCATTGAAGAAATAGAGGAAGAAAGTAAACCTGAACACACTATTAACAAAATGTCCAAACCTAGGATGAAATTTAGGAAACAGAAACCTTTGTTGTTGGGGTGGCATGGATCAACTGAGATTGAAAAGGAGGCTGAAGTTGTTGTTCCTAAGGTAGTACAAATACAAACAACAAAAACAGAGAAGGTTGTGCCTGAGACTGAACCTATTGTGCTTGTGCCTGTTGTTGAACCCATTGTGCTTGTGCCTGTTGCTAAACCTATTGTTGAACATATTGTTGTGCCTATTGTTGAACCCACTGTTCTGCCTGAAGCAGTACAATCAGAGAAGATTGTTATGCTTAAAACAGTGCAATTAGATAATGATGATCAGAATGTGAACAAAACTGGTGATAATGATGATCTAGACTGGCAAGTAGTAGTGGAAGAGGCTAAAAGAATAGAGGACTTGATTGAAGAAAGTATCACTCAAGTTGATGAAAATCAGCCAGAACATGTTGGGCAAGAGAGTGAATTTGGAGTTGAACTTGGAGTTGAAGAAGAAAATGTTACTCAAGTTGAAGAGGGTCATCCAAAAACAGTTGTCAACCAAGAAACTATCAATGAAATGGCAACAGAAACTAAACTTCAAACTAAAATAGAAGTGCCAAGGTAAACTGAAACTGAATTTGATATACCTAAACGGGCAAGAGTGAATCCAGTAGAAATGGCGGAGGTTGAGCATGAAGTGGCAAGAGAAAATGAAGGAGGCAATGCTGAAGTCGATCATGAACCTAAACCACCTTTGGAGCAACTTGAACCAGCTTTGGAGCAGCAAGTGGTGAAGATGATGAATTTAGGGGTAGGTATTTATCTTTGACAGCAACAGAGATTTGGAAAAGCTTCATTTTGAGTTGGGCATGAGATTTTCTGGGGGTAATGAGTTTAAAAGGGCTGTTAAAAATTTTTGCATACTTAAGGGAAAAGTATGCAATTTCAAGTCATCTGAACCAGCTAGGGTTAGAGCCAAATGCAAGACAAAGGGGTGTAAGTAGTTTGTGTTTGCATCCATAGAAGGGGCAACACAATTAAGGACTTAGTGGTTAAGTTAATGAATTTAAACCACAAAAACTACAACCATCAATGGAAAAACAGATTGATCACAGTAGTACAAACAAAGCCTTATATGAGAAATATTTGAGAGAGTTGGAGGAGTATGATAAAGATGCTTGGAGTTGGGTTGTGAATGGTCCAAAACCAGATCATTAGGTGAGGGCTTTTTTCCCACATTATGTTAAGTCAGATATGCTATATAACAATTTGTGTGAATCTTTTAATTCACACATCTTGGAGGCAAGAAGTAAACTAATTTTAAGTTTGATGGAGGGCATTAGAATTAGGTTAATAAAGAGAATTGTAAATAGGAGAAAAAAAATGAGGAGAGAACCCATAGATGCATGTTGCCCTATGATTAGAAATAAAGTAGAGGAGGCTATTATTCTATCAAAGGCTTGGAAATCGATTTGGAATGGTGAAGATAGGTTTCAAGTAATGGGACCATGAGACCAATAGTTTGTCGTTAATCTAAGGAAGAATAGTTGTAGCTGTGAGGCATAGTCATTGACAGGAATTCCTTGTGTTCACTCAATTGCAACCTTGCACAAAAAAGATTTAGATCCTCATGACTATATTCACAGCTATTACAAGATTGAGAAGTATGTGCAGCTTTATGACAATGTTTTGATACCAATTAATGGAAGAGATATGTGGCCTAGGGTAGATGGTGTTGTTCTTGACCCTCCAAGAGCTTTTGTCCAACCTGGGAGGCCAAGAAAGGCTAGAAGGAGATAGTATGATGAAAATACTGAAGGAAGAAGAAGAATAATAAGAAGAATACTCGTTGCTTGCACAAAATATAAAGAAAAGAGGCATAATAGATTGACATGTCCACAGTTAAGAGCAAAGGGAGAGGCACCAAATAAGCAGACAAGAAGAAAGAGAAGAAGAACTGCAGTAATTATTCCTTTTTCTCATTCTCATATTTGACTGTAAACAAAGTATGATTATATTAGTTCTAACTATTTTTGGTTTTTTCATTGTAGGGCACAAATTCAAGCAGAAGTGAATCAAACCAAGCAAGCCAAGCTAGACAACAACAACAACAACAACAACCTGAACATCAACCTCAACCTAAGCAAACTCAGCCTGAATCCCAATCTCAAATGGAACATGCAGTACACACAGAACAGGCAGAATCCATTCCTGTTCCAAAAAATGCAAAAACTGATGAAGGTGTTTAAGCTATGACAGTTAGAGGGAGAGGCAGAGGCAGGGGCAGAGCTAGATCTAGGGCAATTCAAAGCTATGAAAATTTTGGAGAAGCTTGGCTTGGTGAAGGAGGCTCCACGACCAATTATTCATGGAGAAGAAGAAGTCAAAGAAACAAGCAATAAAGTAACAATGACAACTGGGGCTAATGATGTTATAATATTGAAAGTGATATTGAAATTAGATTCTTTTGTAAGAATATGTTGAACTTTATACAGTCTTCAAGGCATCTTTTTTGGCCTTTTTTGGCATGTAATTAACAACATTGAAAAACAACTTTCTCTTTTTGGGAATATGTTTTGACTGTGGAAATATAATATACATTTATAATCATCTTCTATTTTGTGGTAAAAGTGTTTTTACGTTCAATAAAAAAAGTTGTACAAGATTATAAACCCTATCAACTCATTTCTGAATTCTTGAATTCATAAAGATGATCCAACTAATAGGGTTTGTAAAACCTTTTTACATTCAACAACAAAAGTTATACAAGATCATCAACCCTACCAACTCATTCTTCAATTCATAAAGATGACCTAACTAATAGGGTCAATAGAACATATACAAAGTCTAATTTCTACCAATACAATTTCTAATTTCCATTTCTAGGTAGATTTTACAATTCCTTTCTACTGCCATTGCATTCCATCAAACTCACAATCATAAATATGCATAAAATCCAGCTCAAGTGCTAATAAACCTACAACCCATGACCAAGCTTTAATTTCCCTTTTTCAAATTTCATTGGTGTAAATCTTCTTTGAAGCTTCTGATTTTTTTTCTTCATACTTTGAAATACATAACTTCTGGGCGTCAATCTCTTCTTCCATTACCCGGATTCGTCGAAGCAGCCCAGGAATAACTTCTATGGATCATTTGCACATTTCTGGATCTACCCACTCAAAGAAACTCACCTTCTACTATCGCCCTGTCACAGAAAGGTGAAAGCTCTACCATTTCATTGATGCTCACATGGTTAATGGTTAACAAAACTTATGAACTTTACATATTCTTCCCCACAGCTTGCAAATCTTCTTGACAGATTTTTTTTGTCCAAGATGTCTTCAATGTGCTTCGAATTCCACATTTACACATGGGTAACAATGGACCACAGTTTCTTCTCATCTTGTGGAACAAAACTCGGATTTCATAGAGAAATAACCAAGATTCTGTGGAAGAAGTGTCTCAAATCTAGTGCAAGAAAGAACCAGATCTGTGCAATTTTCCAAAAAAAAAAATCATTTTCCAACTTTTAACATCATAAAAATACCGCCAAAAGAATTTTAGATGGATGGACAAAAATGCCCATGAGTTTTAGTAAAGAAAAAGTCAAAATATTGCGAGTTGACGGAATTTTTAAAGGTTGACGGCGAAAACTGACGAAAGGGCAATTTGTGAAACATTTTAAAAGTTGGAGTGTAAGTTATGACCTTATTAAAGTTAGAGGCAAAATATAGAATTTGGGAAAGTTCATGAGCAACTAGGATAATTTGCCATAATAATAAAATGCTTTCACAAAACCATTTTAATTATAGAGTCCAATTCAATTTAGAAGTAATGCTTTTTAAGCCCCATGGTTACCAATATTTTGTGAGAAAATTAGTAAATATAGTGTCAAATCTTTTTCGTCCAATAAGAAAAAATTTAATTTACTTAAAACCTAAAAGATCAAAATGAAATATTTAAAATCAAACATACCAAAATCATATATATTTGAAACTATATCCATTAATATCTCAAATTTTTGCCTATCAACTAGAAACTTCTTTATATTTATAAGGAAAATTCTCTATTTTGATCATATAACTATTTTCATATCCTGAACTTGGTCCTAAATCTTAAAAAATCAAGAATTTGGTCCTATAACTATTTTCGTTTTTTGAACTTGGTCCTAAATTTTAAAGAATCAAGAATTTGGTCCATAACTATTTTTATTTTTCTTAACTTGGTCATTTCCACTAAATTTGTGAGATTTTTTGATTGTTTAATTAACGTAAAAAATACATACTTAGTCTTATGAGAGCATTTTATGACAAGAGGTAAAGTATTGGGTTTTCTCGTTACTTTTCACTTGACTTAAACGACAAAAAAATCTCACAGATTTGGTTAAAGAATCAAATTTTAGAAAAACGAAAATAGTTATGAGACCAAATTTTTGATTTTTTAAGATTTAAAACCAAGTTCAGAAAATGAAAATAATTATAAGACCAAGTTCTTGATTTTTTAAAATTTAAGAACAAGTTCAAAAAACGAAAATAGTTATAAGATCAAAATAAGAAATTTTTCTATTTATAAATCTTTTCACCTGATAGCCAAAAATTGACATAAATGTATGAATTCAGTGGTCTAAAACAACAAAAATTGCACATAAACTTGATTAGGATACGCCAATTCCTTAAAGAAGCTCCGAAGTTTAGCAAATTTCTGTGACAGAGCAGAAAGAGGGAGAGGGTAGTGCTAATGTATTCATAGAAAGACAAAAATTACACTTGGATCAAGAAGTGTATCACTTGTACAAGGATGAGATGGATGGTATGGGAAAACCTAAACAAATTAAACATATAAGGATTTTCATTTTAAACCCTGAGCTACAAGTAGAAACCAGAGAACAAATTCAAGAATTAAACAGCCCAAAATAGGAGACAGGGTTAGTTTATTCATCTAAAGACAAGCTTTTTTTGTGCTTTCCATTTTTATCCTTGCCCTTTTCAGCCTTTCCATTGCCATTGCTCCAGTTACTAACAGATCCCTCCTGAGCACTACACATTTGAGACTTCATCCTGAACCCAAATTTCTTTGACACATTACCCCAAGTGCTAGATACCTTGCCCTTTCCTAATTTCTCTATCTCCTGCCTCATGTTTGAACATTCTTTCTCAAGCTCCGAAACCCGCATCCTCATGTTATCCATTCCCACTTTTAATACCTGGTTTTCTCTCACAGCAGTAGCCCAGCCTCCTTCATTTTGTCCAACCATGCCACTTCGCAACTGCCTTGACCCACCATCAAGGTTGTCCGAAACCAGAAAGCACCCAGCAATGGAGGTCCTCAATTGGAGCTGCTCAAAGAAAAGGACTTGTACAATGATTCTTAATGGGAGTCTCTCATTCTGTGCAGCGTGCGTGCAGGCTTCTAAAGAGAGCTTCTGACAATCCATTAGTCTGCAGAGTTGTTCTCTGTCTGACTCCACCAACCATGGGTGGGACTGCCAAGGGTTTAAAACAAAAAAGGTTAGCTAATTCTCTAGGCTATTTAGTTCAATATTAACCAAGCTTTCACAATTTCTATCAGTGAATCATGCAACATTCAGGAAAGGATATAGCAAATATTGAAATACAAAGGATCATAGTAGTATCTAAAATTAGACAAATTCCTATTTTGGTTATTGCCCTTGCTTTCTTAAACTCTGTTCTACCTATCATATATGTTAAAGCATATCACTGAAATATATCTGACACCCTATAGAGATGGACAACAAAATATAATCATGTAACAAGGTAGTAGAATGTTGTCAGAACTATATCAGTAAGAAAACAAACAAACTAAATGCCAAATTCTAGAGAACTAAACTCACCTTTAGGTAAATGTCAATTGCACGATAAAGACCATCATCAAGGGGCCTAGCATACTCTGGAACAGCAGCAGCAAGAGATTGGAACTTTGGAAGTTTCAGATTAACATCTGGAGCAACCTCCGCAAGGTAACCATCAATTAGTTTAGCAACCATAGTAATTGGTGTCAATGATGGTGAACCCAACAGTTGGGCATCATCAACTATAGAGGGTGACGCACCACCAGTTACTTGATCCATTGCCAAGAAATGCTCCAGTATCCGTTGGACACAATCAACATCATATAAAGTCTCCATGGAATGAGAAAAGTTTGGCATAAGGAGATCTTCAAGGTTAGCCTGGTCAAGCTGCATCCCAATTCTCTTCTCTAGCTTAGATATGCAAGAGGAACTTGCTCGAAGTATCTTGGCTGTTCGAAGTAGGCCAAAGAGGAATTTAGTTGGGACTAGGCCCTTTTGCATGGGAAGTAAATGTTCAACCTCCTCAAGCAAAAGTTTCTGGTCTTCTTCAGAGAGTGCCACTCCCAGGCCTGTCTGTGCAAGTCGATTACTAGACTCAGTAGTGGACTGACGACGGTTTAACCCTGGTAGATACTTTTTGGCATAGAAATTAAGGGAACCAGCCATAATGTCTTGTTTGATGCCCCGAGACTCCATGGCCGAAATTAACCTTTTATAAAATGGTAAACTTAAAGTAGATGCATCTTCATACCACCAATCTGAACTTGAATGTTTTGGCCTAGCCCCTGTGCTTATTCCATTCCACAGAACACTTCCTCCAGGACTCTGCATGGGTCCACCATGCTCCATGACAGGCCAACCAAACAGATTTGGATCTGTAGATGCCTTCATTGCCAACGACTCAATGCACCTTTTAGTGACATGGAGTTCTTCAGCATAAGGGAGAATGTCGTCACACGTCTGAAGTGCTCTCAAAGAGTCTTTCCAGTTTTTAAGAACCACTTGATTGAGAAAGGTTTCCGTCTGTGATATCAGATTCCCATCTCCATAATCTTCAGTCATCTCCAGATACTCAGCAGCACATCGAAGGTATACAACATTTGATGCTGTAAGTTCAAGTTTTACTCCATAACAAAATTTAGCAACAAGCTCAAATGTTTTAGCTCCACCAGGTACGTGAGAGAGTTTTATTACACAGCCATCTTCTCCATCTTCAGAAGCTTCAGCTATCAGTCTTTCCATCACCCCACTCCTTGAAAGCAATGGAAACTGCATTGCACAATTTATACTACCGTCATGTTTGGAAACATGATTCAATGATTAAGAACTCCTCAAATTAAGTACTTTGAATAACCGCTAGTAAGTGCTTAAACTATCTCTTAATTATTTATGAAATATAGTTATAAATATTAATTGAAGGTTAAAAGCAATTTTTAACATCTGAACTTATCTCAGAATTGTTTCTTTCTTCTTAAATATCAATCTGGAAAAATCCAATCCTAACACCAAATAAATATATAAATACTAAAAAAAACAGAGAGGAATGAGAGATAACAAAGGGAAGAAAAGGAGGAACTTTAATTCAGATAATAGTAGTTGCATTAACCAAGTATAAAAGATTCAAGATTTTATTTGCTCAGCCAAGCTGCTTGCAGAGACAATTTAATTACCGTCAAAGTACTCATTCAATGCACATCAAAGAAGCAGTTTAACAGAAGCTAATACCAGAGTTTTCCATAGAAATTAATGGGAAAGCAACATAGAAGTACTGTACATCCCCTTCCATTCACACTAAATACTTCAAACTGGAGCAATATCTGACAATATTAAGATGCTAATAAAGATGTCACTTAAAAATTAATTGTCCATCACTTCTCGGAAAGGACAAAGAAAGCCAAGGTGACAAGATCTCAACTGCAGAAGGTTAAACTTCGAATAAGTTTGAAAGCAGCATTTTTCAATGGGTATAGTTTATTAGCTAACTTGTATCCTTCAGCAAAGTAGATGACATTGAGAAACTGAAATAATTCATTTCCCGCAGATGAATGCCAGCCTTGAATTATCTAATACAACATTCATTTTTTAACAGATATTTAGGCCTTTTTTAATGGAAATTTTACCTTGTGGAGGTGAAATGACATCTCCCCAACTTCAACGACAATATCACTAGGCAGACCCGTTGTGCAGAACCTAAAATAAATGAATAGGATCAAATCACAGTTTGTTTATCCATTTCCAATCAATTTAAATGACAATCATATTTCACCAAGTACAAGGCAGAGGCTGCGAATCACTGTAGATTGATTACAAGAATTTCAGCATTAAGTCAGTTTTTCCTGAGAAACTATCTCTATAATTCATCTAACTTGACTTTCCCCAACAACTGCCCTACCAGCCAAGAGAATCATTTTCTTCACAAAGTGCCAATAGCATATTTGCATAAATGAGATAGCCTCCGTAAATGAGAAATTCTGACAAAATTACTCAAATTTATCAGCTTTAAGACCTCAACAATCAACCCAGGAAATCAAAACTCATTTATAGAAGACAGGTTATGCATGATGCTTAGAATTCAAAACCAAGTAAAACTATTTCAACCAGATATTAAAAGAAATAAAAAAGAATATGAAAAAAAAGAACAATCCCTCCCAAAAAAAAGCAAAAAAAGAAAAAGAAAATGAATGATAACAACCACTGACATGATATCTTGATGCCTGATACAGACAATAATATACCGTATCAGGGCAATCTCAATAATGGGATATGTATACTAACTACCAAAAAATGTAAATCTCAAGTTCCGGCAAAAGCTAATAGGGACAGACAATGGACACTGCTGTCAATGAAATCAGTCACAAGGCCATATTACATAAGAGCATGGAAACAGTTCACACACAGAGGGGAGAAGGAGGATGTGAGGTGGGGTGGGAGGAAGACAGAGCTATAGATTGCCGGAGTTTGACAGTGATACTTGAATCAACATTATCAGTATATCAAATTGGAAGGGTAAGAAAACCCAGAAACAAGAAGCATACCAGGCCTGGCCTTGTCTTTGAAATGCATCACTCTTCGATCCCAGCTTCATACAAGCCATCCCTGGACAGTAGCAACCGAAGTATAAAAAGTGTCACCGGCAAGACTTGGGACAGATAAGAGTTAACCGAAAATAGCTCCAACTTGTACAAAAACCTCTCAAAACACATCCACGGAAGCCACACTTCGACTTCGAGAGACACTAGTGCAAAACAAATTGAGTAATTTCTGCACAGCAATCACGAATTCACCAGTCAATTCGAGTCCTCAAAAATTCCAGAACCGTTCAAACCTTTTTCAAAATCCCAAATTCAGTCGCCAGATCCTTCAGTGCAGAACACCAAATTGGAAAAAACTAATAAAAATAAAAATAAAAATAAAAAAATTGAAACAAAAGAAGCCCACCTCAACTAGATTCCAAATTGAACGCAAACTGCTACTAATCTATTAACAATTACACTCAATTCTCACTCACCTAAAGAAATGATAAGACAAATGGGCAGTAGTTTTAGGTCAACTTCCCCAATTCCTTCCCTATAGAAAACAAGCCAATTGTTCTGACACAACCCTGCCGACTCCCAACTACCTGAAGATTCCAAAATGCAACCCTACGTGCCAAATAAGACCCCAAACCTTCTCCCTTCTCACGCCCATTATTATTGTACAAAACCTTACAACCCTTTTCTTTTAAAAGGAGAAAAAGAATTTGTATTTGACTACAATACATGCAAATCAATCTCCCTCACGCCCCCTTTATCTAGTAATATGTGTTAAAAAAATAATAATAATAGATAGATATATATATATATATATATATCAGGGCTTTCAAGCAAGCAAGACAGGTCTGAAAAGAACCTGGAAAAACGCAAAAAGATGGGGGTAATTAATGGTAGCTATGAATGAATGAATGAAGCACAGGGGCCTCCAACCTCTCATGCAGGTGGGTCCTTTTAACTTGAAATCTACTCAATTGTTTTCTCGAAAGAATAGAGAGCTTAATGAGTTTGTTGTTTGTGGGAATCCTATAGAAACCGCCATTAATTATTGACACTAAGAGTTTTCTGCAATTCAACGTCCAGGAAGGTAACTCAGAGTGAGTGGAGTGATTAAGGGAAACCAATAACAGTAGGAAATCTGATTTATATTTTTTTTTTTTTTTTTTTTTGATGAATGAGGAAATCTGATTTATATAATATATATATATATATATATATGTATAACGTTATTCATCAAAAAAAAATATATATATATGTATAACGTTTAGGTTTAAATAAGTTTACTTATTCCTACGTGTAGAAACGTGATTTTTCGAAGTCTACAATAAATGACCATTTCCGAAAGTAACTGACTTTGTCCAGCTAGGCCATGTGGATGTCTCTCACACTTTGTTCCTTAGTGTTATTTGGTCAATGCCTGTCATTGACAATTAAAATCTACCTACGTCCAGAGAATTCAGAATTGTCGAGTCGATTGAATTTAAATGAAAAATTAATTATTTTAATTCTCATATTAATTTTTTATTTGGATAAAAGAGTTTTTATTTTTTATTTTTAGATAAATAAATCTAAATTCTTTTTTTACGTGGACAAAAAAATTTCTATTTTTCAATTTTTAAATAAAAGAATCATTATTTTTTTTTTCATTTAGACAAACCGATCATTTTGAACAATTTTATTTGGGAAAAGCTGTTAATTTTTACATGATTTATTATTCTGCATATTGTGATAATAATTATTTTATTTTATTTTTTAATTTCTCATAATTTCTCTCTTCTCTTATTGTATTTTTGGACAAAAATTAGTCAAAATGACCTAGTTGTCCAAATAAAAAAAAAGAATGAGATTCGTTTATCCAAAAATAAAAAATAAGGACCTCTTTGTCCAAACTAAATTAGTATGGGACTAAAATAGCCAATTTTCCAATTTAAATTTGAGAACTAAATAGTAGTTTAGTAATGTGGCTCCTCTTATTTAAATGTTTTAATGTGATTTATTAAATTAAAGTTCTAAATTTAAATTTCACTAAAGACAACCTTGTGCCGATTTTAACCATGTATTGTAATTTTAGAGATCTCCTCATAGATTCTTCTCGCATTAGTTGATAAAGATATCAAATGTGAAGATGGGGATGATTATCCATATGGCTTATTAAGTGGTCCTGAATTTGAAACTCACTAAATTCAACCATGTGTTGTAGTTTTGAAAATCCTCCTCATAGATCATTCTTGCATTAATTGATAAAAGATCCCGAATGTCAAGATGGAGATGATTATTCCTTAAAAATTAAAATTGGATATGAAACTGATATTCTCCTAAATCTCTATCTCTATTTCCGCTCCAACTCTCTAAACTATATATATAATGATAACAATTATAATATTAAATTATTAATATTTATTAAAATGAATCATGATAATTATCATAATAAATATTAAATTGGATACAAATAAATAAAATAATAATCATATTATATATTTTCTTAATTTAATATATATATAATCATAATAATTATTGATTTTTTATAAAAATAAAACATAAAAATATTTGATACTTTATTTATTTTTTTATTTTACAAAAATTTATTTAGTAATTTTTTTTAAAAAAAAAATTAACTAAAAAAAAGAATGAAAATTTTTATGAGGATAATATTTAGTAAAAAATTCTAGTTAAGATCTTTAATCCCGATGAAAATGAAGATAGAATGTAATAGTTATTTTCTATACGAAATAGAGACGAAAATGAAAAATACATAAAAAAATCGAGAATAAGAATGATAAAGAAGACTTTATAAATCAATTATCCCGTTGCCATCCCTACATGTCACCCCAACTTTTCCCATTTCATTTAGAACGGGGCTTTATAAAATTATTTGCACAATCTTTTATATAAAATCTTCAAAGAGGAAGAGAGTATTTTAGTAAGAAAATTATCTAGTTTAGTTTCCTAACTATTTATATATATATATTTTTTTTATGTGATTCTAAAACTTTAATTTCATATAAATTGATTTTTTCTCTATTTTAATTTGACAAATTAGTTCTTCTTATAAAAAATTGGTCAATATCCGACCAATTTTTAGCATATAATCGGTTCATGCATTAAACTTAAAGGGTGTATTTATTACTTTATATCCTTCTCATTTAGAATCCTAGTTAGGAGAAAGGGAAAATGGAGATTGAATCACAAAGAGGGTAAGTATGCATTTAATATATTTTATTACATGTTCCTTTTTTTTTTTTTTTTTTAACATGAAATGACAAAAAAGTCCTTTAAATTTAATGGGTGTGTCAATTACATGCTAAAAAATAATTGAGTATTGATCAATTTTGATTAGAAGGACCAGTTTGTGAAATTAAAAATAGATAAATGATCAATTTGTATGAAATTAAAGTTTTAGGACTAATTTAGACAAATATAAACAATTAGGGGATTAAACCGATTTTTTTTTTTATTCTCATGATAACACCTTCACTTATAACTATAAAAGGTCATAAATCATATTTAGAGCAAAAGAAAATATTAGAATTAAAAAAGGGGCGGGGGGGAGTCCAATTTCTCTCTTATCATTGCAAAGTGACAAGAGTTTCATTTTTACTAAAAATAAAAACTTGTTAAAAAAGTTCTATCATTTCAAAATAGTGTCCATGATTTTGAATAGTTGAGGAGCATCTAGGTGAAAAGGAAGAAAGTTGTAAACAATATTGATGTTGGTCTAATTATTTGGGACTAATTGATAAAATATTATGGTTAATTAATGTGATTGATTTAGGAGATGAGGATAGGGACATGATGAATCATTTAGAAATGATTTTCAAAGCAATTATCAATGAGAAATTGTTTGCAATTGAAGAAGTCACTCTCGAAAGGGATCAAATTAAAATGGAGGAAAGAGAGATCATTTGCACTATTAATAAGGGAGATGGAGTTTATGTGAAGGAGAAGACAAAATTAGAGGGCATAGAGAATGGTCATAGAAATAGTGTTGAAAGGAAGAAAAATTAGTGGAAGTGGATGATGTTGATGGAAGTTTAAAGATTAATTTTATGAAACGAAAGATGAAGATGATGTATGATGTAGATAATTGGACCTTCAAGGAAGATTCTTGATGATCGTTTTAAAATTCTTCAACTTGATCTTGATTCTCTTTCCTATTAAATAAAATCAAAGGCTAGAAGGATCCTAAAACTCCTCCGACACGTAAGTCGGCAATAGATAAAAGAGTCAAAATAAATAATTAAAGTCTAAAGGTTCAAGTCAACATATCTTTTTTCTGGTGCAAGTACAAGTATAAATATACGGACATTAGAGGAAAAAATTGTATAAAAATACGATGTGAGAATATAAATATGAACGTTGACAATGAATATCAATATCTATTCTTATGTTCCATGGCATATCCTTACGATGTAAAATTAAAAATATCATTTAAATTAAATGGAAACATTTTTCTAAAAAAAATAAAATAAAAATTTTGCAAATTAGATTTTTTTTTTCCCAAGCCCAACAATGAATATTTTTAATAATTTTTGTTACAAATAATTAATGATAAATTAAAGTACCTATTATTCTAAAATTTACTATAATTGTAATTATATTGATAATTTAACTTTTGTGACCATATTAAATGTGCTAAAAAATTGTAAGCTAACCAGAAGATGTGGCTAAATTGGTAGAAAGATTACTTATGATTGAAGCAATCATAAATTTGAATCATATTAAAGGCAAAAAAATCTCTTAAAAAAAAAAAAGTAATATGTTCAATAACACGACAAATGATTGTAACCAAAATATTTGAGTTATAACAAGAAGGAAAATTCTCTGATTTAGTCCCTTAACTATTTATGTTTTCCTGGATTGGTCTTATAACTTTAATTTTATCCAAATTGATCCTTTATCTATTTTCTATTTCCCAAATTGGTCCTTCGAACCAAAATTGGCCAAAATTTAATCACTTTACCGACATATTCATTAAATTAAAAGGTTATTTTGGTTATTTTATGTTAGAAAAAAAATAAGAAAAAATAAGAAAAAATAATATTTTAGCCAAAATACTCACTTTTTTCAAGAAAAGGGAAAGATATGTGAATAAATTTAATATATCTATTCCATTTTTTCTTTTTTTTTCTAATATAAAATGATCAAAATACCTTTTTAATTTAATGGATATATCGGTAAAGTAATCAAATTTTGGTCAATTTTGGTTGGGAGGACCAATTTGAGAAATAGAAAATAGATAAAGGATCAATTTGGATAAAATTAAAGTCATAGGACTAACCCGAGAAAACGTAAATAGTTAAGAGACTAAACTAGAGAATTTTCCTGATAAGAAAATATTTTTTTGTACAAAGTAATATTAGTATCGAATAAAATATAATTTAATAATAATAATTGTACTGATAATTTTATTTTTCTAACAATTTTAACATACATTTTTATTACAACTAATTAATAATAACTTAACAAAAATGTTTTGATAAAAAAAGTAACAAGAATATATTTGAGTTGAAATAAATTAATATTAGATAATTAATATTTGTGACGACAAAACATAAATGTAAAATTTTTTATATTATTAATTATTAATAATAACAATATATATATATATATATATATATATGAAATATTACAATTAGTACAAAGTATTAAATAAAAAAAATTAGTTATAAATTTAAATATTAATATAAAAAATTTAAAATAAAAAATATAATTAATTAAATATTTAAATTTAAATATTAAATAAAATAATTTAATGTCACTAAAAGTTTACACCAATGATTGTAAACGTAAATGTATGCAAAATATGATGATGACACACACCTGCAAGAGAAAAAAGGGTCCATTTGGTATTTAATGCTTGTCAATTAATACCTGGGGCCATATTTGAGAATTTTACTCTTTGTTTATTTCACGCAGATAAAAAATTTACATACTTTTTTTTTTTTAATATTACGAATTTTAAAATATCTTTTAATTTTTTTTATTCAATAAAATAAATTAATATGTATAAGTTGCGTAGTATTAATTATAAGGGTATTAAACGAAAAATATCAACAAATGTACTTTAATTTTTTAAAGTTACAATTTTTTTTTTTTATATATATAAAAAGAATAAAATAATAATTTGGACAATCGCATATATAATAACACTCTTTATGTTTTTTTTTTTTTTTTACTTGTTACATCGGGAATTAAATTATATTTATTGATATATTTTTTAAAATTTTTTATAATTTATGATTGAAGACTCATATTTATTAATTATTCTTATAAAAAAATAAAATTAAAAGATATTTTAGTTTTTAAAACTAAAAAATATATTAATTTTCTTTATGAAAAATAATAAATAAATAATAAAAGAATGGAGGGAGTAGTGTATTTATTTATATGGTCAACAACAATATGATAGGGGTTGTGGATCCTTATTAATGATGTCCCAGCATGTGCATCATCAACAACAGCTTGCACTCTAAGGATCCATTGGACAAGTTCTTTTTTTTTTTTTTTTTTTTTCCTTTTTATATTAATTAAAAAAATTATTATTTTAATTATTTACCAAACATTTTTTAAAAAAATTAAAATATTAAAAATATTAATTAAAATTTTCAGTATTCAATTATAAAAAAAAATTATATTTAAATATCTCAATTTAAAAAATACATGTAAATTAATTTATGATAAAAATTAAAACATAATTTTTTATAATATATATATATATATTTGTCCAAAAAAATCCTAATTTCTAAAAGATTTTCACGTTTCAAATTTTGAGAATTTTTTTTAAAAAAAATTAAAAATAAAATCTATTACTCTCTATTTTTACTACAAAAATTATTATTTTTTATCACATTAAAAAATAAAGTAACATTTATTATTGCCCCACAATTAATATTTTAATATTAATATTTAGGATTATTATTTGTTTTTAATCCCTAAATTATTTTTAATTAGTTGATTTAATTATTTTTTAAACATTTTTCATTCTTGAACTAAAAAAAGTTTGAATAAATTAATTTTTTAATAGGTTTTAAAATAAATAATTGTTTCACAAATTAATCATTTGATATACACATATAACCATGAAGGGACAAAGATAAAATTTAATATTTAAATAAATAGTAAATTATGTTTTGGAAAGAAAAAAAAAATTAAGAAGAAGACAAATATTTTGAATGAATTTATAATTTTAGAATTATTTTAGAATTTATTGTTTTCCAAATAAAATAATAAATTTTTTAAATAATAATTTATTTAAATATTTTTAATTTAAAGATAAAAAAAAGAATTAAATCGACTATTATTAAAAATAATTTAAAGTCAAAAATACTTAAAATTTTTGTATTTTTTTTTAAAACTATGAAAAAGTAATAAATAGAACAATATCAAAATATATTTTATGATTAATATTAATTTGTTATTTTTATATAAAAAAAAAATTAAATGATATTGTTGTACTTAATTACTTATTACAAATTACTTTTCATTTACTACGGCAAATCGTATACTGATACGTGGCAATGTTAGAAAGACTGACCAATCATAATTGAAGGAGTATCCCAACCAATTGAAAGGTGTCACATTACCACAAGAGGCTCTCTTCTTGTCATCCATTCCTCTGTAAATAGAAGAGTAGGAGAGCTTCAAAGAAAACAAGTCTTGAAGGTTGTGAAGCACTTCTATATCGAATTCTTCCCCTTCTAAGTCTAATCCATCTTCGAGATTAATTTTCAAAAGCCGTCGAAGTCATATCAAATTTATTCTGAGATCAAGTCCAAAGTCCCTCAGAGAAATCAAACCAATTCCAAGATTAAGTCAGAAGACCCTTGGAAGGATAGATCCAATATTCATATCTTCAAATGGATCGAAATCAAGCCCAAAGGACCTTCGATTCCATTGACGAAAAGAATCAGCGGATTAAATAGAAATTGTACCCACATATTTAAATTAATGAAAAACTTATTTTAAAATTAATTTTGTATTTGTATTATTTTTAATTTAATTTTTATAGAATCAAAATTGCCGTTTACAATTGTAACTTTTAAATAAAAATATTTTTATTTAAAAGAATTTAAAAATTAATTTGAAGATAAATAATTAAAAAAAAAAAAAGAAAAAGAAAAAATGGAGGGAGTATGAGATAGTAGTTTGGGTCCCTTGGTCTTCAAACAACCATTTAAAACCAGAAATTCCTCTCAAAAATATGAGTTGCTGAAGCATTCTAAAATTAAATGCTCCCTCATTCATTTCATGTATGGTAAATTGGTATATATATATATATATTTTTTTTTAATTTTGAGAAGAAAAGAACCGTTATTTATTAATGAGTAACCAATTCTTCTGTAACTCATATATTGCAGATGGTTGAGGCATTTTCCACCAACACACAATATGCGTTAATTGTTTTCTAACGTTAGCTAATATGTGAGCAGCTCTATTAGCCATTCTAAGAACATGTTTGAGAGTGAAAACAAGAGGACCCAAATAAACAGATTTTAATAGATTTGGGTAAATTGGTATATTTAGTCCCTAATTTATTAATATTTAGTGAAATTAATTTTTGTATTTTTTTTTTATAATTTTTTCCGAATAATTTTAAAATTGTGAAATTGGTCATTCCATCTATTTTTTCGTTAAATTTATTAAAATTTTCATTGTTAGCTAAGTAATTATAGAGGTTGCAATTACACATTGACGATAAATCTAACAGGAAAAAATAAACAAAATGACCGATTCTACAACTTTAAAATATTTTAGTGGTAAAAAAAATTAAAAAAGAAAATACAAAGACCAATTTTTACCAAAAAAAAAAGAAAAAAAATTGGAACTATTTTGACGGATTTGCCCTTCATTTAATAAGCCAACACCTTTGCATAGTCATCATCTTCTTCTTAGAAGCTGAACCCATTTGGACAAACACCTTTGGTTTTCTAAAATTATCCATTTTGATAATTGGAGAATATTCACTCCGTTATTATTTCATATATATATATATATATAAAGACATAATTATTGATAGACATATTTAACAATCATAATCTCTTCAAAATTGACCATAAAATCATTTTGTTTTTACTTGTAATGTGATTTTCAGTCATAAATGTGAAAGTTTTCATAATTTAAGTAATGATTAAAATTATTATTCCTTTGTTTGTACATATGAAAACTAGTTTTCACTTTTCATTTTTATATTTAACTTTTTAAATAATTAATTTTTTTTTTACACGGTCCAAAATAAATTATTTCTAGTTATTAAACTTTTTATAATTGATAAAATAAATCTTTATTATGAGAATTTACAAACATACAAATATACAAAAGTACAAACTCAATGACATATCTTATCATCGGTATAAAATTTAATAATTTAAAAAGTTATAAATAATTTTTTTTAATTAATTAAATAGTTAATAAATTTATCATTTAATTAATTATAATATGATGAATAATATCTTCACACATGATAAAGATAATGAGAACCCATCAATAAAAATTGATGGAATTTCTCCACTAATCAAAATAAAACTATATTACCAAAAAGAAAAGACCTTAACCAATAAAATCAATTGAATTAGTTACGTCATTGAACAGAGATATTCATCATTAAGAAGAGGTTAGAGATTGTCTCTCAAGGCTATTGGTGAATCAAATCACACTAAAAGAAATACCCACTTTTAAATCAATACAAAGGTTAATAACATAAAATATGGGAGAAAAATATTTAAAAATACAAAAAAAAAAATTATGTTTATAAGAAAAATTGATATATTTAATCCCTATAGTTTAGATTTTTAGTGCATTTTATTTTACTTTTTCCATTTTTTTTTTAGAACTTTTATATAATAGATTCCAAAAATATTGTGCAAGTGCATTTGATCTCTAAAAATATTAAGCAGTTGTGTTTGGTATTTTTTTTATGTTAATTTAATAGATCCCAAAACTGTCACAAATGCCTATGATCCCTTAAAAATATCAAAAATAAGTTTTGGTAATTTTCTTCATAAATTTAAAAGTTTTGAACAAATAAATATTCGACCATGTTGATTAATCAATCTATTAGAGATAAAATTGTCTTTTTAATTTTTTTTATTAATATTTTAAGAAAAATCGAATTAAAAAAGAAAAGATAAAGAAAAATTTAATATTAGCCCTGTTACATTTTTATTTTTCTCGTTGCACGAATTTAGGTTTTGGAGTAAAAAAAATATTTTGCTATTGTTGATTTTAGGTTTTTATACAAGCGAATTTGTTGAATAGGAGCAAAGTTTAAGAGTAGAATTAAAATTGTTGAATTGTTTTGTAATAGAGAAAAGTAGAGCTGTTAACGAGCCAAATATTTTGTGAACAAAGTTTGTTTGAACTTATTTATGTTTGATTATGACTCGTTTGCTTATTAAAAAAATAAGTGAATAGATGTGATGAATCACCAACAATTAATCTATATATCGTTCGGTATTACCACAGGTAATCGCATTACCTGCTTTAAGGCCAAAAAGGCTGAATGTTTTAAAAATGTGGCCATTCATGTAATATTTCCTAAAAAAGACCTTTTAGACAAAAAAAAGAAAAAGAAAAAGAAAAAGAAAAAAAACCCTAACTACTTAGGTACAACGGGGCATCCTCAAGTACATGGACAATCATTCAATCCCTAGAGTATTTGCTACACACTTGGAAACTTGATTTCTTGGAAGTTGGGATTAATAAATGACTCTAGTGAAGTTTGTATGTATATAAGAACAGCTTCTAAATCAACATTTGAAAGATACCTTATGAAGCTCTTTATGGGTAAAAATGCTGATCCTCTTCAATCTATAGGGATGAATTGGAATAACAAAATAGTATTAAGACTAATAAGATATTGGAAAATTGGTCATTTTAGTCCCTAAACTAATTTTGTTTGGATAAAAAGGTTCCTGTTTCTTATTTTTAGATAAACGAATCACCATTCTTTTTTCGTTTGGACAAATGGGTCCCTGTTCTTTATTTTTGGATAAATGAATCCCTATTCTTTTTTTATTTGGACAAACGAGTCCTTTTGACTGATTTTTATCTAAAAATATAACAAAATAAGAGAGAAATTATGAGAAATTAAAAGATAAAATGAAATAATTATCATCAC
>JAXGGT010000001.1:12773867-12808308 GCA_035583425.1 Marsdenia floribunda
CGAACAGTTCAGTCGCAAATCGGTAGTAAAATTAACTACCGAAAATTTCGGTCGTAAAAATCGGTCGTAATTTCAGTGTTTTTTTGTAGTGTAATTTTTCACGACCGACAAATTCAGTTGGAGTTCAGTCATAATTATCCTATTAGCAACCGATTTACAACCGATATGTCGGTCGTAAATCACTTTGTTTCTTGTAGTGCAAGAATTTCTAGTGGGATTCTAACAAAGGAGACAAGGGTTATTCATGGATATCATGGTCAAAACTATGCCTTTCTAAAGGTGAAGGTGGGCTAGGTTTTAGACAATTAGAGGTATTCAATCAATCTCTATTGGCAAAAAAGGGTTGGTGCATCATACAAAACCCTAATTCCCTAGCTGCTCAAGTTCTCAAACACAGGTATTTTGCAAATTCTGATTTTTTCAATGCCAAATCTGGGCAGCAACCCTCCTACCTTTGGAGATCATTACTGCATGGGAGGGACCATGTTAATGAAGGGATTAAGATGGAGAATTGGAACAGGAAACAATGTGAAGGTGTTTGATGATCCGTGGCTACCGAAACCAACAACCTTCAAACCAATTTCAACCCCATGCTTCCTTAGTGATAGATTGTATGTGAGTGACTTGCAGCAGAATGGAGTTTGGCGTGAGGAGCTCCTTGCTGTTCATTTTTGTAACCAAGATCAAGATCTCATTCGCAAGATACCACTAAACCCTAATGGAGGTAATGATCAACTCATATGGCACTACACTCCTTCCCGGCGATTTACCGTCAATTCTGCTTATAAACTTGCTATCACAGAGAAAAATCGCAGCAAACAAACAGGTCCTTCTGTTGTTAATCAAAATTTGTCCAATTTGGGATTATTTGCTACCGCCGAAAGTTCAAATTTTTGCCAGGCGACTTGGTCACAACTCGTTGGCAACAAGTACAAATCTGAAATACAAGAGAATTAGGGATACAAACAGATGTCCACGCTGTTTGGGGAAACCTGAGAGTGATATTCATATCTTTCTCGAATGTGGTTTCGCAAAGGAGGTGTGGTACTGGTCAGGGATTCACATTTGTGCTTATCTGCCAAATGCATTGTCTTAGTTACACCTTTTCCACAACATTTAGGAATTAACTCCTAAAGATTCCAATATGCTGGCTCGAGTTATTATGGTGTTATGGGCGCAATGGAGAGCTAGAAATGCTTTCATATTTAAAGGAAAGGATGATAACCCTCAGACAATCTGTGATACAAGTTTAGGGTATTTGCAGCTATTTCACGAGTTTCAGAGACAATCTACAAATAGATTGTTGCAAAATCCTACATCACCTGTAACATGGAAACCGCCATTGATAGGATTTCTGAAAATTAACGTGGATGCATCTTATTCTAATTCGGGGTCAGGTTATGGATGTGTGGCGCAAGATCATGAGGGAAACGTGCTTTTTTCTGTTGCCGGGCCACTTCTGCAGATAACTTCAGCTGCACATGCTGAATTGTTTGGAATATGGCAGCCTATTAAATGCGCAAAATTTCATCGTTTGGCTCAGTTTATGGCGAAGTCTGACTGCTTCCACATTATTACTAAAGGCTTTATTGAGATGTTTCAAGATGACTGGTGTATCATACCTGATAACTTGGTTCATTATGTACCAAGGGAGGCAAATAAGGCTGCTCGTTGTCTAGTTCAAGTAGGCAAATCTCTTTCTCATGATGGTCGTTGGCAAGGGTACTCACATCCCTCTGTAATGGCTGTTCTACAGCAAGAATGGATCAGTATCAATGGATGATTTCTTTTTTCCTCAAAAATTTAAAAAAAAAAAAAAAAAAAAAAAAGGTTTGTTTATAGGTTTCACTCTAATTTTCCTGTGATTGTTAGGTTTCCTATCAAAGATGCAACGTTCTTGGACTTAATATATGATGTTGATTCTTCATCTTTTATATAAATAGTTTGGACTTATCCAATTTACCTATTACTAATGATGTACTTTTTAAAGGTGATTTATCCTAACAAATACCTTCATTATTGTAACGTTATGATTTTGCATAATTACACAATACTCTTACAACTAAAGCTTTTACTCCAAAAAAAAAAAAAAATGTATACATTTTAACAACTAAAATTATTATTAAACCAATTTAAATAATATTATCCATTTTAGCACATTTCAAATATATTTTTACGAGCATTTAAAATACATTTTGAAAAAAAAGACTTCAAACTCCTACTTAACAACCACTTAAAAATCTCCTAAACGAGCAATCTCCTCCACGAGCAATATAAGAACCAATTTCAAAAGTCTCCCATCCCGTTGATAGTGTATTATAAACAATTTAATAATATTGTCCGTTTTGACACTTAAAATGCTTCTCATGAATTTAAAATGATTCATTGAGTAAAATGAATCTAAATCCTATTTAAAAAAGCCTCAAAAACCTTCTAAACGAGTAATCCGATAACCCAATTTACAACAATTATATAATTTTGGATAAATAGCCAATTTCGTCCCTTAAGTTTGTAGGTTTGTCTAATATAGTCCCTCATGTTTAATTTTATCAAAAGTAGTCCCTTATGTATTTTTATATTAGCCAAAGTAATCCTTTGGCCGTTATCTTCCAAACTTTCCGTTAATTTGTGTTGTGGGTGACTTATAATAGGGGTATTTTGGTCATTTACCTATCCCCTTCCCGTTAATTCTTCCTTAATCGGTATTATATCTTAATTTTTTCCCTCTTTCGTTTTTTAAGAAAACCCCCCCGAAACCAATCTTCCCCTTAATCGAATTTCCCCATTTGTTCCCCAAAAGAAAAAACCCTAGTTCCCCCTTATTCTCTGAAATCCACCTTCCCCATTCTCTGTAACCGATCGAGGCTGTTTTTTCTTACAGGCTCTAGTTTGTTTGATTCTAGTGTAATCGAAGGTATGTCTTCTTCATCAAAGATGATTTTTTTTTTTTTTTAATCCGGTAATTATTTGAATTTTAATGAACAAGTGGTTGTTAGATTTCTTCAACAATACCTAGCGGCTTTGATTTGGTTTGATTTAGTTTTATACTTGTATGCAATTAGATTGTTTATTTTCTTGTTTTGATTCTTCATGCCCTTAAGCTGTAAGCTTCCACCTTCGACTTCTAATTTTTAATGGGGAAATACATAATTGGCTGAGGAAAGATTTTGGGGAATGTTAAGAGAATTGGTTGTTTTAGTCCTTAGTTTTTTCAAAAACAATTCAAGAACATGATAAAAGGTAAGAAATGTCTATAAACTAGTTGTTGTTATTAACAAGTTCACGTTCTTATCTTTAATTTCTCTTGCTTTTTGAGAAGAGTGACCCGTTTTCAAACTTGTGCTGCTAAGATTTCTTATGACTATATGGGCATTGCATTCTGAACTTCTTACAGACATCATTCCACCTTATTCAATTTGCTGTATGATTTTGGAAATGATGTTTTATGTAATTAAAGAGTGTTCCTGAAATTTTTACTTTCTGTCATACATTTTATAATCTCTTCATTGTACATTGTCTTACAAGATTGGGGTAAATGTACTTCTATTGATAAGTAAAATTAGATGAAGATATCTAATTAGGCCCCATAGTGATGGTCTGATATCTGTTTATTAGAAATTTATTTCGAAAATGTATTTTGTGTTCAGTTAATTGGGGAAAAAATGCTAACCTCTTGTTTACAATTCCTATAATTAATGCTTTCTTAAATGTCCATACCGAGTTGAAATCGGACATCTATTTCTGTATGGTGGGCGTAATTGGAGTGATTTTAGGCTGTAATATTTTGGGGATTCTGGAAGTATTTGACTAGAAACTACATGAGTAATGCTAAATGATGGTATCAGCTTTTGCCTTAAGTATGACAACAGTTAAGAGTAAAGAAAGACCAAGTGGAGAAGAAAATAAAACTGGGAACTGCACACAGAGAATTGCTTAAGTTCTATCAGAAAAACCTTAGAATGATTCCCTAACTATTCTAGTTGGTGGGAAATGAAGAAGTTAGCATTTTATTTTTCTGGTAGAGGTAGGTTATCTGTCGGTTTCATTCAGACCGATGAAAGGGATCTTATACAAAGTGAAATATGGAGCTATAATCAGTGAACAGTTCCCTGTTCAATTCTTTTGACCATGATGGTAGTAAAAGCAAGTTATTGGAATCTTAAATGGAGAATGAAATCTTGATATATAGCCAATTTAAGTGAACATGAAAAATAAAGGAAAGGTGCATGCAGGTTCAAAGTCTCAAACTTAAATTGGCTAACTATGTATTTGGGGTGATTATATATTTTACTGTTGCATTCAAGTTCAACTGTCATTTTTAAACAATTTCAATTTATTAGAGTGTACTCTTTCCATACTAATTTGTCAATTTTTTTTTTTTTTTTTTTTTTTGTTTATTTTCAGGATAATGGGTGTGATTTTTTCTACTAGTTAGACCCACCAATTTGCAACAGGTCTAATTCTACTATATCTGGTTTATTGAGGAGAATTAAAAGGCTGGAAGAGGAGAACAATTTGTAAAGAAGAAGGCACAATAAATTTAGGATTGCAGTAATAATGGGGGTGATGATTTGGCTCTATTGGAGCTTTTTTGGAAGGGAAAAAAATTGTTGTAATTGTAGGTTAGTTTAATCTGTTTAAGTAGATACTGAAGGTGTAATTCTATTATGTAGCATGAATTATGTAGCATGTTGGAAGTCATTTAAGCTGTTATGGATATTGCAGCTGGTACAACTTTTTCTTAATACCTGGTAGAGCTTAGTCTATAAACTAATTCATTAGATAGCACACAAACATACAGGTGGTTGTGGTCACAAAAAAAACTGCCTTTTGGCACTTCCAGCAATCCACTGGCACAGAAAATTGTTTTAGTTCTTGAAATCTAAATTACAAAACTTCGCAAGGCAAGCGAGGTTTGTCCAAACAGAAAGTTACAGCCACATTGATCGAATGTATCATTGATAAGAGGAAGGTATAACCAAAACAGATATTCCAAAAATCCTGAAATATATCAAATGGAAGATGATGGGAATAATATTGACATATACACAGAGAGGACCTTCATGTTCACAATATGAACTTGCTAAGCAAAAATATTCTTCAATTACATTATATACCCAATGTTCTATTATAAAGATCCCCTTGGCTAGACATGCGTAATTTTGGATCTTCAAAGCCACTGTAGAATTTGTTGAATCCCAGCCTATCAGACCTGAGGAGTTCAGCCATACCCATATGGTGCCCTGTAAAGCAACATAGGAACTATTAAGTATCCACACACACCATTCCACCACACCATGAAAAATGCCTTTTTGCTTGCACCGTATAATATAGGAAGAAAATCAGCATTTCAAACAAGAATGATGGATGAAAGTCATTTCAAACTCAATACACAATGGTCTACCCCAACCATATTATAGCTTTTTCGTTATCCATGGAGGAGAAGATTCAATAAAGGATACTCTCAAAGCATCAAAAACCTCTTCTAGTTTTCACTTCCATAATTCAAAAATTCAAGATAATAAAGTTGATTTCTTTCAATACATAATAAAGCTGATTTCTTTCAATACAAGAGGTTGCTTCTTTCTCTTTTTTAGGTTCAAGGCCCACTTGGCATATATATATATACATATATCAAAGAGCAAAAAACACTAATACCATTTATACTTACTCAAAATACTTCTCAAATTTTCTAGATGATAACATAGTCGACATGTCATCATTGTCTGTAATCCGACCATGACTCCTCCTTCCACATTTTCTACCAATGGACTTCATTGCACCTTCACCTGTTGACAGACAAATAAGACTGAAATTAATTACATTTAACAAGATATGTGCCTGTTAGGGGCCAAAGAAACAGTTAAAACTTTTGAAGACTTCTACTCCAAATCCTAGGTCAAAACCTTCATCATTAGTCTTCTTCACCCCCTTTGCTGACTTCCTACTTTCTGAATTCAGGTTTAACCCCCACAATCATTTCAATTCTTTTTTTTTTTAAAAAAAAAAAACAAGAATATAAAGTAACTAAATGGATAGATCATAGAAAAAATTTGTAGAAGTCTGTTATGTTCCTGAAAGCCCAAAAGTTCCAATATATATACCAAGAGATGCATTTCCATTTGAGTTATCGAGCAGGGGGTAAAAGATTCAGGGGCTCAGGCTGTCAGGCATGTATGTATTCAGAAAAGAAGTGTCTAGTAAAAGGAACCAACAACTGCATTGCCACAACAAACATAACCTATATATTTGAAAAGAATATGCATATTCACAAACCCGAAATGAAAACTAAGTCTACACAATAAGTCATATCAAGAGACTAGCACATTTTCGAAGCTATAATACTGTTATATAACTATAGAGAAGGTAGACAATTATGGTGCATATATGAACAAAAATGCCCCCTACAAAATTGACAAGTGGTACAAAGTCTCCCCCACCCCCTCCTTTGCAGCTACCCCTTTTTCTTTCACATCGTTTCACGCATTTAGTAATCTGACCTGTGTTAAAAGTGTATAACTTGGGACTTGGGAGTATACTAACTTGAATTAATTTATCTGCATTTAATCCTTCCATTCTTTGTTCATTCTCCTTGAAGCGATGCTTTTGGATGGAGGGCTGGGAGTCACTGGCAAGGAGGGTGTCCTGGGAGCCTCCTCGTCATCCCAGTCATCATCCCAGCTATTATCCCAGCCATCATTTAAGTCTGTTTCTCTTTTTGCGTTAGAAAATTCAAAGGACCCAAAAAATCAATGAAGTTGGTTTTTCTAGGTGGCGAAAAGATCAGCGCTCTACTTCTCCATTATGAATTTAACAACCAATTGAGAACAAGAACTTAACATTACAACCCTAAAGAGAAATCTAAGCATGATATCACAATGATTCCCCGCAATAAATTCAGCTACTAAGCTTGGATTAGCAGAAAAATACAGTTGAACGAAAACATAGGCTGATTTACCTTTAACTACGAATATACAAGCAGAATTTTCCGACTAATACAAAACACAAAAAAGGAGAAACAAAAAAAAAGCAAACTTACCTCTACCTGTGAATCTCTAATTCTCTCACATTTTGTAAGGTTTGAAAACCAGAGCCTTGGATGCTCCCTCTCAACTCTTCGATCGGTTATTCAAGAAGGTCGATTACAGAGAATGAGTTTAGGTTAGGGTTTTTTCTTGAAGGGCTCGACAGCCTCGATCGGTTACAGAGAATGGGGAAGGTGGATTTCAGAGAATAAGGGGGAACTAGAGTTTTTTCTTTTGGGGAACAAATGGGGAAATTCGATTAAGGGGAAGATTGGTTTCGGGGGGGTTTTCTTAAAAAACGAAAGAGAGAAAAAATTAAGATATAATACCGATTAAGGAAGAATTAACGGGAAGATGATAGGTAAATGACCAAAATACCCCTATTATAAGTCACCCACAACACAAATTAACGGAAAGTTTGGAAGATAACGGTCAAAAGATTACTTTGGCTAATATAAAAATACATAAGGAACTACTTTGGATAAAATTAAACATGAGGGACTATATCAGACAAACCTACAAACTTAAGGGACGAAATTGGCTATTTATGCTATAATTTTTTAATCTTTAAATAATGACTTATGTGTCAGTCATATAGTGACTTTTTGACAAAATCTTTAATAAGATTGAACAAAAGAATCAAATTGTATAAATAATTGTTAAAAAAATAAATAAATAAAATTAAACGTCTAAACATATAAAAGCGTATAAATTTGAGATGAAAAGAGCCAGTTATACCATCAAAACAGTAAGTACACATATTGGAACCTATCAACACCATCTAATATGACATCCTTTCTCAGTTCAACCTCTAAATAATTACGAGGCTGCAACCTGCTTGGCTGTACTATCAGGAGTCTGAATTCTTTCACATATCTATAGGGAAGTGAACTTGGATCTTTAGATAAGGTATTCGAATGGTTAATTGCTACTGCTGCATTTGTCGACGAATATAATCTTTCACATTGGGAAAACTTTCGCCGCTCACCACAAGAAGCATTTTTTTGGAATTTTCCCATAACAAACCACCACACTCTCGTGCAAAGTCGCATGCAGCATCAAATACATCCTGCCAAGTTGATGAAATAGGCACACACAATCACAGTCGGTCAAAAAGTAGTACTATAGTTTTTTGTTTTTTTGTTTTTTTTTTTTTTTTTCATAAGGAGAAATGGCGAAGAACTTGGATAACTAATGCTTCTTACCCTTGAACTGAAATCCTCGATAGAGTGTGCAGGTATCATTTCAACCCTATTGAGATCTGATTCCCACAACCTTATCTGCCACAAGAAAACCAACATGCAAGCACTCATTAAAGTAGACAATTTCACTAACCAGAATCCTAACTGAAACTGCAAACCTAAGCTCACAACAACACATTTTAAAAGTTTTTCCATGTCAACTTATATTCTGCAAATTTTGCTAACAACAGAGGCAATGTCCATAAACCAAGCCTTCCTAATATTCAACACATTGTTGTTACATATATGAACCTGATCAGTCACGTTCTCTGGAACAGAAGGTATCCTCTCTGCAACCCGAGGATGTGCATTCTGCTGAAGAAAAGATATAATCTGCAATCTCACAACATGAACTTCATTTATTTCATAGACAGAAGAAAAACCTCCATGTTAGATGTTCCCAAGCTAAAGAAATAAAAATGTTCCCCAATAACCTATGGAGCTCCATCAGTAAATCTAGAAAGTACCAGAGACATATATCAGCAACCTTTGCCACATAACATGGTCCAAGAGCAAAGGGAATTCTAGAATTCCATGCAGAATGTTTTTTGCATTGAACTACTAGAGTCAACTAGTCGAAGAGCCATAAAACAATTCAAAACAGTTGTATGCAACTAGATTAATCTTCTGCATTAATATATTCCAGGCTAGGGTCCTGCGGTGTAGCTACTCCATGAAGAAAGTAGGCAACTATTCTACCGACATATCAATGACAGGTGCTTCACAAACTGTGCTTCAGAAAAGGATATACATCTTATTTATTTAAAGAGAAAAAAAAAAGAATCGACCAAGACTACAAGTGCATAGGGATGGTTAATTTCTCAAGAGGAAGTTAAAACGTGAAAGTAGCTCAATATCTGAGGTAGAGAAAACAATTCAATGTTTCTTCCACATAATATGATTTAATAGTCATGTGATCTTTGGAGGGTGGTCGTGCTGTGGATATTTTCAATTCTTATCAAGCCTTTTCAGTACCTAAAGTATGAGCTACAGCTTAATAGACAATTTTAATAGCAGCTTGCAAGTGTTCAGCTAGTCGGTATGGTCATTAGGGTGAATGACCTGAAAGTGGTTGCTAAATGACTCCTTGGTTCTAACTAGAAAGATCCTAAAAGACACGCAAAGGAAGTTCTAACCCCAAAAAATTAAAATTAAAAAAAAAAAAAAAAAAAAAAGAGAGAGAGAGAGAGAGAAAGAAAAGGAATGTCTTGTAACCCAGTATAAATTGAACCGCTTTTCCAGAAAATAACATGGTTCACTTCATCACACAAATAGTAAGACAGGAGACATTGTGATTCTCACGAGTAGACCATGCTCCCTCCATTTTATTTATTTTTTTCACTTGACATCAATCAAGTTTTACAATCTCAAGAAAAATGTAAAAATTAAGGTTATTTGTAGAAAAACTAACAAAACTTTTGACTGTTCATTATTCTATAGAATATAATGAGTTTGAATTGTAGAGCATTATATAAAGGGTATTAAAAGGAAAAAAATATAATAAACAATACCTAGATTTCATAAGATGACAAGTAAAAACAAAACCTTGGAATCTTCCAATGGTGACATTTTAAACGGTAAAAAAAAAAAAAAAAAAAAAAAAAGGTTATATAGAAGACACTGCACATGCATGAATGTTGGTTGACAGCAATAAAGAACTTCCAACCTACCAATGAGCCTTTGGTCTAGTGGTATGTTACTCGCTTTGTATGCGAGAGATACCAAGTTCGATCGCGGATGTAATCCAATATTACTCCAAAAAAAAAAGAAACTTCCAACCTCAAGTACCATTCGAGATTCCTGCTGCTCCAAACCCATGTATAATGTACAAATGGTAAATATGACCTTTTTATTGCGACTCAAACAAGAAATATAAAAGTAACTAAAGGGCCAATCTATCTAAGACAATTATAGTTTAAAAAAATTAAAAATGCAAATACCATCTGATACCTAGGCGAAGAGATTAAAGGACCCAATTATTTCTAGATCACTTGTATTTATCTTTGACAAAATTTAGATACCCGTCATCATTAGCTAAGGATGCAACCCGTCTTGAATATGACTACAAGGAAAACAAATATAAGCAATAGAAAGATAACATGACTTACCTGCTCTGCGGTAATGCCATTTAGAAATGCTTTATACAAGCTTTCTTTCGTCATTCCTCCAACAATAAGATTAGGAAGCTGGTATTCCACCCTGAATTTCCAGAATTAACTCCTTTTTAACAAAAAGTGGATGGAAAAAAGAAGCAACAAAAATGAAACACTGAGATATTATAAACCTACAATAGCACAGGTAGACAATTGATACTCAAGTTTCAGTCTCTTTTCCAGTAAAGAGTCCCACCTTCCCCATAAAAATAAAAATTCATAATTAGTTGATGCTACCAAATGGAGCAGCAACTCCACATGCAAAAAGAAATGGACTCCTAGACCTTATACACGTTTTGGCTAATCCAAGAAAAGGATATATAACACATCCCCATTTAAAAAAGAATCAAGGTTTATGATACCCGGTCAAAAATATTATTCTACGTCCCATTAGGTTTGTCACATTTTTGTTAGGTTCCACATTTCGTTTAGTAAAACTTACCCTCTGAACAGTGCAGGATACATCCTTCCACCATCAAGGTCATCAAACATATTATCTCTTTTGCTCATTTTGCTCCTCTTTCAACCATAAATAATTTATGTTTTAAAGTTCTGAACTTAAGAAACAGATGAAGACTGGATGTGCCACAAATGTTTTGCACGTAAGAAGCCAAAGGAAAAAGAGAAAATAGATAGGTCCCACAGTGATATGGAGGAAATCTAGGTCAATGAATTAACTTAGTTTGTGCGAACTAGGCAGTGACTGCTGCTGAAAAGAAAGGATATAACTCATTCAATCAGAAATATAAGATTACAAGTAGAAGTACCAGAAGAGAGATGTGCTTCAATTTTTTGATGCACAATAAGTTGCACGCCTTTTACTATTTGTGCACTTTAATCCTATCCAAACACTAAAACCTCAGTCATCAAGAAACTCTACTTTCTCTAACTTTAAATCTTCTCTAAGTTTTGTGGTATATGAACTAGGTGGCAGGAATGTTACAACAAAAGCATGTGAGTGTGCACATGCTGTTCAATAAAGTTACTCAGCTTTGTATTCATATAAATCTATTAGCATGCAACATCACTAAACCCACAAATTATTCTTCGTTGATTCTTTCAACATATTCAGCTCTATTAACTATCTTAAATATTAGGGAATGCAAGTAATATAATAAACAGATTGGAAAAATTGAACTTGCATCTACGGTTTCCTACTGGAAATTGCATGCAACAATACAGCTTAACGTGGAAAGCAGATAACTGATGTGGTTCCAAATCATAATGTAATCTCTGGCCATCACTGCAAACTATAAACAAATTTCTTGCCGAGCATGTCACTTCTCAGAGTGAAAATTGATTTTCAGCAATGTTTCAACATATGCTTTCTTTTTCATTACGCAATGGTTCAACCTCCCTAACATATTACAAAAATACACTGGAGGTGGTTGCTATAGCGCAAAGTGCATCACTTTACCAAAAAAGTAATAGGAACAATTTGTTATTATCAAATGTGAGAGAATATGTTTTTCACTAGGAATCACTCATCTTAATATAAAGAGATTCCTCTCAAAAAGGGTGAGATATTAAGGGTATATTTGCCTAACCATTTTTCTAAAATTATTTTTTAAACCTTACTATTACATATTTAAAAATAAATTTTCAACTCTGCTAATTGTATTTTTAATATTTAGTACATTTTTTTTTAAATTCAAATATTCAAATCTTAAAACACTTGTCCCAATATATCATTTATTTCAAGAAAGAAAATCAAAAAAAAAAAATTTTTTCAATTTTCAAAATTATCCTTTTTGCACCAATTATCTGCTAACTATTTATTGCCATAATATTCATGTAGTTGATATCACCATAAAATCCAAAATATCCTTTGCTCATCTACAATTTCTTCAGCAATTAGTTCTGGTGAGGATCTAAAGAATTATTCATGTCTTTAAGTCAAAAATCTTTGAATTTAATGTGTTTCATTTTTATATTATTTTGTTTTATTTTGTACACAGGATGAAAATAGATATAATATCTCTTAGGTTATAATAGATATATGTGTATATATATACATATCAGTGTACAGAGAAAAATAATAGAACACACCCAAAAACAAAGTTGTAAAATCTTGAATTTATATTTTAAATTTTCTAAAGAGGATATATGTTAAATAAATAAAGTGAAAGAAGAAAAACAAAATAAAGATGGATTTGGAAATCCAAGATAATATTTTAAAAAGTAAGATACATGACTTTCACAGCATTTTTCTATTGCTTTCATAGATATACTATCAGAAGAAACTACTAGCCCTGCATTTTAATTCCTAGTAATTAATTACTTTCTACAAAATCACATTCCTAGCAATTGAGAGTACCAAAAGGCCCTTCTAAAAAGTCTTGAATGCATGATTAATCTCATTCCTTTCTGCTGGATGTGACATTACTGAATTTAGGCAACAAACATTCAATCAGAGCTATAAAAAAGAGGAGGGGGGGGTGCGGCGCTAAATCCTAAACCGAATTTCCAAATTTGAAAATCCACAAACCTTTATTCAATGTCCAAATATCCAATGGACTAAATCCAAAAAATAGTCCCTAAATAAAAAATTCAAAGAATAGGAGAACCACAAGGGCATCCAACCCCTATGATGATTATTTTTCAAGTTTCTTAATAATATTTAGGGAAGATCCATATATCTTTAACTAATTAATATTAAGTCCACATTGCATCATACTTTAAAGAGGAAACATGGAAATCATAAATTCACCACAATTTCGATGCATAAAGTTTCAATGATGTATCAGAATAATCTCAACATGGTTACAAAGGACTGTGCTCTAGGATGATTTTGGCTATTTGGGCCAAGAAGAAAAGAGACAATGACATCAATTTACTGGTGGAAGGATTTGTCACAAGTCCAAATTCTTATTATAAATAATTCACAAACAAATTCAATAATTTCTTCAATCCTGACAATAAATCACTGTTCAATGCAGAAAGCCCCTAAGTGGTAATTTATAATCCTTCACAACATAATGATCCTCTGTTGCAATTCAGCCTCTTCTTTCTTGATCAAACTAGTAAAATTAGGACTACTATTTCTAGATTAAACTACTAAGAGTATTTTTCTTTCTTCGGGATTTTATGATACAGTGAGAAGCATTGCATAAGTATGGTGGGATACAACTTCACGTATTGTGTCAGATTCTAGTAAGTGATGTAGCTATTTCTAGGATTTTGGTTATCATACTACAGTTTGAACTCTAAATTACCAATATTCTTCCCCTGCATATCACATGGCAAGCACTCCTAGTTCATCCTGAATCACTTTGGCATGACCACCTCAGATCAAAAGGGGGATCTGTATCAATAAGTGAGCAGAAACCTGTACACGCAGAGAATGGCCCCCAAAAAAATATTGATAGAACCAATACATTGAACTAAACTTAAAGTAACAGTCCTTAGGCAAGGACCAGGAAGTTAGCAAATATATATAGCAAAAGAAGGTGGATTAAACTCAGGCAGATCTTGGTCATGCCTTTCCCTATTTTGGTGGTAACAAACTTCATGCAATTTGACCGGTGAGCAAATTAGCAAGATGTAGGAATAGATGCATCAAAACTAACAAAGAAAATTTATAACTCACGAAGTTAAGGAAAACTTTGACTTATGGGCCTCAACCTAAGCTAGGCCAGTAATTTTGAACCTGTAAACCAAATGGAAGACAGATACCTGAACCAAGGTAAGGGTCTAAGGTCTGAGGGCCCAAAACGTTTAATTTTGCTACTTCTACCAAGTCAAGGATATGAATCCTACAGCTAATAAGAGCTAACTACTTTACTAGTAACAATAAAAAAGATATCAAGGGGAGATCCAACACCAACATCAATAGAAGGTTAAAGATTTTGGCACCTTCCCTGTGTTAATATATGATGTTTTTAGGTTAATCAGAACTCTGCTACTGGAATTAGTAAGATGGCTAATTCTTGAGAGAGATTTGTTCTTCAGTATTAACTCTGATTCTTAGGATCTCTCTAATCTTATCCTCATTTTCATATCAATGAAGTCATGTTCTGTATCCTTGCTTACTCAACAGTCCAAAAGACAGAAAGTCCTCTTGCACCTTAATTGACAGATATTATTGAGAAACAAAACAGCCTCAGTAACTGAAGGCAGTGCTCTCTGATCATCTTTCTTATTAATGCAAGGATTTCTACTAAATGATGCAAAATCTTTTCCCTGGTCTGAAAACAAACCTTGCGAAGAGACGAAATATCTCACAGTGCAGTTTAGATGTTGAATACGCATACATCCTGAAGTTTGTCTCCACAACAACAAAACCCTATATAGAATGAAATTATCGAACCATAAGCAAACTTTCCACATTTTCAATAAACCACAGAAATAATCTATAGACTCTTCTCAGCAAAATGAACTGACCAGAAAAGCAAACAAAGCTCAATGTCTTTTGGAGATTTATGCAGAGTGAAAGATTTTTGTCAACTGAGATAAGCAGGAATCCACCAATTACATATATAGACAGATAAAATGCATTTCATAACCAGATTTCAAGCATACAAGAGGAGGCATAATACTGCAAGAATTGAGTTACCTGCTTTCTTGCGGATGTATCTGCTAAGCTAATGGACAGATTTGTAGCTAATTTTGTGGGGATAAACCAACCATCTTTTCTTCCCTGGAAGAGGACAGGTAAAAAATGAAGATAATGATTATATGAAGACTTTGTCCAGTTAGATAACTGCATATGCAAAATGCCAGAGATAGCTTACCTGCTGGAGTTTAACAAGGCCTAAGTCAGCAAGATCCCTAATTATACTCCTTTGTACATCGTTTAATGTGTTGATATTATAAGCCTGTGAGTGAAATTCTAAAAGTCAATTCTAAAACTGAAATTAAATAAGTTACAAAGTAGTTTGAATTTAAAGTATAATGATCAGGCCCAGAAACGTTTAGTACAAAAGTAAGCATTTGCCAAAAGAATAATGTTCATCAAATAACCCATAAGCAAAAGAGAGGAATAGAGTTTCAATACCAACTCCCTCACTTAAATAGAACTTATTTTGCAATTTCTAGTATCCTTTATATCAATATAATACCTCGCCAGTAACATGAAAACTCAGCTCCAACATAAATGATATAAGATCAGCCGAATCAACACCTCGCTCCTGCATGGAAGTGTGACCATATTCATTATAATATGTATATATATATAAGTATGTCGGGAGCTACATGTGCATCAAAGAACTGAAAATACCTTCAACTCTTTAGAATGCAGATTAAGTGTTTACATTATATTAAATGTTTGACCTTAGCTTCAATCACCAGTAGTAAATTTGATTGCAAAAAAAAAAAAAAAAAAAAAAAAAAAATACTGACAAGAAACTTCACATCTAAGACTTCATGTATCTAAGAAAGGAGTGGCCTTCACGGTAATGGTACTTCTTTCAATTCCATAATATATTGCCTGATTGGAGGGGGGAAAAAAAAGGAAAATGTACTCCTAAATCAGTCCATAAAACTGGAATTGTCACCAGTTAACTGATATATAATCTTTTACCATACATCTAATATCATATTTTGAACTTTCGTAGCCTTTAAAAAGATGCATCTCATAGCTATCTACTTCGATAAATGAAGATAATGAGAGCATATGTCTAGCCTTAATTACTATTATAGCTGTAAATATTTTGTAATTAGCATTATAGTTGTAACTTCCTTATTTAGATAGATCTGATTACTAGAAATCAGCAATTAGCAGTATAGTTGTAACTTCCTTATTTAGATAGATTTGGTACTAGAAATCAGCTTGGATCTAATTGATGTAATTGCTGAAAATCATAAATCTCTAACATTTTCTATATGAGAAGAACTCTCATGATGAGGGGTATTCAATCCAATTGACATGGTATAAGAGCCTCCAAGTGTTTTCTTGTGAAGTCTAGGTCTTCATTTTGGGAATATTTCTAGTATTCTTGTTAGTGTTATTTCAGTTCAATTTTTTGAACTCTTGGGTCTGCTGTTTTTTAGCACTTCTTGTTGCATTCGGTGGGTCATAATTTTTTAGTTAAGGGTATCATGTCAACTTGCAACATAGATACTTTTGGTGTGTGTTTTACAGGTAAAAATTATTCTGCCTGGGAATTTCAATTTCATTTATTTGTCAAGAAAAAAGACCTATGGGGTCACATTGATGGTAGTGATCCTGCACCCATTGAGCTTCCTAAATTGGCTCAACGGGAAGTCAAGGATGCTAGAGTCATGAACTAGATTTTAGGATCAGTTGATTAGCTGCTTGTTCCCAATCTAAGGCCATATAAGACAGCTAAAGACACGTGGGAGTATTTAAAAAACCTTTACAATCAAGACAATACAGCCAAACAATTTCAATTAGAATACGAGATTGCTAGTTACTCTCAAGGTCATCTCTCCATTCAAGATTACTTTTCTAGCTTTCAGAATTTATGGGCTGAATATGTTGACATAATTTATGCCAAAGTACCAGCAGATTCTCTTTCTGGGGTTCAAGAGGTGCATGAACAGAGCAAGAGAGATCAGTTTTTGATGAAACTACGTTCTGAATATGAGGCAGCTCGCACGTGATCCTTCTCCTTCTTTGAATGTGTCCTTTGGAGAATTGCTTTGTGAAGAGCAGCATCTTGCAACACAAACAGTTTTCCAGCAAAACAAGATGCATGATCATGCAGTTGCTTATGCAGCTCACGGAAAAGGCAAGGGTAAATATATGCGACAAGTTCAATGTTATAGCTGCAAGGAATACGGTCATGTCGCTGTTAATTGTTCAAAAAAATCTTCCAACTATTGTAAGAAGTCTGGGCATATTATCAAAGAATGTCCTACCATCCTCAAAATCGTCAAACTATTCAGGCTGCTATTGGCTCTACCACTAGTGACAAATTAATACATACTACTAAAATGGTTCAGCAGATGATTACTACGGCCTTTTCAACCTTGGTACTTCAAGGAAAGCATACTACACCAATTTTATCTTGACTTGCAGATTCTGGTGCATCTAATCTTGACTCTTAGCAATGTTAAAAGATATCATGTAAATATTCAGATAGCTAATGGTAGTAAATTGCCTAATCATGCTACTGGAGATATCAATTCTTCAATCAAAGATGTTCTGCTATATCCTGAACTTTCTACTAGTCTCATTTCAGTAGGACAGTTGATTAATAATAACTGTGATGTTCAATTTTCTCATAATGGTTATGTCGTGTAGGATCAAGTGTTGGGGAAGATACTAGTGAAGGGGCCTAAAGTTGGACGTTTGTTTCCTTTACATTTTTCCGTTCCTAGTTTTGTCTCTTTCACTTGTCTCACTATAAACTAAAAAGGCTGAAGTATGGCACAAACGTTTATGGCATCCTAATTCTATCGTCTTATGTCACTTGCTAAATTCTGGTTTATTGGGTAATAAAGATCATTTTTCTTTTCATCCTTATTTTGATTGCTCTATATGTAAATTAGGTAAAACTAAGTCCCTTCCAATTCCTACCCATGGGAGTCGTGCACAAAGTTGTTTTGATGTGATTCATTGTGACGTGTGGGGCATTATTCCTATTAGATCTGATGCAAATTACAAATACTTGTCACATTCATTGCGTATTACAATAAATATAATTGGATTTATTTTCTTCGTTCTATATCTGAGGTTTTTTCTATCTTTAAAACATTTGTTGCCTATATTAAGACCCAATTTTCTTCAAATGTCAAAGTACTCAGGCTTGATTCTGGTGGGAATATATTTCTCGTGAATTTCATAACTTTCTCCAACAAAAGGGCACTATTTCTTAACACTTTTGTCTTTATACACCTTAGCGAAATGGTGTTGCTAAACGTAAGAACCGTCATTTGTTAGGTTGAGGACTTAGGTGTAACCATTAATTTGATTAATCGCTTGCCTTCACGTGTCTTGAACTTTGAATCTCCCTATTATTGTCTCTTTCATAAGCATCCCAACTCTCTTGACATGCATACTTTTGTATTTATTTTGTTCATTTGCCACCTCATTAACACCATAAACTTTCTACTTAATCTGTTAAATGTGCCTTTATGGGTTATAATATGTCACAAAAAGGATATGGTTGCTATGATCCATGTTCTAACAGATTTCGTATTTCTCATCATGTTATTTTCTTTGAAAATCAATTTTTCTTCCCTACTCATGTTGAGTCTTTGCCAAAGCAGCCTATTCTTTCTAATTGTAATGAAGCCCCTGCTATTTTTGAACGATTTAAGCCTAGATCTGTGTATAAATGACACCAATGTCCATCTTTACAGTCTTCTGAGCTCGCCCCGCCACCTGAGAAACAAATTCTTTCATAGAAATTCAGCTCCCAAATGCCATTCCACAACGCTCTTCCAGAATTACCCGTCCACTTGATCGGTATAGATTTCCTCATACATCTCTTCATACTACTTTGACTACTATTCCTGTTCCTTCATGTTATTCAGAGGTTGTTAAACATGATTGTTGGCACAAGGCAATAGAAGAAGAACTTCAAGCAATCACACATGGGATATTGTTCATTGTCCTGCCAATGTTAAACCCATTGGTTGTAAATGGGTCTACTCAATCAAGCTTTGTTCTTATGGTACTCTAGAACGTTATAAAGCACAGTTGGTTGCCTTAGGTAACAAACAAGAGTATGGCATCAATTATAAAGAGACTTTTGCTCAGTTTGCCAAGATGACAACAATTTGAACGGTTATTTCCTCTGCTGCCTCACAAGGCTGGCCACTTCATCAAATGGATGTTAAGAATGCATTTCTTCATAGTGATCTCAAAGAAGAAATTTACATGGTTCTACCATCGGGCTTGTCTTCCTCCTCTCCTTAGAATGTTTGTAAGTTGAAGCAATCTTTATATGGGTTAAAACAAGCTCCTCGGGCACAGTTTGAAAAATTCCGATCTACTTTGCTCCAATTTTCTTCCAAGCAAAGCCAGTATGATTCATCTTTCTCTTTGCAAGACATCTACTGGTATTGTTTTTCTACTAGTTTATGCCGATGATATTGTTATCATTGGGACTGATTTTGTCTTCATTTCTCATCTGCAACATCTTCAAGCTTCATTTCATATGAAGGATCTCAGTTTGCTTACCTATTTCTTGGGTTTGGGAGTTCATATTGATTCTTCTGGTATCTTTTTGCATCAGCATAAGTACACACAGGATTTGCTTCACTTAGCTGGTCTCCAAGATACTTCTTCTGTAGATACTCCTCTTGAGGCAAACACAAAGTACCGTCAGGAGGAGGGTAATCTCATTTCTGATCCTACTATCTATTGACAGTTGGTGGGTAGCTTAAACTATTTGACTATTACTCGTCTGGATATTTCATTTGCTATTCAACAAATTAGTCAATTTATGCAAAATCCTCGGCATCTACATTTAGCTGTTGTTCATCTAATTATTTGATATCTTCATGGGATGCCTTGTCGTGGATTGTTCTTTCTAGCTAGTTCTCCTCTTCATCTTGTTGCCTATAGTGACGCTAATTAGGCTGGACGTCCTAATAATACTCGCCGTTCTATCAGGATTGGTGCATGTTTCTTGGTTATTCCTTGATTTCTTGGAAGAGCAAGAAGCAAGATCATTTTCTAAATCTTCTACCAAGTCAAAATATCGTGCTATGTATGCTGCTTGTTCTAAGATTGTTTGGCTTCATGGACTTCTCGCTGACTTGGTTTCTCTCAATCTAATCCTACTCCCCTCCATGCTGATAATACTAGCGCAATTCATATTGCTACTAATCCTGCTTATCATGAGCGTAGAAAGCACATTGAGGTGGATTGTCATTCTATTCGCGAAGCCTTAGACATTCATATTATTTCTCTTCCTCATGTTTCCACTAACCTCCAAATAACTGATGTATTTACTAAGGCCATGACACAACAACGTCATCAATTTCTTGTGGACATAGTGATGCTTCTTGATCGACCAGCATCAATTTGAGGGGGGATGACAGCATATATCTAGCCTTAATTACTATTATAGCTGTAAATATTTTGTAATTAGCAGTATAGCTATAACTTCCTTAGTTAGATAGATCTGATTACTAGAAATCAGCCTGGATCTAATTGACGTAATTGCTGAAAATCAGCCTAGTATATCTCTAACATTTTCTATATAATGAGAAGAACAATCATGATGAGGGGTATTCAATCCAATTGACAGATAACTGTAAAGAATCAACTTTAATAATTAAACTTTTCAAAACATAATAGCTTAAAGGACTTGCAAAATAATTGTCCAATGTTGCTCAGACTGAAAAAACAAACAGGAACATTAAATTTGAGCAGGAATAACAATTATGGTGCATATATAGAAAGTTATGAGTCAAATTAGTCACTTCCACAAAAAGATTGAGGATCAGAAAATCATGCTCAACTTCCAACTTTATCACAATGTCTAGTTTACTTATATGAACCTCATGGATAGGTAACATGACATATTTCTTAAGAGACTTTTACAAACCTAAATCACAATAAATGAAACAAATTTAAAGAAGAAAACATACTGAAGCGGGGCAACAAGCACAACACAGTTGGGGTTATATGTAAATGAAAGTGAACATTTCAAGAGTTAAAAGAGTTTCCCTACAATGACACTCAATCATCAAATGGCTGTAAAGTGGCTCCAATAATGTAAAAAGCTGAATCTTTAAAGGGAGGAAAAAGAAACATTTACTGATTGCAAGAAATATTGAAACTGACTTGGAAAACTATTTTCATGTATCAAGAAAGAAGTACACCTCAGGAACATATACCTCGGAGTTGTTGATGTATTCCCTGATGATATACCATAGTTGTGCATTTGTATCCATCAGCTGAAATTGTCTATGTATGAGTATAGCTTCAAGGACTTGAAAATAATTCTTTGTCACTTACCAAAAACTGGAAACCACTCTCAGTCAACTTGAGGGGTTCTTTGTCATCCCTAGATACATGCCATGGAAGTGACATTAAACCACATTTTGAGCATTTCATCATGCAAAAAGGTTCAAAAGAACTATAAGAACAAATGAGAACTGAGCATACTTCTGACTCAAAAGGCCTCGTTGGAATACTTTCATCATGGAAGAACTTATATTTCTTGTCTTTTCAGCTTCAGTTGAGTTTATAAGATGCAGCAAGAAACACTGTTTTCCCAAATTTGCAGGTCATGAGAAATAGTGCCAAAATATACTGCAAGTAGGAATCCATGCATGCTGGCCCATAACAGAGTCTTGCAAGTAAGAAAAATTAACAATCTAACCCCTAAATATTCCATCATTAAGGTCTAAAAGTAAAGATTATATCATACCTCCCACTGCTGAAGCGCATATGCATCTAACTCATCCAAGCTAGGAAGCCTTGCAGTAACATTTGAAGGCATTGGCGCTCTAGGTAAAACTCCACTATAATGTTTAATACAAGAGTCAAGAAAAAAAAATAAATTAATATTAATGATAATAAATAATAACAACAATAAGATGTTCAATACTGCAAAACAGGAAGGGACCAAGAACTGGAAAGATGCAAAACAGGAAGGCATTGAGAATGGAAAATTCCTTTAAAACAGAGATTATAAAGTTCAATAATGCAAAAAAGGGAAGGATCAAAATCCGAAAGATCAAAAACAGAAAGGGGTTGAGACGAGAAAAATTCCCTAGACAGGCAAAGATATCACAATGTAGCTTTAATCTAGGAAATTCTAGCTTATGATTCATGAACTGGGATACTTAGTGTAGCTCTTTTATGAGCCTTAGAGGTTTAGGGTATTTCAGTAGTTTTCGTATTTGCAATAAGTCCTTAGTCCTTTATTGTTTCTGATTAGGAATTCTATGTCAAGACAATTTCGCTATCCCAATTTTTAAACATTTAGTCTCTAAGGAGACTAATTTTAATTAGTTTAGAAGTTGATTTTCAATTTTATAAATAGAGAAATCATCTCTTTATTATGTATTCTTATTATTCAACAATAAAGTACCTATATAATAATATGTAATTATGGTCAAGTGACACAATCAAGCCTAAGGTGTGACACCTTAACTTTTGGTTTGATGCCTAGGACTTAATCCATCTTGATGTGATGCTAAGAGTCGTCTATCTTTCCCTTTTCTGTTACTTTCATGGCGTGCAATCTTACTTATATCACATTTCTGCTTTCCAATCCTTTTGTGTTTTCTCCTGCAATTTGACCTCTATTTTCTACCTAGCTTAACATCTACACCAAGCAGAATTGTGGGATAGTTCTTAGAGGGTTTGTCACAGCAAACCACAACCTGGTAAACATTCTCAAAATATATAATATGGCTATAGCTTATGTCTGTAATATAAGCATTAAAAAACTCCCGCATTTTGTATTGCAAACTATGTCATCATGAGTTTGTGAGTTAAAACAATCAACAAAATACAATGACAAAATCAAATAAACATGCCCAGAGAAATATTGGCGAAAACTGCTAGAGAAGAAGTTATGAATAGAAGAACCCACTGACTCGAGATGCAGTTATGTAGCTAGCCAATCCAATTCTATTGTCCAAGTACATATACACATACATACACAAACATACATATGAACATGAGCTTACTGCAAATCAAGAGATAAAGTGCTTTGGCGCCAGCCATAAAAGCACTTACTTAAGCACGAAAGGTATCAAAACTTCCAACTGTATAACTGCCAATGAAATTATTTATTGAAATTTTCCAGTATTAATACGTTCAAAGACTTGATGCCATTTGCGCTTTAAACATCTTTTATTTAGCAACATCTTCCCATTCAAGGGTACAAAATTCTCCCATCAATATTAACCCTAACCTAGTATAAATGCTCTGTACTGTTATTGGCCTAAGACTCAACTACAGAAGTTAAAAAACTATCAGGGGAACATAATGGGTGCAAGAATATTGAGGTCTTTTAACTGGATGAACAAACATAAAATTTTAAGATTTCAAGGAATACTGTCTCCATGATTAATTTTTGAAAACAACACCATAAATAATAAGTGCGGAGTATGCCAAGGGGTAAAAGGAAAAGAAAATAAAAATAAATATGGATGCCGAAAAGAACATGAAAAAGGGAGCTTATAAAAAATTTTCCCCCATTTATTGAGTCCCATGGTAGAAGAATATTGTAAAAGATCAGAAGCCTCTATTGCCCTAAATAGAAAATATTTTAGAGCAGTACCCATGCACTATATGATTCTGAATATTGAGCTGAAATGTTGGATTTAATCTGTAAGTAGCATCTTTTTTCCTGCACATGTCAATAACAACACCATTAGACAGACAGTCCAAACCACAGCAGAAATACGCAGAACCTGACAACCTGGTAATAACATGAGAAAAATACTGTAAGCACAGTGTTCTCAAGATTTATTAATTAAGCAATCAAGGCCTAAATCTAAATAAAAAAAGACATGTCTTTTACATAAAATCCAAGCAAAAGGAATCAAACTGATTGAAAACAATAACTATCGAAAGCAATTTGATCAAAGGTCCTAAAACCCAAATCAAGCCCCAATAGAAGTCTTCATAGAGGAACTGAAAACCCGGAAGTACAGTTTCAAGTTTCATCAGAATGTGACTTTTTTGTCATTAGCTTAGAAGAATAAAGTAACTTAAAACTCCTTTTCTAGGCACGTCAGTCTACTTAAATCCAATTATAACCACTTCCACAAGATAAAGACAGAACACATCTCACTAAACAGCATTTTGTGGTTTGCAAGCATTAAATGAAAAAATGCAGACCTTTCACTTTGCATCTAAGTACAAAGCATGCACTTTTTGCACTCTGCATTGGTTGAATCTATAGAAAGTTGAAAACTTGTCTATATAAAAGAACAAGAAGCCACTTAGAATTTCATAAACCATGTGGCATACTAGAAAAGGAAGTGGATTCAGAGGTAATCATCACAAAGAAAATAAAGAGCGACTTGTCTATTTCCTGACAGGTTTCAGCCTAGAAATCTGAACATATATTGAACAAGAGAACACAGGGATTTTCTTCAAAATATAATATACATTTCATTTTATTATTTATACACCTACACCAGATTTTATCATAAGAGCACAGAAACTTAAAAATGGAAAATGTTTCTACCTATTTTCAGTTCTCAAAATGGAATATACTTCTCAACTTTCTACATGAGTATACAGGTCTAGGAAATGACAAAAATGGGGCTTTTCTTGACCATTACTTGCTAAACAGCACAAACCAATGAGTAAGCATAAAGAAATGATTTAATTTTATAGTTACTTTTGTACTAGGCAATAAAATATTCAGAACTATTCTAATATAGAATCATACATCAGTATTTTCCACATGAATCTAACTAATAATAAAGGCTGGGGACTTAGGTTCAAGCACTTGACTGTCTTAAGCTCCAGAGCTATTCCCCAGAACAAAGCATATCACACTCAGTACAGCGTGTTTTTCATTATTCTTGTAAGCCACTTAAAACACAACTATCCAGGAATAGTTTACTTGACTGCTTCCCTTGTAAAGCAAGAAACTACATAAAATCATCAAAACTGGGAGAAAATAAACAAAAGAAAGTTGAAAAGGGTATAGAATACCTGTCAACTGTTTCTGACAATACCCTCAACTGAATTAATCTATCAATTGCTACTTTATGCTTTGAGAATCCATCCGCAAGCACCCACTCTTCCATTGACTTAGTTGTCACCGGGATATCTATGAATAGTAATTGCAATACATACTTCTTAGCCAAGGGTGGCAGTGATCTGAGTATGAATAATGAATAAAAAGTTATCAGCATAACTAAGTTTTAATATACATAAGCCCACCCAATCGGGAAAATAAATAAATAACTAGATTGAAACAATAAGAAAGCTATAAAATTGATGATTTGTTATTTCTACCTGCAATGATATGAAAAATTATTGTTTTCATCTCCACTACTAAGGTTATTCCTATCTATCTTTTCTATAGTATCTTTCTTTGCATTGCAGACATAAGTTACAAAGAAATCTCTGAATAAACAACTGGACAGTAACCAATGCTGATCTGTTATATAAGAACCCTATATGCTTTTTGCTCCCTCCCACTACACCCCAAAAGAATAAAAAAGAAACAAAAACAACAACAACAAAGAAGAAAGAGAGTTACACTAAGCAATAGTTTTAGCATGCCCACATCCAAAGATACTTCTTTTATTACTGAATTTTTTACAAAGATGAAACAATAAAATATTAGAACTGTCAGACAAGACTCGAAGATAATTCTAGATATACATGTTTCTTCTTCTTTCAGGTGCAACGACTATTTGCCAACACAGTAATATCCCGAAATAGCTAACCAATCTTTTAGTTATTTAAAACATTTTATAATGATAAAACCAAAACAACACCTATGTAAATTAAAATCCTCATGTTCCCTATATCAGATTATGTATAAGGTTCAGGAATAAATTTTGCATTTTGAAAGCAAGGTAAAATCATCACTAGCGAAGGGAGGAATAAGACAGAGAGGGAAAATAAATAAATAAATAAATAGAGAAGTAAAGAAAGATTGTAACTTGAGAATAACTTGATCAAGTAGGTGAGAAAAGGATGACCTGAGGATGGCTTCACAGATAAAGGCATTCTCATAAAGCCTATCGAGCTTCGTTGCAGGCAATGAAGCCACCATATCCATGAAATTCTTTGCCACGATTCTAACTTGCGGCATTTTTGCCTCTTTACTGGACCAAAAAAAATCCGAATTCCGGAAAAAAATGGTTGAAACCTATTTATTCAGTCGACCTACTCTCTACAGTTCATCAACTCAATCAACAGCTTCGAATTGTTCTGTGATCGAGAGAGTACAGCCGATGGCTTCCTCCGTCCACAGCGGAGGGGGGTATTTGCTGCCGCTGTTTCTCTGGAGGGGCAGGAGGGGCAGGGGAAAGTTTCAGAGGAGAGGAGAGTACAGTTGCAGTGACCACAGAAGAGTGGAGAAACGACGAGGAAAAGAGTCGAGGAACTCTATTTTATTTTTCCATAAACCCCTACAGTTTTGTTTATCGTGTTCCAAGTCCCCTTTACTCCGTCCATTTTCTTTTTACTCATCCTAATGGGGTTATTTTCCAAAATGGTCCTAATTTTTCAAAACTCTATGAATGGCCCATTTTTAAAATTATTTCCTTTTCTAGAGGTTGCTTACCTCGCCTATTAACCATGAGATTGGGAGTTTAAATCTCGCTCATGAGAATAGAGTACATCTCATGACTAGTTATTTATCTCTAATAAGAGAGCACTACTGCGAAAGGATTAATCACTGCTATTAGCGATAGATACCTTTGGTTCAGACAAAAAAAAAAAAATTATCTCCCTTTCTGACCTTAATGCATATTAGATGTGTATTTTTATGAGTTCATGAATTAATTATAAAATATCACATGAAACTTAAAAATTGCACACTAATTATATGTCTTTAAATCACATAAATATTAAAGACAAATGCCATATACATATAGTCTGTCACATGACTTAAAAGCGTATATCTAGTATGCATTTTTATAAAATATAAATTGGACAAGAAAGATTAATATAATGACAAAAAGATGTAATAAATATTTTATACAATGATAGAATTGTAATTTTACGAGGAAAATTAAACCACAAGGAAAAAAAAAAATAGTCATTCAATTATTGCTTCATAATGAGTTGTGATTTACACAAGTTCTTCTATTGTGTTTTGTTATGTGAAAATTTTCACATTGTAGAGGTGAATAAGGATTTCTAACACACACACATATATATTAACAATTGACACCTCCAATATCTTTGACAGCCCAATTTATTACCCTTCATGTTAGTATGTAATATTCTAATATAAAAGCTGTAACATTCCATAAGGACTCATTTGTGCATGGATAAAGATTTGTCTAATAAGTCAACTTGTACTTTATTTTGGAGTAAATTTTCATAACAAAGATTATTGGATCCTAACCTTTAAGCTTACAAACTGCAAAAATATGTCAATAATGAATTCTAAATATAGGTCATTTGTAGCAATTACAAGATTGTTCATTGATCTTCATCATGTACACATGGTCACCCCATCCATCTCCCCTTATTGGTGTTCTAATACTAAATGTATTTTTTGAGCATTATATTGGACAATTGTATGATTATTTGCATCCAATTGCTAGAAAAAGTAGGATGCCTTTGTATGTTCTTGATCAGGAAAAACTCCTTAGTTTTCAGAATATACTAGAGTATCTAGTATATTGAATATAAGAGAATCAAAAAATCGGAATCCTTACTCAGAGGAATGTTAACGTTATTTTTAGTGGTTGTTGTCCAATCAAGAGGTGACACCTGTCAAAGGAGTACAACCTACTTTCTGCCACCATGCGTGATGCATGGATGTACTTCCTTTGTACTGAGTGTCAGTGGCATTTAATGCTCAATACCATAGAATGAGAGTGACATCCAAGGTGAAGTCACTAGGTGAATATCGACGGGCTGACATGGACCAAAGTGAAGGAGACCTACGTGGGTCAGAGTCAAGGCCAAGACACTCCCTCTAGGCGATGTGCCATACTTGCGCATTTGTTTCATTTTGTTTCATTCAGATGGTAAGAAGAGAAGTATTTTATTGGTAAAAGAGCCAATTGATAGGAAAAACTCCTTATGTGGGTTGAGTAGGTTTGAATGTGGATGTACTGTTAAGTGGACAAGTGTTGACACCTGCAAGTAAGCCAGATGTTGGAGAGAGTACGTATCTCCAACGTTGGCCCTCCGATGGATAAGTCAAAAAAGTTTTAAGAATATACTAGAGTATTTGATATGTTGAACGTAAGAGAACCAGAAAATTGAAAACCTTACTGAAAGAAACGTTACCGTTATTTGTAGTTGTTGTTGTCCAATTGAGAGGTGACACCTGTCAAAGGAGTACAACTTACTTTATGTCATGTGCGGCGCATGGATGTACTTCCTTTGTACTAAGTGTCAGTGGCATTTAATGCTCAATACCAAAAAATGAGGGCAACATCTAAGGCGAAGTTAGTTGTGTGAATATAGCTAGGCTGATGTGGACCGAAGTGAAGGAGTCCCACGTAGGTTCGATTCAAGGCTAAGATATTCCCTCTAGGCGATGTGCCATATTTGTGCATTTGCTTCACTTTTATTTCCTTCAATTCCTCTAAAAGTATATCATCTACCAATATAATTTGACGACAATGGCTAAATCACAAGATAGATATCTCGAAGGACCAAAACACAAACTAGAAAACCTTTTTAGTTTTAATGCTACATAGTTGTTGCATTTGGTATAAAATTGTACCTGAATTGGCATCTTGTAATGTCATCACATATTTTGAGTATTTTAAAAGTATTTTTCTAAATTCCAAATAATATTTCAATAGAGGTCTTTCTTGCATACCATTTTTTTGTATGAACATCTTGCAACATTATGTCTCATGCAACATTATGTCTCAAGTTCATGAAGTCCATACGTGACTCATTCATAGCTACAAAAAATTTCTTCATACAAGTAGAGTATGGGTTACTACTTACTATAAGCTAATTCATTCATCCGCTATGACCTCATATACCAATTCTTAAATTTCTTCGTTGAAAATAGCCCGTTTTCAAATTCCAAAGAATGTAGTACAATTTGGTATTTTTGTAAGTAGTGAAAATGAGAAATCTTTTCTTCCAAATGTAAGATTATCCATTAATAAAGATATAAAAGAACTCTGATGTGTCACATAAGGTTGTATTGTAGCATCATCTATTAGTTCATGTAGATTGACTTTGTTATTTATTCATAGGTCAGATGTAGATGCAATTAGCTCAACTTCTTCCAATACTGATTCCCTAGATTTGATCCCTTGGTAGTTAAGAAAGAAAATTCATATCATGATCATGCAAAGCAACAAAACTATATTAAACAATTGTGTAACTCTTAATTAAGATAGGATATCCAAGGGTGAATCACATCCTCATAGTTGAACTATCAATGCCCATGTAAGTACAAACTTTGTGAATCAACTCATAATGATGGTTAGAAAAAATAATCTTATGCAATGTAGGCATTACAAGAAAAAAGGAAAAAAATATTTTTAAAGATCATATACTATAGAGTGATATATAATATCACTTCTACAAAAACATCAACCAAATTAAAACAATTAACTTTAATCTCAAAATTTTCAAACTTATTAGACTCAACAAAATGCTTTAAAGTTTAAACAATATAAAGAAAATTTGAACAGTAAAGAAACTACAAGGATTGCTTTAGATATTAAGACTTTCAGAGAATGCATAAATGTCCATAAACATCTGGTGAAAAAGATAAACACAAAATAAATTTTAACAAACAGTCTTAAAAGACTTGACATTAATTTATTAATCAAGAAAATTTGAATATACTATAACAATAGAATCAAACTCACATGCTCACCAAAAGCATAAGAAGAAATAAAACGAAGATAACAATTGACAATCATTCGATAATTAAAATTCGAAAACCATGGATGCTTGCCAATGGTTTTCATCTATTTCTAGAATGGAATTTATTTTGGTCTGCAACGCAACAGGCGCAACGGCATCCCAGGAGAATGGACATAAATATTAATTTTTATATTTACAAGAGGAAAATTTACCTTTTAATCCTATAACTATTCTCTTTTCTTTGACAAGGTCCTATAACTTTTTTTTTTACTTTAATTATATGCTTCTCAATTCTCGTTTACTAAAATTAGTCTTTTCGACCAAAATTTTGCCCGTTGCTCCAGAGCTTAGCCGATGTGGACAAAAATTGAGAAGCATATTCGGTAGTTCCAGTTCTAAAAAATGTGGGAAATGAAATGGAGGGAAATTTTTTACTCTTTCAGTTATAGGGCTTCTTATAATGCAAATTTTTGTTTGGACAAGTCAAATTTTATGAAGAAAATGATCAAATCACCAACTTATTATACATTAGAGACCTACTAAATAAAAAATAAAGAATATGGACCAACCACACTAATGATCAAAAGATTAGAGACCAAATCCACTAATTTTCCATAAATATTTTGACTATTTTGTCCTTTTGTTTACTTATTTAAATATTCAAGGAGCCTCACCATTTTTTTAAGTTTGATGTTAAAGAAAGTAGAAATTTGGTCAAAACTTCATAGAAATCACCTGAGGATCCAATTATCTCCATCATCATACATTGCTTTATTAATAATTGACGTCAAGGGAAGCTGCAAGAAGGGGTAAAAAAGTATAAAGTCCAAATCAAAAAAACATCTCTTGCTTATTTCCCGTTGACAACAAAAACCATCTCTCAACAGGATTTAAAGTCACCCTTGGAGACTAACTGCGTGCAGTGTAAGTAAAAGTTATTATTTTTCACACGTAGAAGCGCACACAAACACATACACACACACACATATATATTTATATATATATATATCAGATTCTTAAATGATTCACACATTATACAGTTCATATAGGATAAGATTTAACAAAAAATAGAAATCTTCTTAATACAATTTTAACGATGTATTAAATGAAATATTTTTTAAAATTTTTATTAATTAAATTTTAACAGATATCATGAAAAAATCATTCGAAAAATATTTGAGCACTATATCTTTAACAACCCTTTTTTTCCATAGAAGCTTTGAAGTATTTAGGCAGCTTCTATGAATTGTTGTAACTACTTTGTTTTCAATATTTTGGCAACTGACTTATTTCTATTCTACAACTCTTTCTCTCTCTCTTCTCTATGTTCTCTACTTTCAATTACTTCGATCAAATCATGGGAGTTCCAGCAGTCTATTCTTGGTTGATAACAACATATCCAAACATAACTTATAATGTGGCTGAGTATGACTATAATGATCTATATTTGGATATGATTGAAATTGTTATCACGTGTTACACCCGATTGATCGTGCTTTTGCAGTAATTACCAATGAAGTTTTCATGGGGATACATGATTATATTAATGATCTATTTGACAAAGTTAAGCCTCAAAAACTGGTATACATTGCTTTTGATGGTATTGCTCCGAGGGCAAAGATGAATGAGCAGCATTCGAGATGCTTTGGAGCTGCTAAGGACGATTCTAATGTTGTTGCCGAAGAAGAGAAGTTATGTTTGGAATTTCAAGGTCAAGGTAGGAAATTACCGGAAAAAAAATTTCATGGGAGTATATTTTTCTCATCTAGTGGCATTATAAGTTAAACAATGATCCAAGATGGAAAGGTATTAAAGTCATTCTATTCAGCACGAATGTTCTCGGAGAAGGAGAGCACAAGATTATGTCTTCCGTAAGGCTTCAAAAAAACATCCTAAATACGATGAAAACACTAGTCACTATGTGTACGGTTCGAATGCAAACATAATTATGTTAGCTTTGGCAGCTGATGAAGTTAATTTTTCTGTGTTAAGGAATCTTGTTTCTATTGCAAAGGGAGAAGGAAACGCAAGAAGAAACACGGGAGATTATAAAGGGAGAATGTATCAGTTTCTGTATTTATTCGTGCTTCAGGAGTATATTAAAATAGAGGTTACACCCAATTATCAAATTTTGAGAAGAATGATTTAGAACGCAGGATTGACGATTTTATTTGTATGTGTTTGTTTCTTGGTAATTATTTCTTGTCAGGTATACCGAGTCTTCATATCTCAGAAGGAGTCATTGACGTTCTTCTAACTATTTACAAAATAGAAATAGTCAGTTACGGTGAATACCTTATAGAAAGGGGAAGACCAATCCGAAGAACCTCGAAAGATTTATTTAATTAATTGGTGAATATGAAGATAATATATTCCAGAAAAAAAGTAATTAAGTTCAACACACAAAACGGAAAGTTTACTTGCACTAATCTTCATCTTCATCCTCATGTTTATCAATCTCCTCGGCAGAAGGAAAAAGGCTTTAGCAAAGCTCCAACATACAACCTCGAATAGTCTCCTTGGAGGCAAAAATGGGTAACTAAAAATGAAATGTACAAAAACAAGAATGAGGTGAAGAGAAAGCTGAAAAAGTTACTTCGTCAGAAAAGATATACCTTTAGTCATGGATATAAATAAACTGAAGGAAGATAAAGTTAAATTAGGGGAACCTGGTTGGAAGGAAAGATACTACCGAGAGAAATTTTTGGCAGCGGTGGAAGATATTGATGTTGTAAGAAAGGAAGTGGTCAAGAAATACATTGAATGGTTATGTTGGGTAATGGAGTACTATTACGAAGGAGTTGGTTTGTGGAAATGGTATTACCCTTATCATTACGCTCCATTTGCATCAGACCTGAAAGATTTTGGAGACTGCAATGTATCATTTGAGTTGGGATTTTCATTTAAGCCCTTTACTCAAATGCTGTCCATTTCTTCAGTAGGTAACTCCCAGCCACTTCCAAAAGAATACGAGAAGTTAATAGTTAATCTCGACTCAACCATCAAAGACTTGTAACCGACAGATTTTGAGATTGACACTGATGGCAAAAGATACACTTGGGAGGGTATTGTAAAGTTCCATTTGTAAATGAAGAGCGTCTTCTAGTAAAGGTGGCCAAAATTGAAGATTCATTAACCATTGACCAAAAACTACTAAACACTGCAACATTTGAGATTCAATTCGTTTCATCAAGAGTTGGAATGGAGAGGAATGACTGTCTGTCTTCCTACTGCAGCACCACTAGTGATCATGGGAGGAGAGATATTTTAAACAATCAAGTTCAGTATTTTATTTACTAATTTCTAGAGGCACACGAGAGAAGATTACAGCTTGTACAACAACTTTGTATTCTTTATACTTTTGCATATAAAACTAATAAAATTCACTTTTTTTTTGCTTCAAAAATTTCTTATTTTGTTTGTTTTAATTTTCCCTTCTTCACTGGATAATCCTAAGAATTCAGTTTACTTTCAACTTTTTTTCATTTTATATGTTCTATATATAATTATAGAAGTTTAAAAGTTTCTTTGATCTCCATTTTTATGTCATGAATAAGATGTTGAGTGTTTAATATGACAGTGCAGTGGATTAGGTACACTAAATCTATTAATGCTCCAGATGCTACAAGTTATTATAAGGCCTACGTATTTAAGAAACTATTTGCATTAGACTTAAACTGTCACCATCCTAGAGTAGATACTGCTCTCACTTCCTATCTATATATGCTTTTGAAGTTGCTATATATATACATAAAGATGAACATTAGTGTGTGTGTGTGTGTGTTTCTGCATTTGTGTACGTGTCCCTCCATTAGTTTGTAGTGAACACCAGCTCGAAAAAACCTAGCTCATTCAATCTAGTTATATATATACATATATGTTAATATGATCAATAGTTTGAAGTTGCAAACAACTTGGTTTGTATTTGAAGGCTTTATTACTTTTGTCATGATATTCTTAGGATCTTCAAATCTCAGTGTTTGCCTACTTATATTTCCTCATTAGGCTTAGATCTTCCAGTACTTTATTTTTCCAATTTCGCGTCATTTGAGTTGTGGATCTCAAGTTTGTGTTGATTTTTATTCTTTGCAAGATACTTTTCTTTTTTTACATTGAATCTTGAGAAAATTACATGTTAACTATTCAGAAATATTTCCATCTCATCTTTTATAAGGCTTTGTTGAGCATGCAAAAGAAATTATTCTAATGACCATGATTTTCCATTTTTATTTTGACTATATTTTTATAAACCTCTATCTTATATTTGATTTTCTCTCTAAAGTCTTTTTATTTCAAGAATGTTGAGTTGAATAATCATGATAATGTTTTGCCTAGTTTTCTGTTAGATGCTTCATATATAGCTTGACTATTCGGATTTATCATTCAATTTCTTATTTAAATGATGATCCTAGAAGATTAAACCTCTATATCTTGCAGGTTCCTGTTTTCTTTTGATTCATTTGTATATGACTATTGTGGGAGAAAGGTCTTTACAGGATACTTCTCAGTTTATTTCATTTTTCTATGAAAATTTAAAGGTGATTTGATGTATATAAAAGAAATATATATATATATATATATATATATATATATATGATTTTTCTTCTTCTTGAACATGTGAATATCATATCATAAAAGAGGAGA
>JAXGGT010000001.1:12808408-12823410 GCA_035583425.1 Marsdenia floribunda
AATAATACATAAAAATCATAAGAATGGTAGAATGAATGTATTAAATGTTAAGCACAGAGGGTCCAAAACACATAAATTCATGTATTATCAGTTTATTCGAGGAGTTGTAGTCACACTCACTCGTGAATGCAGGGCAGCCCTATTTCGGTGCGTTGAATAGAGACTTTGTTCTTTACTCGGAGTAGGATCATGTGGCACACTTCGAGGAGCTGGAGGAGGTTCAGCTCGTGAAGTATTACCTACATTCATGAAATCTGGTGGAGGCAAGTGTTGACCCAACTCATCCATTTGTTTTTTCAGCTTAAACCATTCTTCCATCACTTTTTGCTGTTTATGCATTCTATCCAACTCTTCTCTCATCGTCTGTAGTTATTGTTCATTATTTCTTGCAGATGCATGGGACCTTCAACTGTTAAGTTGGTCCTTTAGGTCTTGGGAAGGAATTTGCTAGCCAAGAAGCTCAGCTACTGGCCGTCTTGTAGTTGGGGTTGCCACTTGTGGTGACCTAGCTCTCGGCGTAGATTGTTGGGTGTTTGTAGCAGTGAAATGTGTCCTCCTGGAAGCTGAATGTTGTGACATTATTGCAAAACACAACTTTTTATATTTGTAGGAATGTGAAGAAAAGAGGGTGTGTTTTAGGAACTAAAACAGGTTTAAAATTAGAAAAGTAGATTTTCGAACATTTCCTAGTAATGGAACCAATCTGATCGGAAAATTTACTCGAGAAGATGATAATTATGATTTATAGGCTAAAAAAATGATAGAGCAGTAGTCGGTCTTTTCTAGAACACGTGAAGAACAACCTTAAGAAGGCTTCAAATCTGCAAATCAAGTTCAAGGAGAATGGTTTTCTTCGATGAACCCTCCAACGATCAAGTTAGAAGGGTTGAAAAGGAGAAAAAAAGTTGTAAAGAAGATAATTCTTAGAGCTAACTTTATGAGGTTTTTGCATGCATGAAGAAGATGAACAACAATTTTGTACTTTTTTTATCAGAATAGCCTCCCTGTTTTGCATGTAAATGTTCCTTTTATAAGTAGAGTGAGTTATCACTTGTGATGTATTTTTCACCTAACTTCTGCCAAGTGGCAAGCTTTGAATGTCTCTATTAAATGCATGCTTGCCATATGTATACCCAACTGGACCTCAAATTAAGTTCAAAAGTAGATAATTGTTTTTCTACTTGATAACTTATTAGATTGGTCAAAGTCATGTCAGAAGTATAATAATGAATTAATATTTTATTCATTATTTGATATCTCTGTGACTTGAGGTTTGATCTGACCCCCCGAAGTCCAAAATTATACATGTTGGACTTCGGGTAATTTATTTTCCAAAGTATGCAATTGGGAACACTTCGCTTTATCAATATGCATTCAGGCGAGACGAATTGATCAAGCTCTTCGAGTCTACCTTTGTTGGTTCTCGAGTTCAGTATTCCGGAGTTAGCATACTTGAGTATTTTTATTATTCATAAACCACATTACCTTTTCACAAATGTATTGTCCTTTGATGCTTGTTTTTGTTTTCACTTTAAACTTTGTGACTTTTGATGTTGGGTACTTGAAAACGTTTTTCTCTTTGGACGCAAAGTGAGACTATGAGAGATTCGAGTCTCTCTCTCTCTCTTTCTTTTGCCTTTTCTTTTCATTGTTTTACCATCTTCAATATGGATGCTTAGCAGGGTGAGAAATTATCTTGAAGACTAGTTGCTGGGGTTCACTTTGGTGGCTCTATTTGAAGGGCTCCTGAAGAATGGGAAGTTGGGGAAGAAAGGAGAATAAATGGAGAAGAATTGCACATCATTTTCCTTATCTTTTGTTTGTTTTTTCTCTTTTTTTTAAACTTCTAATTATACCCCTCATTAGTATAACTGTAAATATTTATTTATTACATTACTTACTACTCTGTAAAAGAACTAAATTGTTAGTCCGAAAATAGTTTGAGGATGAAATCAATTGAAAATTTAGTAGATGAAATTGTCCAACCAAAAATAGTTTAGAGACTAATGTGACCAATTTCCCTAAAAACTATTAAAAAATATTTTGTAACAAATTATACAATCATATGATTTTTGGGATTATTGGTTATTTTAATTCCTAAGCTATTTTTTATTAGCCAATTTAATCTTTTTTTTCTTCTTTATTCTTGACTATTTTCATCCTCAAACTAAAAATAATTAGATAAATTAGTCCTTTAAACTATTATAATAGATAAAATGCATAAATAAAAATGTTTTTACTTTATTGTCATTTCAATTATAAAATAATCTCAAAATTAGAAATTCATCAAAAATATTTTTTTCTTTTCAAAATATTATTTATTTTATGTAAATTTTAAATTCCATTTCTATCTTTAATAATTAGAGGTATGCATATTAAATGATTGATTTGTGACCAATTATTTGCTTTAAAATGGATAAAAAGAATTAATTTGTCCAAATATTTTTAGTTTGAGGATGAAAAAAGTAAAAAATAAAGATAAAGGACTAAATTGACTAATCAAAAATCATTTAGGGACTAAAATGACTAATAATCCATAATTTCTGTACCTCATCCTTATTTATTTTACAAAAACTTAAAAAGAAATAACCTTAGTGCATTATTCTTAACTAGTAATTGTGTTCGATTGAACTAATTGAACTCCATCTATCTAATAATAATTATGTTCAAAAATTCAATCCAAATCTATATTGTTTAATAATAATGTCAACTTTCTAATTATTTAACTCAAATTTAAAAATCATAAATTTATATATTAATCATTTATCAAATTTATGAAATAATATTTATATTTAAATATTATAACGTATTAAATATAAAAAAAATTAAAACTTTTATTTTATTTTTTTAACTTTTAATTAATAATAAACTATTTAAATTTAAAGGTATCAATATACTTAAATCAATTTACCAACTTCCAATTTTAACCGTTTATGGTATTTTTTTTTTGTTAAGTTAACCCTTTATGGTATTATGATCATATCTGATTTCGTCCAATATTGTCTCACTATGAATAATAGGAGCCTAATTTTTTTTTTTTTTTTAAAATAATAATAATGATAAAGAAGAAATAATTTTTTTTGATGAGTAAAAGAGGAAATAATTTCACTCAAGCGTTCCACTGTTAGAGCAACCCAACCACAGAATACCCGTTGTAAGCAAATCCCACCCATTTCCTTCCCTCCTACCTTTCCATCGTTCTTCACCATAAGCTAGGGTTTTTTATCTTCTGGGTCTCTTTCAGAGATCTATTGTGATGTGAAGTTGCATTTTTATGATTATATTTAAATGAATTTTATAACGTAATTACTGAGTTACATCTGTTTGGTTTTACGATACAATGCTTGGCTAAATGTCGCAGCACCAGATTTTCTGGATTTCAGAAAGTACGTTCTGATCGATCGTTTGATCAAGATAGGATCTTTTATCGTGAGGTTCTGATAATTTTCAATTCATATGTAGGTGAAATGTTGTTAATTTCTGGTGATTGATTTGTTAGTATGGTGCCAATCTACTATGATATTATAACGTAGTGTTCAATCTTTTATGCATTATGGAAAGACTCAATTAAAGAGTTGTACAGGTGGACTTTTGAGAAAGTATGATGCTTTGAGAATGTTTGTTTAGTCTTTTGTTTGAATGATGTTGTGCTGTATCTTGGTGTAGTTGTTTTTTGCACTTTTGTGTAAACTTGGGTGGTGTCATAATTGGCATATGAGGAGGATCTTTTGTGGTCATTCTGTAGTTAAGAATGATGAAAAGGTCGAAGAATGAACCTCAGAGTGGTAGGAGGTTCAAATTGTCACATCTGTTAATGGGCTTGGCTGCATTGTACTTGCTACTTATTTGCTGGAAGTTCCCTGACTTTTTTGAGAGTGCAACAGTTTTGGGAATTGATGATAGGGATCTGGGTGTGGATGGGTTGTCAGTTATTGGGGAAGAGGGCACAGAATTAAGCAAACCTCGGTTGAGCTCCATTTATAAGGATGGATTTCATAGAATACTTCAAAACAATTTGAACCAAAATGCTCCTACAATGCCACGAGAGGAAGCTTTAGAAGAGAAGAAAGGGAGCTCTCAGCCAGCAAAGCCTCTTCACCTTCACTATGGTCGAATAGCTGCTGCAATTATGAGGAAGAGAAATAAAACTAGTGATTTTTCAATAGTTGAAAAAATGGCAGATGAGGCTTGGGCATTAGGAACAAAAGCATGGGAAGAAGTAGACAAATATGATGAAAAGGACATAGACATGAATTCCATACTCGAGGGCAAGCCAGAGTCATGTCCTTCGTGGGTTTCAATGAGTGGTGAACAATTAGCCAAAGGAGATAATATAATGTTCCTTCCATGTGGGCTTGCTGCAGGTTCATCAGTCACGGTGATTGGAACTCCGCATGGTGCTCATTATGAGTATGTACCACAACTGGCCAAGCTCAGGGGTGGTGATGCTATGGTCTTAGTTTCACAGTTCATGGTTGAATTGCAAGGATTAAAGGCTGTAGTTGGTGAAGATCCACCAAAAATTTTACATCTGAATCCTAGATTGAGAGGAGATTGGAGCCATAGACCTGTAATTGAGCATAATACCTGCTATAGGATGCAGTGGGGCGCGGGCCAAAGATGTGATGGTCTACCATCTAAGAGTGAGGATGACATGCTTGGTATGAATTTATTATTTTTAAATTATCTATTTTATCATGGGCTGTTCTAATGATAGAAAATTGAAATGAGAACAACAAATTGTTAGGTAACTGTACAGAAACTGTCTAATTTGCAGAATTAAATTGATTGGATGCTTGAAATCGGAAAATGGAAAAAATGCTTCTGCTGCTTATTTAATTTGAAATCAAATAATAAAATTTTTTTGATTCATGGAGTATGAATTTTGTCATTTGGGAGAACTTTAAGAAAAACTTGTCATAAATTACAGTTACAGACTAATATGTGAAAAAAAAAAGAAATGAGTGATTGAAAGGTTCAAGTAAATAATTAAGAATGACAATAAGCTATCAATTTGAATAAGCTTTCAAACTTATGCAAGTCTGGTATTTCCAGCTCCAATCATTCCTCTATTTATTGGATTTATTGTTCAAAATTCAAACGAAGTATATTACCCAATAAACCATAGTTAAATAAGAGTGTCACAGTCTATGAATCTATATTGGATTTGGTGATACAACATAGATTCATTTTGTGCGTTGCTTTGATCAATATTAAGATAAAGTTCTTCAGTGAAATCCATTACTTCAGGCTTTATTTTCAGTTTTTAGTTGTTTCAAATAGGTTGTTCATTTTCAAAGGGAAGCTGTTCATTATTTGAAAAAGATTGTTTGTTATTGTTTATATTTTTGTCGTCCATTTTACTAAAATATTTTGTTTAATAAAAGTATTTTTCTCATAAACTGCCACCACTAACTTCACCTACTTCTTGACCAAACTCCCATTGTTAACTGTTTAATGTAGGGATGAGTGCCAATATCATATGGTTCCACCAATAACACCTTCTCAGTTAGTAAGGCTGAGGGTTGTTGTTTGCATGTGGTTAAAGACTTCCTTAAGTGTTTGTTCCAAGTCAAGTGTAGATATTCAATATGGGACAAAAGAAGTAATACGTGAGTTTGGTTTGTGGACCTTAGAAGTCAAAAATACATGTCCTAGTTTAATATGATTAGATCTTTGGTTAAACATGGAAACATGTAAGATACTTTAACTTGTCTCCTTATGCCTCTTTTATGTTGTTTGATCACATTAATACAAAGGAAATAGTACTTACATTCTCTTGCCTCTCTGAAAAAGTTAAAACTAATAGTTGAAAGTTTAATTAAACCTCCGAGATACTAGGACTTTTTGTATTAGAAATGAGAAATAGATTACCTTCATGATTTGATAAGAATGGTATAATTGGGAAATTAATAAATTTTGCTTTGAGTGCATAAGATGATAAATAGAAAAAAGAGAGGCGAAAAAAATACAGATGGCTAAAAGAGGCTGTTAAGAACCTTATCGAAATATATGGAAAGAAGGAGAGGGAGAGAGCTATGTATGTTATGCCAAAGCAACCTGACTGGAAAATTAAGAGCCACATTATGAGAAGTATCAAATTCTGAAGACCAAAATCATCTCCACATCTCAATATAAGGCTTGATTGAATTAGAAGGTTTATGACAAATTACAGAAAAACCACTCGAATCCTTTGGATAAGGTCTGATATTTCTGTTGATAATTGCTGAGGATCTGATATCTAGAGATATGAATGAATAAAGGGAATGACAATGGTGATGTCAGTGAGCTAAATAAGTAAAAGTGGTATCACATTTTGGAGAGTATCTGGCAGCAAAAGTGAATGAATGATGCAGTGTTATTCTTTGATCTCCATATTATTATGAAGACATATATTTCAAAGATAAATTATATTGAGGGATCCAACGTGAAACTGTTATAATCAAATATATATATAGAAAACACAAATAAGTTCAATACTGTACAAGTGCAGCATGATAAGTTATGAGAAAAATGATGGCTCGTTGGATCTTTAGGAGAGATTGTGGGCATTATTCACCATATGGAAAGAAAGGGTGATATATCAATCCCTAGAGATTTTTTGCGAGAATGTCTATTTGATCAATGCCTATGTCCTTGTACCTGATTGAAATCCTTATTTCCTAGCAAAGTTGCTGCTAATGAGGACTGATTCCTACTGGTATTTTAAGTTTTACAAGGCCTTATCTCTACAATATAAATTTAGGTACGAAGACACTGCAGAAATCTTCAGGACTTTTTAAGTCATCTTCATTATAAGTGACCCTACTCATCTTTGTTATTTTGTTTTCAGAAAGAGAAAAACCTTGATTTAGTAGCCAATATTAAATTTTGTGCTTCTCAGTTTACTCAGTAACCATCTGGTATGTACATGTCTATCTTATATATAACCTTTGCAGTTGATGGCTTTCTGAGATGTGAGAAATGGATGCGGAACGATATTGTAGATTCCAAAGAGCCTAAAGAATCCAAGATATTTTCATGGTTTGAGCGATTTATTGGACGCGCTAAAAAGCCTGAAGTAACCTGGCCCTTTGCATTTATGGAGGGTAGAATGTTTGTGCTGACAATCCGTGCTGGTATTGAGGGATACCATATAAATGTTGGAGGGCGGCATGTCACTTCGTTTCCGTATCGAACGGTATGCTACTTGTGATTTAGAAGGTTCTGTCTATGTTTTCCGTGTTAACTTTCAATGATTTCTATTATAGAGCTACAAGATTTCCTTGAAAAGTTTTTAGGAGGGGTACCTCTGGTGCTTAGTTGTTTTGACTTATTTTGTGCAGTGAATAATATTGTGGTTGGGAAATTTGTTAAAGAATATGAACCTGATAATGAATATGAAAGTGGACAGTCTTAGAAAACGTCGTGTGTGATTTGTCTATGCAACAACTTCATGAATTCATTTCCTCTTCTATGGACTAGTACCTCTTCAATTACTAACATTTATTGTTAGTCTGATCTTTTTACCCATGACATGGAAGTCTCTTATAAATGTTAAGTACAACCATAGTTTGGAAATTGTGTTTTCCAGAATAGCTGTCTTCTGGTGCATAATGTGTATGATGTTCTATATTATATTAAGAATTTTACTTTGTTAGTCCTGCAAGTTTACTCAGTGTGGTAATTTTATTTTTTATTCCCCACCTTGAACAAGTACTATCTTTACCTACATAGCAAGGGAAAAAAAAAATGTTCTATCTTTACCCGTCATTTTTGACTGCTTAGATTTACCTTCACTATTAACCACATCTTTAACATAATAAATCTATATTATTAAACAAATATCCAAATGACTATAGTGGCCTTGATTTGTTCGTTTCTTCAGAATTTACAATTATGTGATAAGTTTGTCACTGTTTACAGATGCTGGATCACTTACTATATTTGTTTTTGTTATTATGCATATACTGGAACAGAAGCTAAGCTACAATTTTCTTAATAAAAGAATTGATAAATTGGCTAAAATTGCCCTTCAACTATTATGGTTCTTTGAAAATATCCTTAAAGTTTCCTCCATTTTTTTTTTTTTTTTTTGTTTCATTTTCATGTCCTTACATTATTTTTAATTATGCAAAAATATTATGAAACTTCTAGGAACATTGTTCAATTTCATCCTTTTTCTTTCTTTTTTTATTTTTATTTTATAAACAGAATATGACTAAATTATTAGTCTTTTAGCTAGTTGTAGGTATGCACGTGAGTTGTACATGGTTAATGAGCAAAATTTTGCAAATTTGATCTTTAAATGCTATTTGGTATTTTTAGCAGTTAATTGACAAAATGACCACTAAAGGACGAAATTCGTATTTTGTTTAGGGACTAAAAAGGTTAAAATTAAAGGAAAAAGCCAAAATGACTAACTGCAAATAGTTTAGGGATGAAATTGACCAATTTTCCAAATCTTTATTTTATCTTTTATTATCCTTGCACTATATTTTAAATTTATTTCCACCTCGCATAATGAGCAAAAACCACCACTTTTTATGTAGTTAAATGGTTAAACTAGATGTCAATCAGTTTTAAAAAAGATAAAATAAGGATACGAAAAATTGAAATAAAAGTTCAAGGATATGCATAATTAGCATAGTTCAAGGAAATAAAAGATGAAAAATAAAAATTTGATGGCTATATTTCAAGAAATAGAAATAGTCAATTGGTATTTTTGTCATTTTTCCGAAAAAGATTATATGTAAAAACCAAAAGTTATTTTATGCACATGCACCAAGTCAAGCTAGGGCAACAAAAGTAATGGCAAGTTATTTATCTTTTAGATTTCCTTGGTGAATAACTCCAGTTTCTGTCACATATGAATGTCTAGAATGGCTGGGAAAGCAAAGCAGTTTTACTAACAGGAGGATGGATCCCTAGCTTTCCTTTTGGGTGCTCATGCTGAATAGTTTGATTGAACATCTGTAACTATAGTGTTATTGGAAGATGAAGCAGAAATCTGACATGTCATCTAATATTGCTGAAATTAGATATACAGCTTCCTAATGTTGATTGTTGAATTGGTTAATGTTGTTAGGGGCTATTCAATTGTTGTGTGGGTTTGAGTCAACTGTTCAAAATATATATTATGTAAAAGGAGGACCACAGATGATTCAGTTTGCTTCTACTTTTTATTATTTGAGTAAGCTTAATGATCTTCAGGAAACAGATCAAGCTAATAATTAGCCTATTATTTATTAAAGAAAATTCCATACACATCTAAAATCTTTACTATTTCTGCAGGGTTTCACCTTGGAAGATGCTACAGGATTGGTAGTCAAAGGTGATGTGGATGTTCATTCAGTTCATGCTACCTTGCTGCCAACATCTCACCCAAGTTTTTCACCTCAAAGGGTGTTAGATTTCTCAGAGGTATGGAAATCACACCCCCTACCATCAACAAATATTCAACTTTTCATTGGGGTTCTCTCTGCGACCAATCACTTTGCTGAACGTATGGCTGTTAGACAAACTTGGATGCAGTATCCTGCAATTAAGTCGTCAAATGTAGTAGTTCGCTTCTTTGTTGCACTGGTAAGCTTTATACTGACAATGGTAGAACCTTTTGTAACTATTGTTATTGTTATTATTATTATTGTTATTATTAGAAATAATCAGGAATACTGCTATATTTATTGTTTCTTCAGAATGTGCTCATGTTTTGTTTTTCAATTCCATGTTGTACATTTAATTTTTCATTATTCGCTGTTACTGGAATATATATATATATATTGTATATCTCTGGAATATATCTAAACCTTTTATTTTTATTTATTTTATTTTATATTTTTTTTGTCTGAATGTTGTGTGTTGCAAGTGGAATGTCTCTTCAGTGTAGTAATATGATCAATAAAGCCATTGTGTTTTCTTAAACTTAAACTTCTCTTCTGAGCATTTAAGTTTTAACATTCTCGTACATTCAAAGTGTATTTTTGATTTATTATTTTATTATTTTACATGTGGGTGTTGTTTTATTATTTTGGTAGGATTCACATTGTTGGATTCATTACATCATGTAGATGCAAAGAGTGATAAATTGATATCATGCTTTTCCTCTCTGGTCATGTCAATTTCTGGAATTGATATACATGCTCCGACTGTACAAAAAATTGAATATATAAAATTGGAGAATTTATATTGCATTTTCTGTATGAAGAAGGCTGGACTTAAGAACAAATTGTTGCTCTATAGTACTATACACATTATCAAATGCTTACCTGCTGGCCTTATCCGCAAGCTATGAAAATTCTTGTTTGAACTTTACTCCTACCTACTAAGAATGGTTAATTATATTCTATATCTAGGGTAGGGAGAGTGCTGTTCTGATGTTATACTTGACAGATTTGAAAATCACCAAATAAATTCCTAAATAGAACGTGCACCTAGAATGAGATTTTAGTCCAACAACATTTGTCTAGAAAGTGATGACTATTATTATGACCACACATATTATCGCAATAATTACATGTATATTTAGATCTGCACATGAATGGTCAACATGGCCAATAAATATATTGTTATTGGCATGGATGATATATGGATATAGACGAACATACCATTATTTGGTGCTGCCAGCCCATCAAATAAAGTTAATGAAGAAGCGTAGAGGGTTAGTGTTACTTAAAGAGAAATAACAAGATGAAAAAGGCTGAGGGGCTCTGAAGGAGAGAGACAATATATTTTATTTTTATTTTTCTTTAAATTTATTTGTCACCTTTTATTTAGTTTATGGAATTGATGGTTATTGCTGATCTTCCTGTAGATTATTCATTCATATATATAAAATGTAAATTTCAACTTGTTTTTAGGTTTTCCCATCATGAAGATTCCGTCAGTATTTTTGCTTTGCAAGGTGCATTTGGTATAGCACTCACCTATTGTTAATGACATGCAGAACCCAAGAAAAGAGGTAAATGCTGTTCTGAAGAAAGAGGCTGCTTACTTTGGTGACATTGTGATTCTTCCATTTATGGATCGCTATGAGCTTGTGGTGCTTAAAACTATTGCAATATGTGAGTATGGGGTAAGTTTGCATCCTATTTTTCTTCCTTGAATCTCTTATCTAGAACCTCATGGTTTCCTGTTCACATTATTCATTTCTGATGTGGTTTAATGTTTTCATTGCAGGTCCAAAATGTGACTGCTGCATATATCATGAAATGTGATGATGACACTTTCATTAGAGTAGATACTGTCCTAAAAGAAATTGGAGGTGTCTCTCCAAATAAATCCCTTTATATGGGTAATCTTAACCTTTTGCATAGGCCTCTTAGAACTGGAAAATGGGCTGTTTCCTTTCAGGTACATGATTTTCTCTAAATATGAAACCAAGATGTTTATTGAGTACCATGCAATTTTAGTCAACAGAAATATCCATATTTGCCTGACAATTACATTTTTGTTAATGAGACAAATGTTTCATTTTCTCATGTAATGGATTTCAATTTTGTACTACAGGAGTGGCCAGAAGCAATATATCCTCCTTATGCAAATGGGCCTGGATATGTAGTATCTAGTGACATTGCTAAGTATATTGTATCTCGACAACTGAACCACAGCCTGCGTGTTAGTAACGACTCCTAACTCTCTCTCTCTCTCTCTCTCGGGATAAGTCAAATATTCAAATCGGTAGAAAATAGACAAAATTTAATTGCTCCCTAATTCTTGGCAGCTGTTCAAGATGGAGGATGTGAGTATGGGAATGTGGGTTGAACAATTCAACAGTTCTACACCAGTTCAATATTCCCACAGCTGGAAGTTTTGTCAGTATGGGTGTATGGAGGACTACTACACAGCTCATTATCAATCGCCACGACAGATGTTTTGTCTTTGGGGAAACATAGTCAAGGGCCGGGCTCGCTGCTGCAACTATTGAGATGGCTGGAAAATTTCCAGTCTAGAGATTGTGTTAATAGTCATCTGCTGGTAGTTAAGCGATTGTGGCAACATAATCTGTCTGCCTCTGCTCAGAAGACTGCTGTCAAGAAATGATTTGAAGGATGAGAGCTACTACTGAGAAGAATTACTGATTTAGCAGGAAGGTATGATTCTGACCTAAAAGTATGTGCGATTCTAATTGGTCATTTTCATGTATCTCTACCCCTCTGAAATTTGATGTCGGGGCTGTATAGGATGCATGTCGATTTGCATCATCAGTAAACGATTGGAAATTCTTAGTCCTGGAGCAGGAATAAATTTGAGCTCCAAGTTTTGTTGGATCTGGCCTCAATGTTATGTGAAAGAACATAAACTTGTGAGGGAAGTTATTTGGCCCGAGAATTATATCTGCATTTAGATTCTGTGTCTTGCTCGAATGGTTGATTATATTAATATAATTAGCCGTATATAATGAATTGCAGCTAATGAAACCCTTCATTTCAGTTTCTTGCCTGAAGATCCTTGTACACTTTGTCCATTCCATTTGGCAATTTGGCGAAATTGCACCTTATATTTGTGAATTGAATAATTGGTAGATTTAGTACTTTTAACTTTGTTAAATTCTTAACTTTATTGGTTCCTAAATTTTTATTTTGTAGCATACTTAGTTCTCCATATATATATATATATATATATATTTAAAATTTAAAATAGTAAAATTTTGCACTCACCTTTATGTCTTTATAAAGAAGAGAGACTACGTATGTGAAAAAACAAGTTAAAATAATTAGGCATTAAAATAAAAAAAAAAAAGGATTAATATTACCAAAAAAAAAAAAAAGGATTTAATTAACCAATTATTCCTTTTTAATTTCTTATGCTAGTTTTTATTATTTTAATTATTTTTGCATACTTTTGTTCAACTTATAGGTACTTTCGAGTCAATAGCTGGTCAATGCTGTAAGGAACAATTATTCAATGGTATTTTTTTGTAATGCATGACAAAATCTCTCATGATAATTGCCAGATTAAATTGTATTTTAAATTTTAAAACCGTTGCAACATTTTCTTTCCCCTTTTTTAGTAGTATTATTATTATCATTTTTAACCACATTTTTGTCCTTCGTAACTTTAAGTTTTTAATGTTAAATAATTAGTAAAATGTTTTAAATATATTTATTATATGAATATTTATTGAATATTTTTATGTTTTTTTAACTTTTTTACATTATAGTCTTCTAGTTTTTAAGGTCATTGTAATTGTATCCATATAAATAAAGGGTTCCATAAAAAGATTGTACAAAAATAGAAGAATAAGATGGATAGTGATATTATTCCTCTCTTTTTATTTTGGTTCTCTGTATATTTATTTATTTATTATTAATTATTTTATAATATATCATGAACACGAATCTCTACTATTTAATAGTATTAGTATGACTTTTTACCATTTAGTAATACGTGGCTCTTAAAGTCACCAATTTTTTTATTTTTTTTGTTTTTTATTTGTCATGAATATTAAATCCCAGATGCATCTAATTAAGATAAATTCAATAGATACGGTCATTTCAAATAATAATTTAATGATGAAATTTTAAATATGGAATATCGTAAAAGACTTAACTGATTCAACTACTACCAGAAGATTAGTTGAAAGATGATTATAAGAAATATTCGACCAATAGAAGGTGGTCGTTCTCCCCAAAAATACAATATGATTTAATGAAAATAGTTTTTATTTGTGATTATTAAATTTATCTCATAGATAAAGTTATGTGGGAGAATATAATAGATGACCATATGCTAGAGAAAAATTCTCTAACTTTTATCTATCAAATACTATCTTATGATATTAATAAGGAAATCCAACCAACAAGTTTTACTTATTTCCAAAAGATACAAATTCAAATGCTAAAATATTGATAATCACCAAAAGTGAGAAAGAATAATGACTACGGAAAATATGTTTATCTTCTATTTATTCATATTATGTTTATAAATAACCAATTTTGTCCCTTATGTCTATAGTTTGATATGTTGTGATCCCTTTTGTTTATTTTTAACCAAAGCGATCTCTTAAGAATTTTCGACCAAATCAAAGTAGACCTTTCACCATTAAATATCTAACATTCAATTAGTTATTTGTAAGGGTATTTTTATCAATTCAAAAAATAGAAAGAGTATTAATATGATATTTTTATCATCTTTAATTGATTAAAATACCACTCAAAATATAAATAACTAACAAAAAAAAAACAAAAAAAAAACTATTTAATAGAGAAAGGACCACTTTGGTTTAGTCAACTATTCTTAAGGGATCACTTTAGTTAAAAATAAATATAAAGGACCATAACAAATCAAACTACAAACATAAGTGTCAAAATTGGTTATTTATCCTTATTTTCATTTAATATTTTAAAATAAGATACATTTATCTTTTATCTTTGCTATCTATATAAAATCTTAATATATACCTTATTCACCTGTGGATGGCGATTTTGTGTGTACAAAATATAAATTAAAAATAATACAACACAAAATCAATATAAAATAATAGTTATAAAATATATTGATTTAAAATATGTGGGTTATAAATCTCTATCTATCTCCGCTGATTCTTTCCATTAGTGGATTTGAGAGTCTTTTTGGCTAAATCTCAATTTGTTAGATGATATTGATTTGGATTTGATATGTTCGAGGGCCTTTGAGGCTTGATCTAGAAGATGGATTGGACTTGAAAGAGAAGTGATCCGATATGGTAGAGTTTTGCAACCTCTAAGAACTTGTGTATTGAAGTTTCTCTTGCTCTTCTATTTATAGAAGGGATGACAAGATGCTTGCATCGTATTGCCATATGTTGGCATGTGATTCATCATAGTAATTAAAAGGTAATTAGTAAAAATGTAAAAGTTAATTAGGTGAAATTTTAATTACCACTTAATTAATCAAAATTACTTTTTATAACTTTTTACCATCTACAAATTGCTCATTTTTACCAAGTTCCTTATTTTTTTAATCTCGATTTATTTAAATCAAATTATTTAATTAAATTTGACTCACATATAAAATATGAGATAAAGATACATATATATATA
>JAXGGT010000001.1:12832993-12849715 GCA_035583425.1 Marsdenia floribunda
CTCATATTAGTTAATAAAGATATTGGGTTAAAAAAAAAAAAAAAAAAAAAAAACAGTAATAGCTTCTGACATAAATGAAATGAACAAACTCTATAATTGCAAATGTATTAAAATTTACTTCTTTTACGATGTAGGTCGCCAGATGTGATATGATGGTAGCAAAAATTTTTCGATATTTTGCTCTGATACTATATTAAATTAAATTAAATTATCGATTATTTCAAAAATTTAAATTAATTGATAAAAATTAAATTTATTCTCTTAACTCTAATAAAAAGGCCACACAAAGTAACTTTGCTTCAATAGTTGTTCAAATAAGTACGTTTTATTTCCTAAAATGAATGACTTTAGAAATATTTTCTAAATATAGCCTAAATTAATGTCGATGTACTGAAATGAAAAATAATAATAATAAATTTTAGTTTTCTCATGAAGAAAAGACAATCTTTAGAATTTTGTCAGAAATGAAATCTAATTACAAATGCAAATATATTTTATGTCAACGAGTCAAGCTAAACGTAACAAAAATGATTGAATTTTTGAGGGGAAAAAAATAATAATAAATTGTGAAAAGGAGAAAATTAAAGATCAATTAAATTGGTGGTTGTGGAGGGAGAATGCTCAAATATCTCCCATGTGGTTGTCACAACTACTGGCTTTAGTCTTGCATTTGATATCAGGAGCACATCAAGTGTTTCAACACACTTTCGAATTCTCTTCCCCTGCACAAAATAAACTTTCCTTATTTCCTTCATGCGGTCTTAGACCAAATCTTTTGGGAAACAACTGCTACTTGTTTCCTTCTATAAATTATACTTTTAGATCCTCATTTTTTTTTTTTTTTTTTTTTTTAAAATCTTTTTTATTTAAAAATATTCATGTTGGAGTTTTATGAAAAATGAATACTTAGATGTTGGGTTGCATGCCTAAGAGAATGACAGACAGAATAGTACCTGCAGAGTTTTCTTGTCACAGGCATCTCCTTCTGCAGAAATACAATCTAAGTTCACAGCTTGTCTCATTAACATCTCAATCAGTGTTGTGATCTGTACTTCTGCAACTTTATTACCATTTCCAATTGATTTCTCTATTGAATGAACCTACAAAAACCATATATATATACATATTCAAATCAATACAGCATATGACATATTCAGTGCTCTCAGCATTTATATTCATCATGCAGGGTGAAACCTCTTCTCAGTAGTTGTGCCCCTACTTGTATTCATAATTGAATATATATATATATATATATATATATTGTTTTTTCCTTTTAATACTCTTGCTCATTATAAAAGGAACTAAGGAATTTAACAAATAAAATTCAAGAATTTTCTAGAATATCTTATTAAAATTAACATTATTATCATTCATCATTAACTCCGTTAATAATTTAAAAATCAAATATGTATAAAAATATTTTTGAAAAATGATTCTTTTTTTGTTAAATAAAATAAAAATTTAAATATAATTATATGTATGCTCTTTTTATTGGTATCCCAAAGAATGTAATAGAAGATGAAGAATTTACTTTATCTATATTTATTTAGACCAATAAAGATATAATAGAAGCAATATATGTATATATATAGTATAATATTATAGTGCGTTAGGCTGAATCACATGCGATATTTAGATCAAACCACTTAATTAGAGACATGTAGATTTATATAACCCATACTATCATGTTAACAAATTTATGAGAGATGTGGTTTTTTTTTTTTTGTCTGAATATAAACTAAAGTTATTAAATAAATATATTGATAAGGTCTTTTATCAAATAATTCTATAATAAAATTTTCTCTTTATTTTATTAAAAAAAAAAAATTATTCAAATATAGAAAAGAATTTTCATAAAAAAATAGTTAGATTGTCGCTAAAAAAAAATAATAAATATACGATATTAAATTTTTTTAAAGTAAATTATCATATTTAGTTATTATATTTTTTATATAGTACAAAATAAGTCCTTAATATTTATTTTTAACTTTTTAAACTTTTTATGCAGTGCAAAATAAGTTGTCAATCTTTATGTATAACTTTTTAAATTATTAATTTTTTTTTATGGGATAACCTTTTAAGTTATTAAACTTTTATGAGTGAAAAAGATATACAATTTTTTTTAGAAATTTTAGAAGTTCAAAGGTGTAAATGAATTAAAAGATTGATGATCTATCTTATTACTAGTAAGAATTTAATGACTTCAAAAGTTACTTGTAAAAGATAGATCATTAAATAAAATTCGACGAATTATTTTACACTGTAAAAAAAATTAGTAACTTAAAAAGCTACAAATAAAGACCAAAAACCTATTTTGTATTATATAAAAAGTTTAGTAATTAAATATGGCCTTTTTTTTAAATAAAAATTATTATATTAGAGTTTCTATTTTTTTTTTTAATTATTATATACATTAAAGTTAGTCAAATATATACATGGTACAGACTATACAAAACTAGTAAGATTGTCATAGCTAATTTTAATATCATATTAAAATTTGTAATTCTTAGAAATTAGTATGGATACCTTTATGTTTCTAACTTAATTTATTATAGTCTCTTATATATAATTTTAATTAAAGTGATTGTGGTCATTTTATTCTTGAAAATAACTAAAACTTTCTTAGTTATTTATATTTTAAAAAATATTTGTTTCCATTCAAAAAATAAAAAAAAAAATTTATATAATATTTTTATCATCTTTAATTAACGAAAACATCCCTTAAAAATATAAAATAAATAAGAAAAAGTTAGCTATTTTGAAAAAAAAAAAAAAAAAAAAAGTGACCACTTCAGTTGAGGTGTCAAGCTAAAAATGTAATATCTGACATAATTTGTTGACCGAATATGTAATTCTCCTATTAGTTAGATCTACGTGGGACCCATGTAATTAGTATATTAGGGGACGGACAAGAATCCATAAGCTTAGAAAATCCAGATTTTCTTTTCCAAATTGTCTAATATATATATATATATATATATCATATTATCATGGCACAACCGCTCCAACGCCAGCTAATAAAATGAGTCCCATGCAAGATGCAACAACAACAAAGTGATTATTTATTTATTTATTTATATAAGTAAAGGAAAAATGGGGGGAAAAAAAAAAGAAGAAGAAAGAAAAAGAAATGTAATTGATAAGTTGATGAGAGCTATACTGACCTGTTCGGCGATCTTATCAACCTCAACAATAACATCATCCAAGAGGCGATGTGCCGTCTGGATCTTAGCATTCCTACGCATCTCCATGTGCCTCCTCTCTATGCTTTCCGGATCTTGAATTAGTATGATTTTTGAATGCTCTTTCACCCCACATATGTCTAAATATTCTCCATTTTCTCTCTCTTTTCCTCTGAAAATTAGCCTCTGTTCTCCAGGTTGTAATCCACTCTCTCCTGTTACTAATTTCTTCAATTCCCCTAAATTAAATTACACACCAACTAGCTACCCTCACTATTTCCTCATTTTTCAATAATAATTCAATACTGCATATGTATGTACAAAAAGAGAAAGAAAGGTAGATCCAGCATTAACAAAGACTTACCAAATGTTGTTTGAGGGTTGACAGAGATCTCATAACGTAAAACACCATGAGCCACACTAACCTTGATCATATTAAGAGCAGCAGCTGATGAAACCTCAGAATTCTCGCTTCTTTTCTGCACTAACATCCCACCCGGCCTCATCTCCCACTTTACCTCTTCTTCTCTCGCCACCGCCACCGCCACCGCCACTGCCACTCCTCCTCGGTTTCTGCTTCTTCCGTGGCTGAACCTCAGTTTATTCTTCATCATCATCTAGCTCTCTCTCTCTCTTTCTCCCTGTATATATCTGAACTTTCCAAAAATATATAATGTATGTGAATGTCCAAAAGAGTTACTATATATACTTGTAACTGATTTCTGGAGAATAGGAAAAAGAGTAGTAACGTAACAAACCCTTTCTCCTTCACACCTGCAGTGCAGAAATGACGGTAAGGTGAGTGTGTTTGTGTGTGTGGGATTCATAATTCCATATGCATTAGAGGCAATTTATATAAGTGGTTTAACATACATTCGATTATTATTATTAAAAGAAATTGGACCACCCGGTTTAACTGGTTTGAGTTTGACTCTACCGGTTCAGATAGATGTACCGTTTATCAAGTACCAAAAAGAATTGATGGGTAGAAAGCGTTGGTCATACAACATATATTTGGTAAAATGTTTTAAATAAATAATCACTTAATTTTCAGGGTAGTAACTTAATGATGTAATACGTTTTATTTAGGTATTTTTATATTAAATTTGTCAAGTAAAATTTTTGAGTTTACATTTGACGAGAGACGTCTTTATGCTATATTCCAACCAAACGCTGTAATCTTGGGTCTTTTCTCATAAATTTTTTTCGGATTAGTTAGTGGTGGTAATTGTGTCAAATTCATGTATTAGTATTGATTGAGTTAAAATAATTATACTTAATCTTTTAACTCGAACTCGAAATAACACAATAAAAGTTCAACTAAACACGACACAAAAATAATCGTGTCAACCTGCCAACCTAATTATGATATGTATATAATTTAAAACCCACAAACCAACTAACACGATTGCACGCTACCAATCCGCTAACCTATTATTTACCTTTTTTTTAACTCATAAAAACATTAATATTATTTAATTTAATTATATAATATTAAAATTTAGAAATAATAAAAATTATTAAATCATTTAATAATAAATTAGAATATATATAATTAAATTTAAAATAAGAAATTAATCATTATTTAAATAGTTATGCGAGTTAAAAATGAGTTATGTAGGTTTAATCCATTTACAATTAAACACAATTATCATTAAATACGTTGACTTGTTTTGACAAGAACTCATTAATCCTCGATCCTAATTCGTTGATTTCGTATCGTTTTTGTATTCGGTCAAATATTATCACTTAGTCAATAAGAATATCAACTTACAATATATATGTATATGTATATATATATATATATATATCTATTTGTAAATTTGGTATCTTCATACCAAAAAAAATTATGCCAGAAGATCTTTAAGACTATAACACATAATTAAAATATGAAATAAAGTTAATGTGAATTAAACTCAAGACTTCTAATGTGACAAATTAAGTCATATTTTCGATAATATATAAAATTATTACTAGTAAAACTGAAAGAATAATTTATTAAATTCAAAAGTATTTTACTCTTTTTAAAGTTGTCGGCCCAAAATTTAATTTCTTTAGAAGTTGTATGTGTGTGTGGTGGGGAAAAAGATGGTGGTTTGCATAGAACACATTAACGGAAATGAATGAGGAGAAAAAAGAGAGGTTTTGACCAATGAGAAAGAGCCAAAGTGTGACGGGGTCCAATCAACTGTTTTGACAGCTAAGCAAAAACATTGCCGACAATTAAAGGAAAGAGAAGGAAAAACGAGGGAGAATGTGTTGTGTGTAGTTTGTGTGTTTGATTGTTTTGCTTTTGGAGAAGATTTTGATTGGCACAATTGGTTCTCTATTATTGGTTGGCTAAAATTGGTTTTGGTGAAATCATGATGAGAATGTTGTGGTACTAGTTTTGCTTATGTCCTTTGGTTTTAGTTGATTTCCCCTTAAAGAAGAGAAGAAAGCAAAAAAAAAAAAAAAAAAAAAACAGAGGAAACAAAATTAAATAAATAAATTGTGTAGGTGAGATAAATGATGAGATTTACTCGCTTTTCTTCTCCATTTAAAGATATGGGGATATCATATGCTAACAAAGAAGGGGTGTATACACCTTCAAGCTAAGGTGGTCCTAAGTGACCATCAAAAGTGAGAAAGGTAGTATTTCCTTTAAAACGGTTTCAATAATTGAATTAAAAATTTGTTATTTAAACAAATTCTAAAATAAAAGAAATATTATATTTATTTAAAATAGGGATATAAACCTATTTTATTAGAGACTTTATTCAATAAAATATAATTATGATTATAATTATTTCTAAAATAGAATATGTTATTCTTTTAAACAAAAGATTATTTCTTATATATTTCTATTATATATATATATATATATATATATATATATATATATATTTATATATGTACTCATATATATCAATTAACCAAGTTTATTAAAAATACTTGGTGTACACATAGGAAAAGGGACCATATTAGTAATATAATATATATAAAAGTTAAAGAATATTGTTGGTTTAAAAATAATACAAATAAAAAATAAAGAATTTAATTGATTAAAATTGACAAATTATCCTCCAACAAATAATTGGATGATTTTGGCAACTGCCAGATTTGTTGAGCACTGTGGGGGTAGGGAGGATACGTCTTCATCTTGCCTTGGAGCATTTGGATGGCCATCAAGTTGAGCTTGACATATTACAATTGAAATGAGTCTGGGGTACATTTTTCTTTCTTTCTTTCTTTTCTTTTCTTTTTCTTTTTCTTTTTCTTTTTTGAAAATATAATAATTATTTAAAACCAAGAATAAGTAGATTTAAAATATAATTAGATTTACTAAACGTAATAAAACAAAAACATAATTTAAAAGTCATAAAAGCCATTGCTCATAATTTATATGCGTAATTATCTTCTCAACATTTCCTATTTTTCTAAAATCTTGTACTCATGAATGTCTTTTTTTTTTTCTTTTTTTTTTTTTTCTTTTTTGGGTAAATTGATGTAAATAGTGTCTTATGTTTTTTCGTTTGGTACTTATATTCCTAAATATCTAGTTTTATCATTTAATATCTTTTATATTTTTTTAATTAGTGCATATGGTCATTTTGTTAAATTTTTTACCAGCGTCAATTGTTAATCAACTTTTATTTATTTATTTATTTTTTAAATCTCATGGGCAAAAATAGTCTTTTCAACCACATTTTCTCCCTCTTTTTCAATTATTTTTTTTAATTTTAAAATCTTAAGGGCAAAATGATCTTTTTATCCTCTATTGAAAAAGAGAAAAAAAAAAAAAGAAAGACTAAAAAGAGGGTATTTTATTTCGTGAAAAAGGAGAAGTAAAATTGAGAAAACACGGTGAATTCCTATTTTGAATCCACAATATTTGAGCACTTTGTTCGATGTCTCTAGAAATTGAAATGGGTGCTTGAAAAGACTATTTTGTCCTTGAGATGAAAAAAAAAAAAAAAAAAAAAGTTGACTAATAGTTCACTGTCAAAAATTTAACAAAAGGACCATATGCAACAATCAAAATAATATAAAGAATATTAAATAATAAAATTAAATATTTAAGAATATAAGTACCAAATGAAAAAAGATAAAGGACTATTTACACAAATTTACCTCTTTTTGCTTATTACATTTATTAAACGTATAAAAACAATATATATAGTCCCTTATTCCAATGTATAAAACAAATAAATAAAAAGAAAAAAAACAAGTATGAATAAACAGTGTTTATCTAAAGTTTGGCACAATCTAAACTTGGGTTAGAACTTATCTCCCGCAAATAACTTACCTGACTCGAACGAGAATTAGTTTGAATGTGGATATAGCTTAAAAATATCGTCTATAGTTAAGATCCATTTAGAACACCTCATGCATTAAGCACAAAAAAAAAAAGTTTGGCACAATTTAACAAAATTGTACCAACCTAATTAGATTGTAAACTATGTGCCGACATGGCTTCATCGCATTTGCTGGTTGCATGTTCAACTGAAGTTGTAGTTTGAGGCCTCAAGTTGTTACTTCAATCGAAGATGCAGTGAACAACTAAAATTTCAAAAAAAAAAAAAAATAATAATAATAAAAAAATCCTAACTGTAATAGTAAATCAAAGGTAAACTTGAAACCCTAATGTTAAACCCTAAGTCTTAATAGTAAATTAGAAACTCTAAATCCTAAATGAAAATTCTAAACCCTGAATCATAATAGTAAATTAAAAACTCTAAATATTAACAATAACTTGGAAACTCTAAACCCTTTTTTTTTTTTTTTTTTTGATAATTAGGAAACTCTAAACCCTATTAACAAACCAAAAGTCCCAAATTATAAACTCTAAACTTAACTGTAAATAAAAAATAATGAATTTAATTGACTAAAATTGATAAATTATCCTGTAACAAATAATTGAATGATTTTGGCAACTGCTAGATGTGTTGAGCAATGTGGGGGTAGAGTGGAGAAGTCTTCATCTTTGCCTTGGAGCATTTGGATGGCCATCAAATTGAGTTTCACATATTACAATTGAAATGAGTTTGGGGTACATTCTTCTTTCTTTTCTTCTTCTTTTTTTTCCAAAAAAATAATTATTTAAAACTAAGAACAACTATTTTTAAAATATAATTAGATTTAATAAATGTAATAAAACAAAAAACGTAATTTTAAAAGTCATAAAAACCATTGCTCATAATTTATATGCATAATTATGGATATTATAAAAATTCCACGATTAGCCTTGTTTATATACCTATTTCCTGTCTGACTCTAATGCACCGTTTTTACCATAAAAACGCACAATTGACGTAAGTTTTTAGTTATTTTAAAATATAAAATTAAAATGCCACATGTACACTAAAAATACACATGCTAAGCCATGAAAAACACATCAGCCATGTGCATTTCTAGTGCACACATGACAAAAACGCACCTGCAATATGCACTTTTATGATTTTTTATAATTAATATTTTGAGTTAAATATAATATTTTTAATTAAATCACCAAATACTATAATTAATAATTAATAAATTATTAATTATTAATAATAATTAATAATGACCGAGCGGCTGTTGGTATTCTTCTGGTTGATCCAATGGGAAATATTGTCGCAGCTTGCTCCTCTCCGTTATCTTTCCATTATTCTTCTGTTGAATTCATTGAGGCTTATGCTTTTTTGCTTGCTATTCGGTTGGCTACTCTTTATGGTTTCAATCGGGTTAGTTTCAAGGGTGATTGCCTCGCCCTTATTTCTAAGGTTCTGGCTCCTGTGGAGGACCTTTCTCCTTTAGGTCATATGGTAGCCTTTTTACGTTCCCTTTTGTCTTCTTTTGGTGAATTTTCTGTTACTTTTATACCTAGGAATTTCAATAAGTCGGCTCACTGTTTAGCCAGACATGGTTTTTCTGTTCCTAGTTTCATGGATTGGTTTCCATCCATTCCTGTGGATGTGCACTGAGCTTTTCATGCTGCTTCTTCCTCTTCATATGTACAAGTTCTCTTCAAAAAAAAAAAAAAAAAAAATTAATAAATTAATCTCATTATTAATCAAAATAAAACTAAGAATATATTTTTAAAATATAATTATATTTAATAAATGTAATAAAACAAAAAACATAATTTTAAAAGTCATAAAAACCATTGCTCATAATTTATATGCATAATTATGGATTTTTACCTGGCCCTATTTATTAACAAAATTCCATGATTAGCCTTGTTTATATACCTATTTTCTTTTCTGGCTCTAACGCACTGTTTTTACCATAAAAATGCACAATCGATGTGCGTTTTTAATTATTTTAAAATATAAAATTAAAATGTCACATGTACACTAAAAATGCACATGTTAAGCCATGAAAAACACATAAACCATGTGCGTTTCCAGTGGACGCGTGACAAAAACACACCCGTGATATGCACTTTTATGATTTTTTATAATTAATATTTTGAGTTAAATATAATATCTTTAATTAAATCACCTAATACTATAATTAATAATTAATAAATTTATCTCATTATTAATTTAAAATAATCAATATATAATTTAACCAAGAATAAGATATAAATATACTTAATTGAATTTTGAATCCATAATAAATTAAAATTTATTATTTTGAATTAAATATAATATCTTTAATTAAAAAACCTAATACTATGATTAATAATTAATAAATTAATCTCATTAATTAATGAAAATAAGTTAATATTTTAACAATTTAATATATATATATATATATATATATATATATATATATATTTAATTTAACTAAAAATAAGATATAAATATACTTAATTGAATTTCGGATCCATAATAAATTAAAAATTAATATTTTAAATTAAATATAATATCTTTAATTCAATCACCTAATACTATACTTAATAATTAATAAATTAATTTCATTAATAATCAAAATAAAATAATATTTTAACTATTAATATGAGTAAATAAATCTAGCCAAAAAAAAAAAAAAAAAAAAAAAAAAACTATACTTTAATATTGTTTAATCTAAAACCTAGATTTTAGAACATTTTAAGATAATAGCTAGATCTAAAACTTAAATTTATTTAAGATATATTTCAAACACTATTTTATGAAAATTCAAATAAACATAATAAAAAACTTACCTTTTAATTGCAAATATGGGTGATTTTTGAGATTTCTTCAATGTTTCGTTGAAGACAAATAAGTTACCAAAAAAAAATGAAAGCGAAAGATAAAATTTTAGATCTTATTGAATTATTGGTCAATGTAAAAAGTGCACATCACATGTGCATTTTTAAGTATAAATAAATTTAAGTCCCATTGAAAATGTTTTTAAACAAAAATAAATTTAAATCCCACTGAAAACACACACACCATGTGCGTTATTTATTAGAGTGAAAGAATTTGTTCTTCTACAACTCCAATTCTATTCAAGAGTGATTTCTTCTTCTGTTAGAGAGTTTAAGCTAGAGAGAAAGGAGGAGAAAAGAAACCAAAAAGAAAAAAGAGAGAAAGGAGGGAAGAATCAAGGAAAATAAAAATAAAAATAGAAATGCATGAAACGCATATGCCTTGTGCGTTTTTAATGATGACATGACAAAAATGCACATTGCATGCGTGTTTTTAATATACATGTGATATTTTTATTTTAAATTTTAAAATAATTAAAAATGCACGTAGGTTATGCATTTTTTTGGTAAAAATGCACACACTATGTGCGTTAAAGCCAGAATGACAGATGAGTTTTTAAATAGAGTTAATCATGGAGTTTTGTTAATAAATAGAGTCATTTTAGGTAAAAACCCATAATTATTTTCTCAACATTTCCTATTTTTCTAAAATCTTATACTCATGAGTTTTATTTTCTTTTTTGATGAATTGGTGCAAATAGTGTCTTATCTTTTTTCATTTGATGTTTATAGTACTGAATGTTTAGTTTTATCTTTTAATGTCCTTTATATTTTCTTGATTAGTGCATATGATTCTTCTGTTAAATTTTTGAGGATCAACCATTAGTCAGTTTCTTTTTTTTTTTTTTTTTAAATATCAAGGGCAAAATAGTCTTTTAAACTACACTCCCTCTTTTTTATTTTTTTTTTAATTTAATTTTAAAACCGCAAAGACAAAATAGTCTTTTCATCCTCTATTCAAAAAGGAAAAAAAAAAGATTAAAAAGGTGGATTTTATTCGTGAAAGAGGAGAAGTAAAATTAAAAAAATACGGTGAATTCCCATTTGAAAATCCAAAATATTTGAGCATGTTGAACGATTTCTCCAAAAATAGAAAAGTGTAGTTGAAAAACTATTTTGCCCTTGAGATTTTTTTTTTTTTTTTTTAAAATTGTAAATGGTTGACCGTCAAAAATTTAACAAAAGGATCATATGCACCAATCAGAAAAATATAGAGGATATTAAGAGATAAAATTAAATATTTAAGAATATAAGCACCAAATGAAAAAAGATAATGGTCTATTTACACCAATTTACGTCCTTTTTATTATGACATTTATTAAACATATAAAAATATATTATAGTTTATTCCAATGTATAAATAAAGACAAAATGTTGCTTTTAATCCCTAAACTATTTATGAATGATGTTTTAGATTCTTGTTCTTTAATTTAAACTTTTTAGATCCTCATTCTTTTTATGTATGGTTTTATAGTTCTTTTTTGTTGGATTTTACCCAATCCAGTCATGTCAACGCAAGTTAATATTTTGGGTCAAAGTTATGAGGGTAAAATAGTGATTTATTATTATATTAATAAAATAAAAATAAAAAATAAAAAACAATGAATATCTTCGTCGTCGTCGGAGCAAAGCTTTTTATAGTATGCAAGATTGAAGAGGGGGAAATCAAGGTGGAGGAGGCACCTTGGGAATGCGGTGGTGCAGGTGATTTTAGTATAGTGGAGGCAGAAAAAGGGTGGAATAGATGGATAGTATTGCCTGAATGGGAGCCCGTAGCAGATTTAAGGAGAGGCGGAGTAGTTATGGAATTTAAAAATACAATAGTTTTACCACGGAGCGCAAAATGGTTGAATACAGAAAGAGAAAATTTTGGTAGTAACAGATAGGGGAGGAAGGAGATCGTAGCTGATGATGGATTTTATTTGGTTCTTGGAGATGGGAATGGAAGTGGGGAAGAGGGATTGAAGGTGGAGAGAGGGTCTGCCTTGAAAGATATTGGTTTGAAGGAGAGTTTGGGTATTGTTATTTTTGGTAGTTAGACCACCTAGAGAAGAAAATGATCATCTGAGCAGAGGTGTAAATGAACCGAGCCAAATCGAACATCGCATGTTTGGGCTTGGTTTATTTAATTTTCGAGCACTACTCGAGTTTGCTCATTTAATATTTCGAGCAAAAAATTTTGTTTGAGTTCGTTTGATTATTCGTTTGTATAGTTCAAAAATTGTTCAAGTTGCTTGTTTAACTTTCAAATTAAGTTGAGCTCGAATTTGAGCTCAAGTTCGAGCTTAAATTAAGTTTTAAAAAAATTATAAAAAATATAAATATAAATATTAAAAATATCAAATTTGTATTAGGCTTAAAATTTCTAAAATAACAATAACTTATTTAAATACTTAAAACTTATATAATTTAAGTATTTAACAACTTAATAAACTAAAAAATCTTATTAAAATATAAAAACTCACATAAAATAATAAATTTCAAAAAGATAACCATATAATACAAATTAACAACACAAAGGATTAATAAATAAAAATAAAAGAGTAATTTCTTCATACATTTCTTAATGTAGAAAAAAAAATAATGAAAGATTAAAACTCCATAAAATGATAAATGCAACATCTAAAAAATTAAGTACAATAATTAAAATCGTCAAATTCCAAACTCAGATATAGAAATTTCTTCAAAAGATATATTTTCATTCTCCACATGAAAAAGAAGAAGAATATATATCTATTAATTATATATATAACAAATTATTCATAAACATATTATATTATATATATATATATATATATGTATAAAGGATGGGAAGAAAAAAAAAAAAAAAAAAAAAACCTGTTTTTTCTCCTTCTTAAGCCCATGAAGATATATCTTATAGGAGCGCAGGTGCGCTATTTCTATCTATGCATCCTACTTAGATGCCAAGAACTGAAACAATTGCTGTTTATTAATTCGAATTCTGACTTTCCATAAAAAGAAAACTATTTGTGGCCATAAATATAGTCAAAAAGAATAGGTGCCCCCTCATGGCAAAGTAATTCAAAAGCAATCATCCAAAACTCACCAACAACAACCACCGTTGATCTAAATGACTTCTTAGTCCCTAAAAGGGGTAATTGATTCCCTAAACCACTGATTGAAACAATATTCATTACCCCAAAAAAAAAAAACAAAAAACACACACAATACTTAATTGTAAACAAAGAGGAATGTGAACCAAAGATCACCGCTTCTTGGAATTTAAAGAAAAAAAAGAACTTAAAACAACAAAGTCAAGAAAAACTTAAAATTTATTCTCATAGACCTCATGAGGCATCATCAGCAGCAGCAGGACTCATGAGTCTGTTGCAAATCTGAAACATAAAGAAACACCCCCAAACAAAAAAATGAAATGAAAAGAGCTTTAGCTTTCACACTACCATATCGTGTCGTAGCTTTTTTTTTAAACCTTCATAGCGAGTGACTTTTTTAGCCATGCCTTCCAATGCAGATTGATGAAAGAAAGTTAAGATAATCACCAGAATGCAGAGCTACTAAACGAAGAAGAGAAGGAAAACACCATACTCCTAACACAAACCCATGAATGTTTGTTGAAAGGTCCAGAACTGAATAGTCACTCAACTAGCCAAAGAACTCAATGAATGAAAATTATAGATAACCATTAAAGATAGCATGGATGAAGTAAACTCTTATATCTCAAGTCCCCATATACTTTATTGCTAGAATGATACCCAACAAATAAGGGAAGCCCACTAATCCAATTTAGAGGAATTTGGACAATGGAGAAAAACAAGATAAATGAAGGACACTTACAGTGGCGATCGGCGATATCTGAGTAGCGGCGACTGGCGAGACTCATTACCGAGAAGGGAGGCACGGCAGGGAGAGAAGAAAGGAAAGGAGAAAAGGAAAGGGGAAAGAGAAAGGGGAAAAAAAGATTTTATATGTGGGAGGGTAAAAAAACCTTAATATGAATATTATATTTTTTATTAAATAATAATTTATATAATATTTAAATATTATAATTTGTTCGCGAACACTCGATTATGTTTGCGAATATTGTTCGAGTTCGCTTGAAAATTAGTCGAGCTTGGTAAAATGTTTGAATTCGGCTCGTTTAATAAACAAACGAGTTTTAATCGAACATAAACGAGCTTTGTTCGCGAACGTTTGGTTTGTTTAACAGCTCTACATCTGAGTGATGAAGGTGGTAGCAAAGCTCCAGCGATGACGACGACGATATTCGTCATTATTTATTTTTTTTCTTTTTGTATTTTTCAATATAATAATAATAAATCATTTAAAATTACAATTTTATCCTTATAATTTTGACCAAAAATAGAAAAATTTACAGATTTAGCCTTGTAACTATTCTCGTTTCTCTGACAATGTCCTATAACTTTTTTCTTACTTTAATTAGCCCCGCAATAATTTTCGTTTACTTTAATTAATCCTTCCGGCCAAATTTTTTCAAATTTTTCAGTACGCAGCTGATGCGGACAATGACCCAATTGACATGGACAATAAAAATCAAAATTTTAACTGCAAATTTGGGCAAATTTTTTATGTAAATTTGGGAAATTTTAATTTACAGTCAAAAATTTGCCCAAATTTGATGTCAAAATTTTATTTTTTTCACTCAAAGAAGAAGCCCTACAATTGAAAGAGTGAAAAACTTCCCTCCATTTCATTTCCCTTGTTTTTCAAAACTAGGACTACCAAAAGTATCCCTCAATTTTTGTCCATGTCAGCTGAGCACCAGAGCAACAGGCAAAATTTTGGCCGAAAGGACTAATATTAGTGAACAAAATTGTTACGGGAATAAATAAAGTAAAAAAAAAAAAAAGTTATAGGACATTGTCAGAAAAACAAAAATAGTTATAGGACTAAACCAATAAATTTTCTACTAAAAATATTAATTCATATTGGTCGGATTTGGACAAAATCCAACAAAAAGAACCCATAAAACCATACGTAAAAAGAATGAGGAATTAAAAAGTTCAAATTAAAGAATAGAGAACTAAGGCACCCTTCGTAAATATTTTAGGGACTAAAATCAACGTTTTGCCATATATAAATAAATAAAAAGAAAAAAAAAAAGAAGTATGAATAAATAGGTTTTATGTAAAGTTTGGAACAATTTAACAAAATTGTATCAACTTGGCTTGTAAACTATGTGCCTAAATGGCTTTATTGCATCTTGTGGTTGCATGTTCAACTGAAGTTGTAGCTTGAGGCCTTAAGTTGTTACTTCAATTGAAGATGCAGTGAACAATTGCAATTTCAGGAAAAAAAAAAAAAAAAAAAAAATCTAACTTTAATAGCAAATCAGGAAAATTGGCATAAATGGTCCCCAAACTATGGTCATTTGGTAGAATTGGTCCCTCATTTAATTTTTTGGTGACATTGATCCTCAAATTATGTTAAATCATATGGGATTGGTCCTTCCATCTAAAATTTTTGTTAAATCATTGTTAATATCAAAATAAATAAATAAATAAAAAGTACCTAAGGACATTTTTGTCTTTTCAATTTTCAAAGTAAAAAAAAAAAAAAGCCCAAAAAGTCTTCTTCTTCTTTTTCATCATTGCAAGCTGAGAAAGCGCCTACTATTGTCCTCTTCTATTATTTTTTCCTCTTCTCCTACTTCCTCCTCTTCTCTCTTCTAACTAATGAACACAATCTCATTAAAAGATGAGTTTGAACATGTTCCTGATATGATATCATGTGTTGTTACAGTAGAAGCATTACTTTCAGGTGTGAAATTATCAAGGGAAAAAGTTTAAAAGATTGTGAAGGATTTCTGTAAAGTTTTTGTGTGCGAAAAATCTTAACAAATGAATCATAGTTGGAAATTAGATGTGTGAAAGGTAAACATTGATCAAACTCAAAATAACTTTTGGTAGCTTGCCAAAAGTCAAGTCCAGAAAGGGTTGCTTGTTGATCCCCTGCTATTTTACAAGTAGGAAATTCAAAAATATAAGAAGGTCTCACAAAAATAAGATTACAAAAACAAAAGATATGTTATTGGCAATTGCAGTGAATGAAATTTCGATCCTTATAGGAATGAGAAATAAAAACACAAACTTCCATCAGATTTTTATAACCTCATGTTCTCCTGCAACTTTAAATCATTATAAGTTCTCATAACCTCATGTTCTCCTTACACAAAAAAAAGTCAAGACCCCCAATTTGAGCTATTGATGATGATGGCTGATGATATGTTGAAGATTTCAAGAAAATACCCCTTTCTTTAACTTCATTTACAGAGACACACACTCACATTAAGGAGAGGGAGACATAGAGAAACGAAAAAAAAAAAAAAAAAAAAAATCATTTCAAGCCCTGCTTTTTAATTTGTTTTGGTTTTGAAGTTCC
>JAXGGT010000001.1:12849815-12875393 GCA_035583425.1 Marsdenia floribunda
TTAGTGTGATTTAAGTGACAAACCATAATAGTGATTCATTTTATATTGATCAAATCTTGTTAAATCATATATATATCCATCACACCATCAATGGGAATCCTAAATCAAATAGGTATTATTGTCTAAATAAATTTTACGACTTTCCTTATTTAGATGAATCTGCTATTCGGGAGTCTTCTCTTCATGTTGAACCGAAGGCTCTTAAGGCTCCAAATCTAAAATCGAACAGAGGAATTGAGCCTAAAGACCCTTATTTTTTGAAAACGACGGCTTTGCCTTTTCCAATAGCTTCGACTTTGCTTTCTTATGATTTTCCCCCAAAATTTTAAGTATTAATTTGACGAAAATCTTTCAATCTATCAGAACCCAAAACACCATATAGGTGTGTATGTTGCCCAATTGAAGGCTGGACTTAGGTTTCCTCTTCTTCCTCTTATTGGGGAAATATGCACATATTGGCAAATACAACTGGCTCAGTTGACTCCCAACTGCACTAGGTCCATCTTTGGTTTCGAATTGTTGTGTAGGGCTTGTGGTGTGCCTTCTAGCTTAGAATTGTTTTGTCATTACTTCGTGATGATACAAAAATACAGTTTAGATATTGGTAGAGGGTGGTTCTATGCCCAGCGTCGTCCCAAGGCTAAGGAGCTTTTGAGGACGCCTTCTAGTATTCATGGCTGGAAGGAAGAGTTTGTTTTCATTAGTCATCTTACTCTTAGTTCCATCATGATACCATGGACTTACAGTAAGTCTTTAAATAATGAAGTTCCCGAAGGAGTCGATGAGTCAGTGATGAAAGCTATTGATGGGTTGGATTTCGTTTAGTCCATTGGAGAGAGCTGGAATTCCTCCATTTTCCAGGATGCAAATTTGCACACACTTGGAGCTTTCAACATTAAAAGACTGAGTAATATATATGTGTCCTTTTTTGTTAGTCGCTTTCTCTAATTGTTTATACAAAAATTCCTCTTCTAATTTTGTGGTTTTGCCTTGCAGGAAATAATGTGATTCAGCTTCTAATGTCTGCCAAGGGGAAGAAGAGTTCTCCTTCTGTTAGCTCCAGTAAGGTGACTGCAACTCCTGTCCAAGGGCCATCGATGGCTCCTAAGAAAAGGAAGGCTATCCGAACGGTATCTAGTCAATTGAAGCGTAGTAGGTCAGCTACAATTTTAGTGGAGGAGCAACCTGTCAACCTTCAAGAGGCTATGGAAGAAGCTGCTCAAATGGAGAGTCCTCTAGTGACTGAGCTGTTTCAACTAGCTAGGAGGAACATGTTCAAGACGATCCCGAAGGGGGTGTTGGAGCTCCTTCTGAAGGGGGAGTTCAAATTTTGCAGGATTATTAGCCTAGCCAAGGCTTTCTTGTGGCTAGTAGTAGCTAAACTCTGGAACAAACTGTTGCAGCTGCTGAAGACTTGTTTAGGCCTAACTAGTCTATTAAGAATGGGGAGCTGATCAACTCATCAGGGGCGGCTGCAGATTACTTATTCTATTGCATCCCTAAAGGAGAACTAGACCAAATAAGGTCTCAGGATCGGGTAATAATTGATGGGACCTTTTTACATAGTCAAGTTCATGTAAGGAATATTCTTTTTTTTTGTAACATTTATCCATGATTTTTCTGCTTCTGACTTTATTTGTGCTTTTTGTAGCATCTTTTTCGTTCGATGAAAATGTTTCGGCGTTCGATAACGGATTGGGATGCTTTTAGGGTATCTGAGCAGCAATTAGCCACTACCCGGAACCAATTACAACCGGAGCATCTTGATCGAGTTTTGGCAGAAGGCGAGAGAGACAGCCTGAAGGAGGAGGTGGCTTCATTGAAGGCCAGTCTAGAGAAATCTGAGGAGGAGAAGTTGGAGCTTTTGCGGACCTAGCGGGACAAATTGGAGGAGGTTACCCTGACATGAAAAGGGCATACCGAAACCATGCTCGATTATGAGCGTTGGGTGAACCAGGAGGAAAAGATGCTCAAAGATTTGAAAATTGCTAGCGGATATCGCACCGAAACCTTTGGGACCAGCTTTGAGGAGGATGGCATGACATTTCATGCAAAGAAGCCTGGTTGTAAACACTTCTTGAAGAATGCTCAAGGACAGGGTCTAGTCCTTCGGCTGATAGATGGCGCAACTAAATCTGCCTTCTCTGCTACTCAGATGGAGGTTAAAAAGACGTATCTGGAATATCTCTTTCTGGATAATATACAGGAGTATATCCAAGATGAAGGCTTGGATACACTGATGCCCTGGGATGAAGGCTTTAACTTTGAAGCCTTTGCCCAGCCTTATCCGATGGCAGAGGAGGAGCAAACTGATGCAGATGGAGAACCTGGAGGGGCTGCTGATGCTGGGGAAAGTACTGAGGACACTGCCTCTGGTTCTCCAATTGCTATGAGGGAACCTACAGATTCCTCTTTAGAGAAAAAGCAAGATTAGCTTGCTTATGTATATAATCTTTTGCAGCTTTCGGGCAATAGATCCTTTTTTCTTTTTTGTGCATATCAGGCTTAATGTATGGAAGCTTTTGTGAAAGCTGTTTATGTACTAGCCTTCGGGCAAAATTAATGAATTTAATGTTTGCCTCTAATTTCCTTGGCTGAGTTTTATTTCCTTTGTGAAGGAATTTATGATCAAGTTGGCTATTCAAAGCCTTTTATATTTGATAATTGTAAAACATTGTCTGCTTTATCAAATTATTAGCTTTAAGAGCTAATTTTATTGAGGTTTATAACCTTTATTAGATATTTTTGAGCTCAAAAAATTCTTTGGGATCCCTGAAACATTTAACTTCTGAATTGGTATGGCTTTTGCCTTTAGCTAGCTTTTGTTTTTAGGCCTGTTGCCTTATATCTTATTTTGATCTAGGCTTTTCGCCATGTTTAAGCTTTTTAGCTTTTTAAATTATCTTGGCTTGTTGCCTCAATAAGCTTTATAGCTTTTGATTTTATTTAGGCTTATTGCCTTAAGTAAGCCTTCTGGCTTTCGATTCGAATCGAGGCTTTTGACCAAATAAGCGCTTTGATATTTCATTGATTAGGCATGTTGCCTTAATGAATTTTTGATAGTGAAATTTAGTGATCTTTAGCAATCGGGCTTGTTAGCCTGGGTGATCTTCCTAATTAATCTAGGAGATCTTATCATGAAACTTGTAAGTATTAAACATATCATAGTTTGATGAATGATGAAATTTTATTTCTCATGAGTATTATTTAGTTCTAGGAGATACAATACAATTGAATCCTTGAATGGTTTATTTGGAGTGATCCCGATGGGTATCTATGTACCAATAGCATAAATTACTGATCCGAAAAATCCCATCAACGGTATTGGAGATGGGTAGACTCTCTCCATCGGGATTTCCATTTTCTTGAAAGCTTCTAAATATAAGATATTAGCATAGCTACCTGTGTCTCTGCTTTTTGGTAGGTGGCTCTGAATCTGTGGAATGAGAAATGACGTTGATGACTTTAGGCTCATCCTTCAAAGTGGTGCCGTTGGGTCGGGGAAGCTGTGAATCATGTTCGAAGATTTGTTTGGCCACGAACTCCAAGAGTTGTTCTCTTTTTATGGCATTTTTAATTTCTCACTTGAGATGAAAACAATTCTCCGTTGTATGGCCGATATCCCGATGGTAAGCACAGTAGAAGTTCTTGTTCCTCTTTTCGGATGGTGCATGTAACTTCTTTAGAACTGGTAAGATGCCCAGGGATTCCACCTTGTGAAGGATGTAAGCTCGTGATGCATTGAGTGGGGTGAAGGAGTTGTTACTAGAGTTTATCATTGCTGTTGCGATAACGGTCAGAGTTATTGTTGGATCGGGAAGGGTTGTCATGAGCCCAATAGGAATCTCTATTTGAAGAATATCTATTGTTGTTGTGATCTTTTCCAAAGGTGTTATCATCACGTCTCGATCGTTGTCTCTTTGAACCGAAACGGTTATCAATTTTGTTAAATTCCTCTCATTCAATGCGTCTGGATTCCTTTTTGGATCGTTCAAGTTCTTCACCCTTGATCCACTTCATGACCTTGTTATACAATTGTGTACTTGACTGTGGCTAGAGAATGCTTAATTTTTCAGAGTATCTGCCTGGGCGAAGGGCATTACAAAAGGCTTCAATGTATGTGGCTTCAGTATAATTCTGGACTTTGACAGATTCCTTATTAAATCTTTTGTAAAAGGCTGCTAATGGTTCATCATGTCGTTGTCGAATGTTATGTAAATGCATTCGAGGCTTCTTTGGAAGGGAGCTAGCAGCAAATTGTTATAAGAATAACGTTCCTAGCTGATGGAAGCTTTCTATACTATTAGTAGGTAAGGAGACAAACCATTCTAATGCCCGACCACCTAATGTGGTAGGAAAACATTTACATAACAATGCATTATCAGTAGAGTACATAAACATAGAAGTAGTGTAATATGTAAGATGAATGGCAGGATCCGAAAGACCATCATATCGATTAATGACTAGTGGTTTAAAGTTGGGTGGAAATGTGTGATTACAAAATTCAACCTTAAATGGTGTAGTAGTAAGCATGTTCCAAGGTAGTGCATTAGGTTGGAAACTAGGCATCAAATGTTGTAATTGATTGAACATATCATGAACTTTATTTTCTACTGCAGCAGAATGAAAAGAAGGAAAAATAGACTTATTTTGTCCATTTATGAATGGAATGGAGCCTATGATTTGATTTTTTTGGATAGTAGTGGGTTCTGCTAGACGAAAGATTTGGAGTAGGGGCAGAACCAGTTTGATTCACTTGTTGGAAAAATGTAGGTCTTGTTTGCGGCATTACTGGAGGTGGAATTGGACCCATTCAGATTCTATTTATGTTTTGATCTTGTTCTGGAAATGGAGGTTGAACAGGTACAACATTTGCCTGGTCAGCATTTTGGGGCGCAATAGATGGACTATCATCATGCATAGTTGCTAGCTTTGATGGAATGAAATAATTGTCAGGCCTTGGTTGTTCTAATTGAATGCCACCAGGTGACAGAGGTTCAGTTCTCGGTGCTGTTGGTGGAATGATTGGCTCGACATTAATGGAAGCCTTGAATTTTTTCTCAGCTCGTTTAAATATTAAGAACTCGTTAAATTCTTCCATATGTGTCAGCAAGAAATCAAGTTGTTTTCCATATGTCATAGAACGATGAAAAGCTTCATCAATATCTTCCTTGGAGTCATTTTCTGGTTGATCAGCTGGAGGATTATCAGTAGGCAGTATTAAAGGTGAGACGACGGGTGGAGCATCTTCAGGTATTGTGCTTATAGGCTGATGTTGATCACCTTGGTCGATAATAGGAGGATCTGGCACCGGAGTATTAGCTGGGGGTGACGGAACTGGAGTAGAGGTACGAACAGACCTTCGTGCCCTCATTGTCTCTTATACGGTAGACGCTAATCTGATGTTGCTGAAATGGCAAACAAGTAAAACCTCCTCAAGTTTGGAGGAGATAAAAATATATTCCTGAGAGAAAATCAGTTTCTCAATGGAAAAGCTAATAATCCAAATGGCAATATCAAAGAGCAGCCTTGGAAAGTGTTTTCCAAAAGATATAATTTCTCTTAATATGTTGATCCAAAACTGTTTAGAGTAAGAAAAGAGTTCAAATGGATTCTAAGAATGGAATCCAAAAATAGAGAGAGAAAGAGTTTTATGAATGATCCCCTTTGTTTAGTCGTAAAAGCTTCCTTTTATAGATGAAAATTATAAGGAAGATATTTTATTTAGGAGTTTAAGATTCCTTGCCCTCCAAGTAAGTTAGGTGAAGCACCTAAAAATATCTTTTAAGGGAGATTTTAGGCTGCTTTTTGATTAAATGTAAGATCATACGATTTAAGATATGAAATGCCTCAAGGGCAAAAATGTAAAATTGGTGTGATTAGCACCAAGAAAGTTTTGAGAATCTAAGTGCTTGTAATTATTTCCAACCCCTTTCTTGGTCATGAAAGCTTCCTTTTATAGATGAAAATCACAAGGAAGATATTTTATTTAGGAGGTCAAAATTGTTTGCCCTCCAAGTAAATTGAGTTTGACCAACTAAAAATATTTTTAAGGGGAAATTTTAAGCTGCTCTTGAGAAATTGAAGGACAATGTAAATCTTAGATATTTTTGTCTCAGGGGCATAATTGCAAAAATGGTGTGCTTAGCACCATAAGCATTTTTTTTAAACAAAAAATCAGAAAATAATTTTTGAAAGACTATGTAAATCTGAGATATTTTTGCCTCAAGGGCATAATTGTAAAAATGGTGCACTCTACACCATAATTGTTTCTTCTCATCTAACAAGTTCAACAACCCAATAAATATTTCTCGTAGATAGTTTTCCCATATTAAGGATAGGTGTTTTGAATGATAATTCTAATATCCCGATTGTGATTCGTTGTAGCTTTGCAAATGAAAGTTTTGATTTTCCTTTCGTGAATGAGAATGAGATTCGGGAAAGTGAACTATATAAGTTACCTTTAAATCTTAAAGCTTTAGATCCGAAGCTCGTGGATAGTGAAGAGCCTAATCGGCCAATGTATTTTGAAACTTTTTCTAAAACTTTTTCTTTGACTTTGGTGAAAAGTGTTTACAAACTTCCTTCCATGTTTCAAATTAAATTTGATCTTCCTTGTAATATCTTTTGTTAGACATAAAAGTCTTTTGTAATCAATGTCCTCTTTTTAGAACAACTTAATGGCAAATTTGTTTCCTTTTGGTAGAAAACAAAATCCAATCTTGCTACCAATAGTAATAAAGGTCTATCGGGATCAACATTATAATGAATTTAATCATTAAAAGATATTTAATTAAAGTGGAAAGAATTTATTCATTAAGTATTTCAGTAAAAAACTGAAAAATACATGAATTGCTTCGTCAAATATCTCAAAGAATCAAGATTAATTGAATAAATGTAAAGGGAATCCAACGGGAAAAATTTTTCCATCGGGATTGATATTAGAAGATCACTAAAATTTTGAGCATCTAGGGGATGTCATTTGAAATGACTTTACGCTTTGACCCTCCTTAGGTACTCACTTTAATGATTCACCTTAGGGAATTACTTTAGGGTTTGACCTTAGGGATGAATCAAGGAAAAAATCTTTTCAAATTGACTGTATTACACGTTCTTGCAGTATAGCTAATCAATTTTGATCATTTTTGGAATGTGACCATTATTGTGTAGGTTGAAACCCTATCAGCATGTCCCTGAAGGGTTAGTACCAAATTGGTAAAATCAAAGCATTTGATAAATAAGGCCAAATATTTGGCAAAGTGAATAAATTTTATTAATGATTCACCAATTGATCCTTGTTCATATCTTGAAAGGATCAAAATTTTATATTTAAAAGAGAAGGTTGATGACCCATCATACTGAGCTATCAAGATAAAACATTCACTTGGAAAATGACTCAAAGAAGAAGAAAACTAGAAAGGATAATTAAGGAAAAGTGTTCAGGCCAAAGCCTTCTGGAATGAATTTGACATTTATGACAAGTTTTTATCAAATTAGTAACATCACTTTCCTTAGTTGCCCAAGAATACCTAGTTCCCATAACCTTTCAAACAAGGCTTCACAAGCCAATGTGTAAACCACAAATTCGCTTAAGAAAATTGGGCATTTTGCCTCAAATAAATTCTAGACCTTTTACCCTAAGAAAATTTCAGCTTTTTTAAGCTTAAGAATGCTAGCATTTTTGCCCTTATAAAGCTTTTTAGCTTTTTGAATATAGGCTTCTTGCCTTGAATATTTAAATGTAGGCTTTTTGCTTTGAAAGAATTAAGCTATTTTAGCTTTTCTTTTTTCTTTTTTTTTTTTTTTGAGAGATGTTACTCTGAACATGTCCCTCATGGGAAATAATATTGAAAATCATATCAATATGCAAAGAATGTCATCATGTAGTATCCTTTGGGGTAGATCTTCAGGATAGTCCGTCCAGAAAGATTCCCTTCGGGATAACTCCTTCATGATTTTACCCTTCGGGATTATACCCTTCATGATCATCCTTCGAGATCATAATAGATCATTAAATAGGAGATCGAGAAATGTCGACAAGTCTCAATCGAGATAATCTTATAAAACTTTGAACTTTAATAGCTTTTTTTGGAAGATATTCCAAGTGAAATTTGGAGAACTTTGTTGTCAATTCTAACAATCTTCTTAAGATATCCATACTGTGTAAAATTCTCCTTATAGGAGTGTTGACGTAGATACAAACTGAAAATATAGCTTATGCCTTCGAGATGTGATCATCATGGGGAGAATATAGTTCTCCAAGTTTGAATACTTCGATTCAAGATCTTGGATATGTTGCGTAAAGATGTGACTCCTTCTTGTTCAGCATAAAATGTAGATCATAAAGTGTACATTATATGACTTTTTTAATAGCTCTGTAATAATCTCAAATTGTCAGATGAGAAAACAACACAAGAGAAATATCAAGATATTAGATGAAGAGATAATCCATCGGATAAGAAGCCATCATGAAAGTCTTGAAAGATATATTCAGATAATAAATTGGCTTTGAAATCCTTCCTTGTTTAAACAAAGTATAGAACCAAGGATAATAGCCTGAATTGTGAAGATTATAAAACTTACCCAAAATAGGATCTTATCCCAAAATAGATGATACCAGAATAAGATGAGAACATATTACCCTTTAGATAGTCTTTGAATCAATCTTCTGTTCATTTACCAAATATAGATCACCGGATGAATATCCATCATCAAGAGAATACCATACGATAAATTTGAGGGGTATACCAACAGATAATAAACCATCTTGGAGAGATAACCGGAATATGAGATGAAGAATACCAGAATATCCACAATATGAGACGAAGAGATAATTCATCCATCATCATGATGAGAATATGCTTCTATATAAATCATAAGAATCGAATCATCTTCTAGATGAATTTGAATCAATCTTCTATGTACTTTCACCAGAAAGACCATAAAATGATTTGCCAGATATTAGTCACCAAATAAGAATTCACCATAAGAGAAATACCAGAATAAATAGTGAAGCGTTGTGCCATCGGGTAATAATCCACCATAATAGAGACATGTGAATGTAAAGTAGAGAGATAATCCGTTGAATGATGAATCATTCAAAAAGAAGAATACTAGAATATAAGTCGATGAGATGATCTACTAGATGATAAGTCAATGATCAATCATATTGTAAATATGATCTCTGTCTTCTTTCAACATATTCATGATACTTTCCTTCCAGAAGATATTTTGAAAGCTAAAAGATAACATCCATGAATAATTGGAGAACCTTTTGAGAGGAAAATATCCTTGAGATATAAATATCTCCCATAAAATATCAAGGAGAACATAGTGTTCTTGCTGATCTTTGTCTTCTTCAAGATATTCATGATATTTTCTTTCAAGAAGATATTTTGAAAGCTTAAAGATAACATCCATGAATAATTGGAGAACCTTGTGAGAGGAAAATATCCTTGAGATGTCAATATCTCCCATGTCATAAAATAAATATCAAGGAGAACATAATGTTCTTGGCATTTAGAAAGAATTCCTTCTTCAGAAGGAACATTGAACTTTAGTCAAGTAATCAAATCTCAACGAGAAGAATAACTTCTCAAATGCAAACAAGTAGTACATGAATCAAATAATATGATCTCTATGCTCTTTTTTTTTTAACAATTCAATCAAGAATAATCGAAAGAATGCCAAGAATTCATATAAAGAACTTCAAGAAGATGAATAATCTTTCAAGAATTTAAAGAAATTTCAAGAATTTCAAGAAAATGAAGAACTTATCATTTTCATCTTGTGGAGACAATATGGGATTCTTAATGGCAATGGATGTTGAGATTCGTCGTGTCTTCATTCCACTTATACGGTGGGCGCCAATTTGATGTTCGTAAAAAGCGATAAGATAAAACCTCTCAATTGGGTGTGAGAGAGAAATGTATCTCGATGGGAAAAGCGATTTCCTGATCGGAAATCAGTAATCACAATGGGAATATAATATGTACTAATATGAATTGGTTGAAGTAAAAGCAGTTTGGAAAATGTTTTCCAAAGATTGAATCTCTCTCTAAAAGCTATTGAAAGCTTGTTTCAATTAGAAAATGGATTGAACTGGATTTAAGGTTGAATCAGATGGGAAGAAGGCAATAAAAGAATAGTAAAAGGCCTTCTAAAGGTAAGAGAAATCTTAGAGAAAACTCTTGTATAAAGACGTTTAGAGAGAGAAATTTTGAGAATCTAAGTGCTTGTAATTGTTTCCAACCTCTTTCTTGGTCATGAAAGCTTCCTTTTATAGATAAAAATCACACGGAAGATATTTTATTTAGGAGGTCAAAGTTGCCTGCCCTCCAAGTAAATTGAGTTTGACCAACTAAAAATATTTTTAAGGGGAGATTTTAAGTTGCTCTTGAGAAATTGAAGGACAATGTAAATTTTAGATATTTTTGTTTCAGGGGCATAATTGTAAAAATGGTGTACTTAGCAAGGCTTTTATTATTCTTTTATTGCCTTCTTCCCATCTGATTCAACCTTTAGAATCCATTTCAATCCATTTTCTAATTGAAACAAGCTTTCAATAGCTTTTAGAGAGAGATTCAATATTTGGAAAACACTTTTCCAAGTTGGTTTTATTTCAACCACTTCATATTGCTACATATTATATTCCCATCGGGATTACTGATTTCCTATTGAGAAATCGCTTTTTCCATCGGGATACATTTCTCTCTCACACCCAATTGAGAGGTTTTGTCTGATTGCTTTTTAGCAACATCAATATTAAAGTTCAAAGTTCTACAAGATTGTCTCGATTGAAGACTTGTCGACTTTTTTCGATCTCCTATTTAATGATCTATTATGATCTCGAAGGATAATCATGAAGGGTATAATTTCGAAGGTTAAAATTATGAAGGAGGTATCCCCAAGGGAATCTTTCCGGATGGACTATCCCGAAGGTCTTTGGGATACTACATTGAGATCTTCTACTTTGATCCAATTTCCCATTGGGAAACTAATTGAGATAAAATTCTCCCAAATATGATGGCCAGAGAAAGAGCCTATATTGAAAAACGCTTAAAATATCTAAGATAAGAAGCCTATGTTCGAACATTCTGGGTAAAAACCCATATGATAAGCTAAAAATCTTGACAAATTTCCTAAGGTAAGAAGCCTATATTCAAAAAAGCAATAAAGCTTTCAATATTCAAGGCAAGAAACCTATGTTCTAAGGAAGCTAAAAAGCTTATTTGGGCAACAAGCCCAATCGCAAAGAAAGTTAAAAAACTTACTTGGGCAACAAGCCCGATCGCAAAGAAAGCTAAAAAGCTTACTTGGGTAGCAAGCACGATCACAAAGAAAGCTAAAATGCTCACTTGGGCAACAAGCCCGATCACAAAGCAAGTTAAAAAGCTTACTTAGGCAATAAGCCAGATTGAAAATAAAGCTAAAAAGCTTATTTGGCTAAAAGCCCGATTCAAATCAAAGCTAAAAGCTTTTTAAGGCAAAAGCCTAAATAAAATTAAAGCTAAAAAGCTTGAGGCAAAAATGCTAGGGATGCCAAATAAAGAATTTTTGAGCTCAAAATCAACTAAGGCAACAAGCCTAAAATTACTCAACTTAACAAAGCTAAAGTTCATCAAATACGAAATTACGTCTACAATTATAATGTAAAAAGGCTAAATTCATCAAAGCTTATAAAGCTAAGTGATTCGACAACAATTCTTCTTCAAGAAGATGAAGGATTTCATTCAAGGTCTACAAAAAGAAAGAGAAAAAGAATGAAATGCAACACCTTGAATCGACAATTGAAGTCAACAATAAATCCATTCAATTGATGCATAATGCCCGAAGGCTACTAGAGAAACGCCCAAAGGCTACTACTAGAGCAATTGAAAGAACAAAGCTCACAATGTTATCCGTCATTTACAAGAGGTGCTAAGTTTGAAGTTTGAGATAGTTCTATGAAGCAATTTGTCGTAGATCTAGGGGCATGGACTTGTACTTGCAGAAAATGATAGGTATCTGGAATACCTTGCCATTATGCCATAACTGCTCTATGGTTAGATGGGAGGCAACCTGAGGATTTTGTGGATAAGTGTTATTCAGTTGCTATTTATAGGAGGGTCTATGAGCCCATCATCAACCCAACTAATACCTAATAATTAGCAAAAATCCAGTTTGCCTCCTTTCTTTGCACCTGAACAAATTAGATTGCTTGGGAGACCCAAAAAGAATAGAAGGTCAGAAACAAGTGAAGTGGGAAGCAAAATGACTAAAGATGGTGTTGAGGTTATGAGAAGAACAGGTTTGACAACCATGACTTGCAAAACATGTGGTAAAAAGGGCCAAAATTCTAGATCATGTGATGATGGCCAACAAATTGAAAAGAATATGTATAAGTGCAGTTTCTGTGCTAGTTTAGGGCACAACAAGAGGGGTTGTGAAAGGGCAAAACAATCCAAAGTCCAAGAAGACGTACAAATTGACAAAGTCCAAGAACATGATGAATAGACAAGCCTAAGTAATCTTGAAGAAATAGGCCTAAGTAACATTATAGTAGGACTTAAAGAAATTGTGGAACATGGAGTAGGCCATAGTCAACAAGAGTTCATATCTTAAAATGAAATTACATTAGTCCAAGAAAAAGATCAAACATAACCTCCAATTGACACTGATATGGATGACATTGAAACAACTAAAATTCAAGCTCAAGTACAACATATTGAAGCTTCACTTAGACTTACAGTTTAAGAACAAATGTTATCTGCAAAAGTTGCAAGCACCTCAAATGCAAACAAGTAATAATCATGTCTCAACTAGTTTTCTTAACAATTTTCTTACCTATAATCTTAACTATTTTGTTAACTATGTTCTTAACTATTTTTTTAACTGGAAAAAAGCTAGAAGATCATCAAGATGCTCATGGTGTGGCCAAACTAGTCATAACATATCCAGATGCACTGTTCCAAGGGCATTTTTGCATCCAATAATTTCATATTTTTGATACACTCAACAAGAAGAATGATTGAAGTTGCTGTAATTTTTCTTTCTTTCTTTTTTTTTTTTTTTTTTGTAGATGAACTTGTTTGGAGAATGTTTATTAGTTTTGGAGAAATTTAGTGTTGTGAACCAATTTTTGGGGAAAGTTAGTCTTGGATTAGTTTCCCAAAAGTACTATTTGTAAAGTACTTGGGATAATACTTTGTAGCAACTTAATTGAAACTTGATGGATACTTGGGAATACTTATTCTTTTGATGTGCAACAATTGAACTAAAGAAATATTGAACTACAATTATCTTTTGGCATTTACCTATGTGTTTTGAGGAATTCTTCTGGCATTTATCTTTTTGGCAGTTCTTTTGTCGCATATTGTGCTTGGGAATTGGACTTTTTGACAAAAATATTCTGCATTGTTTTTGGCAAAAATATTGTGTATTTTATTGGTAGAAATGTTATGCATTTCCTTGCATATGTGTATTGTATTATATTACACCTTTCAAGTACATTTTTCCAAATATATACTACATTATATTGCTAAATTTTTACTCATTATTACTAAGTTTTTCCAACATTTCATGTGCATTTTTTACTGCATTATTGAAGTGCATTGTTGAAGTGCATAATGTGATTGCATCTTATATTGCAACTTAAAGGGAATTATATGCATTATGTTCACCAACTGTAAGTAGCAGTAAAATAATCTAAATATCAATTTATTTCCAACAAAATCCAGTTCATTACAGCCATATTTAGTACATTTTTATACCCAATACAAGAATCACTATAAAAAGGACAACCAAGACACTTCCATACATCTTCAATTTCTTCTTCAGTACAGCAACCTCTTCAATAGATATTTGATTCTTCCTCAAAAGTCTAGGAATAACCATCGATGGATCTACCTACTAAAAAATTTACAATTTTCAATCCCTTGCCCAAAAGGGAGGAAAAAAAAAAAAAAAAGGAAAAACTACTCCAATTTTTAGCTTATTTTGTCCTCTACAGCCTAATCACTATAAGCCCATTAAGATCCCATAATAATTAGATCCCTAATTACCTTTGTAGATTCACATGCAACGAATCTTCTTCCTAGATTCAGATTTGTCCATGATTCTCACCACTGATCTTCTTCCACAGTTACAATACAATAGACCATTTGATCCGCACTCACATTTTTGGTTTGATATCTTGTAGTTTGATGAAAAATGGCCACAACTACTTTCCTCCATTTTTTTGACTTCTTCTGATAGCATGAAAATATAGAAAGAAAGATGGGTGAAATGTGGGAAATAGTATTTTTCCCCTAAAATAAACCCTAATAATTGATGGAGTGAAAATTAAAAAGGATTAAATATTTAGTAATATTTGATTTATTAAAAATTTGAATTTTTGATTTTACCCCTTATTAGTGGACCAAATCCATGGAACTAGCATTGACTTGCTTAAAAGGGCGAAGTTTTTGGTAAAACGGATTAAAGATGAATCACATAAAAAATTTAGTGTTTTTAAAAGTTACAAATAAAGAACGAGGACCAAAGTCTTTTTTTTTTTGTTGAAAAGAACAAGGACTAAAATTGAACCACATAAAAAGTATAGTATTCTTAAAAGTTACAAATGAAGAACAAGGACTGAAGTTAATTCACGTATAACGTTTAGTGACTAAAAGTGACATTTTGCCTTTAAAAAATTAAAAAAAAAAATTATTTCTATATCATGATTTAGAGAGAATTTGTGAGAAATAATGGATTACGTAAAGATAATATTAGAAAAATTAATTATTGGCTCAAAAGTTTTTTGTTTTTTATTTTGAAATTTTGAGGAAATTTTTGGTCTTCTATTTAACTAGAATGCATGACTTATTAAATAATAAGTAAAATTACTATCAATTGAGTTATATTTTGTGAGATTAATAAATATTTTAGACATTCAAAATAAAAATAATCGGAAAGGAAGTAATTTTTTTCCCTGTCCAACCAATGTTAAAAATTTTAAATGTCTACTTTGTCTATATTATTACCGCCACCCCCCCCCCCCCACACACACACCAATGTTTTTAGGACCGGACCGGACTGGCCGATCAGCCCGTGAACCGGTCCCTAAGCCGATTCGATTTTACCCCCAAAACCGTTTCTCCAAAAAACCGTGCTAGAATTGGCAGATCGCATTGGACCGGCCGATCGGACCTGTTGAACCGGGAACCAGCCGGCCAGATGATGAATCGGCCGAGTTACACGTGGATAATGTTTTTTTTTTCCGGACAATAGTAATTCGCTAAGACAATTGACCCGCAAAATCCAACTGACTGACTATAATTATGGGTCCCGTGCCTTAAATCATTAACAGTCACACACTCTCTGGTTTCCACTTCAAATCCAACAACCACTTCTCAGCAGCCCACCACCCATCATCACCGCCGTGCACGGCCTCCTTCCCTGCTATGGCTCTTCTAATGTCTTTTCTTGTTACTTCACTATCTATTTCAAATGTTAGTTATGAAAGAACCAGAATTTACAGCAGACGCCTATTACAGCCGCTTGCTTCCTTGAGCTCTTCCCCATCACATTCTTCTTCTTCTTCTTCTCACATGAATCCTCTTCATCATCGACGTTGCCGCCGAGTAAAGCATCGTTTGTCGATTCTGCTGAACCAAATGCAGAAAAGGGTTTCAATTATGCATTGGCAACCCCAAGTGGGAACCCACTTGTGAGATTTGTTCAGTCCACTGAATCATCAATTGAAAGGGTAAGTAAGGCTAAAAAAAAAAAAAAAAATTCATACTTTTGAGGGCTGATTATTTTATGGTTCAATAAGAAGATTTAGTCCCAATACACATACATACATATATATATAAAATTTCTTTTGGTTAAGATGTGGTGTATTTTTGCTGTTTGGTGCTTTTTAGATGACAATGATGGAGATCATGATGTTTTTGTGGTGGAAAATATTAATGATGCTATTGATTTTTCAAGTATGGATGATTTAATGAGTGACTATTTGATATTAATGTTGGAGTTGGAACAACTGATGGAGTTGGGACATTCAGCAATGAAGAAAATGAAAATTGACTTTGAACTTGAAGAGTTTAACCACTTTATTTTTTTTAAGGACAGAGAGTTTGTATTGACAATATTTTAAATATTATTATAAAAGTTATTTTTCTTTATTTATAATTTGTAATAGACTATTTATTAAGAATATTTTGATATTTTTGTTATTAATATTTTATTAATGACTAATTGCAAATGTTAGACTTCGAAATATTATAATTGACTAGTTATTTGGTTGTAAACATTAAAATAAATATTTTGTCAATTAAATTTTTTTTTTTTTAGTTTTAAAGATATATAAAATATAAATATTTACTAAATAATTTTAAAGATATATAAATATTTTTATAAATTAAATTTACATTAAATTATTAAAAATTATAATTTTTATAATAAATATTTTTTATTTTTTAATTATGACGTTATCGGTCCAATTATGATTCAATTACGATTCAATTACGATTCGACCATTAAATCGTGAATTATTAACTTTTCTGATTCGATCACTAGTCCAGTTCGAAAAACATTGCTTGTACAAAAGAAAAATGGATTGCATGTATATTGAGAGTTTTCTTTTTCTTTTTTTTTTTTTAAAAAAAAAAAAAATATTTTTCATTTTTCCTTAAAAATAAAAAAAAAAAAAAAAAAAAACGAAAACACTTGAAATTAGGCGGATGCGCAACCGCGGTTTCCAAACGATGAAAAACCAAAAGAAATTTGAAAAACGCGCCACAGTTCACAAAATAATCCTTATTCGATCTTTCACTCTCACCTTCCCAATTTGTTTCACAAACAGATCGAAAATCAGAAACAGAGAGACGTTCGAGGAAATGGCGGATTCTTCTCATCTTGAAAGAATGGGTACAGAACTCAAGTGTCCCATCTGGTAAGGCTCCAAAATTCTCCTTATTTTACCTTTGCATAGTTGTGGCGGACTTTTATTTTTTCAAAAAAATTTTCTCCTTGAATATATAAATTTTGTTGGATTTCAATTCTTGAAGGATATATAATTTGGGATTTCTGATTGATATATATATTTAATATTATTTTCTTTTCTTTTGGTACAAAAATTTTACAGCTTGAGTCTTTTAAGTTCTGCTGTTTCACTGACATGCAATCACGCGTTTTGCTGGTAGGGTTTTTTTTTTTTTTTTTTTCTCTCCTCCTCCTTTTCTATTCTCCCCTTTATTAGTGAATATTGTCAATGAATTTTTCTTTCTTTGGGAAACTGCAGTTCATGTATTAAGAAGTCCATGAAATCTGTATCCAATTGTCCAGTTTGTAAAGTACCTTTTCACAGAAGAGGTATGTATTTTTTCCCCAGTTATTTAATTCTTTTACCTTTCAGACGTGGATAATCTAAAATGGACTTGAAATTGACATTGGGTAATTTTATATGAATTTAAGGATCCTATTTTATGATATTAAGGTGAATCTGGAGCTTTAGATATTCCTCTTACCATGTCCATGTGTTTTAATTAAAGAAGATCATCTTCAATTGCAATGGAGACAAATTTCCCTCTTTTAGTACGAGGAACGTACGTATGCTTTATATTCATGTTGGATAACTTCTGTGTTTCTTAGTCGGTTGAATATATAGCAGAGGAAACATCTTTCTTTAGTCTTGGTTCACATATGTTTGACATACCTATTTCTGGGCAGCTTGAATTCAGTAAGTTTTCTTTTGAGGGTCTTGATTTGATGGATTCACTAGGTCTTCAAAATTAATGAATGCTTAAAAGGATAGCTAATCAAATGGGTACCAATATTTGATATTCTGTTTGTAACCCTGAGGAAATCATGGTCAATTAAGCTCTCTCCCTCTGAGTATTTCTTCATGGAAGACATGAATTTTCCTTTAGTTGCTCAAAGGCTTCTACTAAGAAATGGATCCCTAAATTTGTCTGAGAGCTTTGGGACATGAACATATTGTTATGTTCTACTACTGGAGTACATTATAATACTCAACTATTCCTAGACTCCTTTAGAATAAATTTCAATTTTTGAGCTCATTAAAAATTTAACTATACCTTTTGAATTAAATCAGGATTAACTCTTTCACGTAGAAAAAATACATCAGGGTAGAACTATTTTATTTTTTCTTTATAAGCCAGTATAAGGCTATAAACATTCATTATAAAGAAAATAATGTGGTATTTTGATTGTTATGTTTTTGCATATTAGCTGTGATGTGACCTATAAGAGCAAAAAAGTCTTGAAATTGTCTCAAACTTCATAGAATTTCCCTCATTTGCAACAGTTAAAAGAGTATGGTGAATGCTCTCAGCATATGTTGATATAGTACTTTGCATTTTATTCATGTGCAATGAGGTCGTGAAAATAGGAAGCTCAACAATCATGGAAAATGTTTCTTTGGTACTAGTTCTACTGTCTTCTATTTGCACATATGTTCCGATATGTAATTGGTTGTCTTGAAAATGACTGTAAAATGAGTAACAAACAACAGATTTCATATGGAAATCAATTCAGGTACATTGTTTTATCCAAGTGAAACATGAATGTTGGAGGACATCCTCTCCTTTAATAAAATTTCTGTTATTCCAGTATACTTGCTCTATTTCTTTTTTATCTTTTTTTCCTCCCTTCTCCTATTTGACACAATATTGACTAATAATTTTTCTTTGAAGAAATACGCCCTGCTCCTCATATGGACAACCTTGTCAGTATTTACAAGAGTATGGAAATTGCATTAGGAGTAAATATATTTGTCACTCAGACTGCTGCTTCAACAAAATTATCAGGTAGAGAAGCATTATGTTTCCAGAGTTGTCAGTGGTGAAATGAAGACACCGCTCTCAATAGCACTTCTTGTCAATATTATGAAATAAAGTTTCAGGGACATAGGGTTGGTTGACAAAACCACATTTATAAAATGATATGCTAGTTTTATTTCCATATATGGTTTTCACAACTAGTTACTGATCAAATAAATATACCTCAATTTTTTCAAAGAACTTCATCTTATACATTGCTCGTGATCAACTGCTTCTACTTGTTGTTCGTCTCTTTTTAATTTGAAAGGAATCGTAATGGCATGTAATACTGAATGTATCCTGCATATTCATTGGGTAATATCACTGCATGTTATAAGAATTATCAGTCTCGCTCAGCATTTGAACCTCTCCTTTACATAGAGATTTGCCTCTTATTTGCCTTTTATTAGAGAGGTTCAATGGTTCAAACCTAGTTTGCCTATCTGATCATAAAACTTGATTTTATCAACTCCTCGAATCATGTGTTAGCAAACACAAATGTCAGGAATCTGAAGATTCTGTTTTCCAAGTACCGAAAATCTTTCGTTTTCTTTTTATTGCCTTCTGAATTTTCATCCTTAAGCCAACTATCCTGCTGTAGCCAGGCAATTCCAAACATAAATATGTCATGATATTTTGATGTCTGCCCTCAAGATCAACATTCATGGCCTCATACATCTCGTGGCACTAAAGTTAACAGAAGCTGGAGGACATTTTTTTCGAATGCTTCCTTTGAATGAGATGCATTTGGTTAATGTTTGGGTAAACAAGTCATATAGTGCAAACTATCATTGATAACATTGCACGTTTTATCTTTTGGCCTCTTATGGTTTAAAGTTCCTAAAATATTTAAATTGAGTCAACCATGACTCTGAATTACTTAATACACCTTTCTTTATCATGCAGATCCTGAGAACCAACACCATGCTAATAAAGTTTGTGGAGTTCAAGAGAATGGTAAGAGTGGGATTGATCCCGCATCACGAGAGAACCAAAAGATATCAAAAGAAAAGGGGCGCAGAAGATCATCAAAGGCCAGACCTGTAAACATTCGTATAGATGCTGAAAATCCATCTTTCCCAACCAAGAAAAGGGTTCATGTGCAACAGTTCCCCCCTTCTGAGACTCAAACACAGTCTGCAAAGTCAAAATTTGGGACTCGTGAAGTTGCCAAAAGTGTACCTGAGGAAAGTTCTCGAATGCAAAAGGACAAGCTCATAGTCAATGAAAATGAAGCACCAGAATTTGCTCCCTTCTTCTGGCTGAGAGATGATGCAGAAAAAGTAACTCAGCAAACAGATCAGGATCTCATTTTGGAAACACCTCCAGATGTCCCTTGCTTTAGTGATATCAAGGACTCAGATGATGAGATCCCTTGTGGAAGTACTCCAAATGTGAGTATTGCATAGAACTGGTGCAAATGCAAGTCCATTATATGCTCAGTTTTGTCATACTGAGTTTTGCACAGTGTGAAGAGTTTACTTGCTACCATTTAGCCCACTGTTTTGAGTTTAGTTGCTGTCATAAAGAGTTTGAGAAACAAAGTACAATGCATCTTTTCTAATTGACTTATTCCTCAAGTTGTTTAGTTATGCAGAAATTTTAAGATGCTTCAAAGATTTACTAGGATTTTCATTTGGCTGCTTTTCTGAAGTCTGGAGTCAACCTTGGATACACTTTGCATTCCATCACATTGTACACCATGAGCCCTTTATTTTGACGCCATCAATTTGATCTAATGATTCTATCATAATGCATACAGAGGGTAACTGACAATGCATCCAGTGAAGCAGAGTTCTTTGACAGTGAAATGTTTGAATGGACACAAAGACCTTGTTCTCCTGAACTGCATTCAAGCCCGATGAGAATGCAGGTTTGTGCAGTATATTACCTTGTCAGCTCTACCTATGTCTTTCTTGTATTTTCAATGCTTTACCTGTTATATACTTTTGCTTTGAAACTGGTACATCTATGACATACACAAATGTCCAGCAGGTAGAAGATACAAGCAAGTGTGTAGTTCTAGATAGAAACAGATATGCCTCAGAGAATGCTGCTGCTCTTTTGAAATCCAGTGTTGAGAAAAGAGATATCACGATGAATGAAATGGAAAATGGAAAAGCAGATTTAATTTCTTCATCTTCTCCTAGACAGAAATTTGCTAGCATTGGAAGTAAGAAACCCAGCAAAAGAGGTAGGAAAGCTGTTCAGGAAAGCAAAAATATGCTATCTAAGAGGAATGCTAATGAAGCATCACAAGCTCCTAAAGAGTCAGAGACTTTAACTGGACAGCACATGTGCAAGAAGTTGGAAGATGAAGGAAATGCTTCTGATGTGATCACAGAAAGCAGAAAAAGGAAAAAGTTTGGCCTTCATGTCACAAAGACGGCTTCAGAAACTCTTTGCAGTATATCTGTTACAGGTCCTGCTGATATTTCATGTTTATTAGATGCCAAGAAATATAGAAGTAGCAGCATAAATAAATGGTTAGAAAGCAGTGAAGCTGTTTCTTTACAGAAAGGACTTGGATCTAATTCTAAAGCCATAAAGGTGAAAGCTGTCAAGGACAGCATGAATCAGCACCAGTGTGAATCTCATTTACCTAAAATATCTTCTTCTGAGGGGAAAGAAGCCTTTCATAATGGGCTGGAGATCCGGAGGTGTAAAATTAAGTCTGATAAAAAGGAAAAAGATATAAAGAGGGTCAAGTTTTCAGAAGAGAGTAAGACAAGAAATAATTTGATTGATAACTCTCAATCTCGGGGCTTTACTGAAAAGGTAAATGCAGAAGATACTCAAACGTTGGCAGTGGTCCAAGGGAATTCTAATGCTACAGATTTATGTCAGTCTTCAGGAGTGGAGTGTGCTCAAGATGGAAGAGGGAAGAGTACTAATAGCATTCTGTGCACTTTTTGTCGGTCAGCTGAAGAATCTGAGGTGCTAATAGTATTCTGCAACTTCTCTATCATTCATGCTTATAACTCATAACAAACCAATATTGCAAAAACTGCAGGCCACAGGAATCATGGTTCATTACCTTGAAGGGAAGCCTGTAACAGGAGAACATATTAGAGAATCCAATGTTATACATTCTCACAAGAACTGCACTGAATGGTATAGAAAGTATCAAGAATGTGGATTACTTATTGACTGCTTGCTTAATTCCAGCAATATACAAGATGAACTTTCAGTTTACATTCAATTTCCATATTTTAATGGCTAAGTATACGAAACCTCTTAGCAATATTCTGCTTAGGCAAAATAAAGCATTACACTGGAAACTATTAAGTTCATGCTAAAGAAATCTTTTTTTCTTTTTTCATTTCTTATTTTCAAATTCTTGAATGATTTCCTTGTTACTGTAGAGCATTCATATGATTGCTAATACCAAAATTATATTTTATTTATGTAACTGAATCACTATGTGAGATTCATCTAAGGTTCTTTTTTCTGATTCTTTTTTTATTTTAAATTTCTATGCATACAGGGCCCCAAATGTTTTCTTTCAAGAAGATAAGGCAATTAACCTTGATATAGAGCTGACAAGAAGTAGGAGGATAAAATGTTGTTTCTGTGGAATCAAAGGAGCAGCTCTTGGTTGCTATGCGAAGAGCTGTCACAAGAGCTTTCATGTTCCTTGTGCAAAGTTAACGCCAGAGTGTAGATGGGACAATGTGAGTGCATTAATCAAGTTACCTCAAACTATGCACATATGACATGGATATATTAACCATATTTTTGTTCCTGCAGTATAACTTTGTCATGTTGTGCCCTGTACATGCCAGCAATAAACTGCCCTGCGAGTTACATGTATCTCAATCCCACCGTAAAAGGAAATTTCTTCCTGAGAGGTAATGTTGATTTTCGCTCACCAAGTACTTTTTTAAAGTCTTAAGCTTTTCTCGTGAAGCATAAATAATTTCCTAATAAGTTTACCTTTCAGGTCCTCTGATTTTCAACGACCTAATTTGGTAAGAGAAGAAAGTAAAGCAGATTCACAGTGGAAATCTCATATACAGTCCAAAAACTTGGTCCTATGTTGTTCAGGTCTGACGGAAATTGAGAAGGTAAGCAGATGAGTAAAAATATTTAATTGGGGTTGTATCAGATTATCTGCCTCACTTATTTAGAAGAATCCTCCTACAAGCTTATCATAGATCATGCCATAACTTGTAGTTTTAAAGTAGCATTTCATAAAGGTGGCTTAAATTTAGATGTGCAATTTAAATTGTTCTTCCCACCTGTAAAACTTATATAAGTAAAAAAAATATAACTTTTCTTGGAATGTTCTGTCGAATAATTGTCATTTAGTTGTTTAACCTACTTATTTTTTATAAATTGCAGGGAATTATTTCTGAATTTCAGAAATTGTCTGAAGTCAAAGTCTTGAAGAACTGGGATCCAATTGTCACCCATGTCATTGCATCTACAGATGAGAATGGAGCTTGCAAAAGGACTCTCAAGTTTTTGATGGGGGTCTTGGAAGGGAAATGGATTCTTACTACTGAATGTTCGTAAAAATTCCATTTCATAATAAAAAGTCAAATCTTTTCACTAAAGAAGTAGTTCAAGAAACAGATTTATATCATTGTGAACAGGAACAGAATTTCTATGTCCTTGACTATTATCATTTTTTCCTTTCAGCTAGCTAATTCTCTGTTTTGTTTTGTTCTCACAGGGGTTCAAGCTTGCACAAAATCCAAGGGACTTGTTGATGAGAAGTACTATGAAATTGAGGTTGATGTTCATGGAATCAGGAATGGTCCTACTCTTGGGAGATTAAGACTTCTAAATAAGGTGATTCTTTCGTCTTGAATTCTTGCATTTCAATTATATCTTGCTCTTAATGCGCTTCTGCCCTGGCAGTATGAAACAATTAGCAAGCATTGAAGTTATATAAGTTGTGTAAGCTTTTATCATGCTGGTATATGGATATTTACATATTTTTGCAAAGTTTGTCTATTTATCATTTTTGTTTAAATCTGTGGGGAATCATTCTACTTCAATTGCCTCTACATTTGAATCTGATACTTTGTTTTTTAATGTTCTCATATACTCAATTTTTCCTTTTTATTGTCCTGAACAGTGAATAGTGTATTGCTATTTATTCAATATAGAAATCATGTTTCCTTCTGTCATCCGCTTTGCCAACTTTGGGAACTATTCTTTTAATGGATGGAAGAAATAGGAGAAGACATTTTACCATTGAATCTGATCTTGCAGAAGCCAAAGCTGTTCAATGAGTACAAGTTCTATTTTATGGGTGATTATGCATCCTTATACAAGAGATATCTCCAAGATCTAGTGATTGCTGGAGGAGGAACAATCCTAAACAGGAAGCCTATTCCAGAAGGCCCTGAATCCTCATCTGGATCCATTGCTTCAAAAACTTACATAATTTATAGTCTTGTGCTTCCTGAAAAATGTGAGCCATTGAAGGCAAATTTGCTTTTACAACGTAGATGCTCAGATGCAAAAGCTTTAGCTAATTCAACAGGAACCACAGCAGTAAGCAATTCATGGATTCTGAACTCCATTGCTGGCTGCGAGTTACAGAGCCTCACAGAATAGTGGTGCTTCAATCCTCGATTTCACATATATCATGCATATTCTCTGTTCGGTTCTAGAGTTGCATAAGTATCACTTTGTGAACGGAATGTTAAAGCAGGTGCTATTTAAGTCTTGCATCTTGTTCTAGGAAGCATAAAGTTTATAGCTCTGGAGTTTTTGTATCTGGTTATATAATAACATAACATAACGTATAGAATGGAACATCTTCATGTTGTGGAGCTTTAATTGACTTTTGTTTTCTACGTTTATAATTTGGGAGGAATTTATAGAAGATTTCTCACTCGAGAAGTCATGGTGAGATACCTAAATAAGGAAAGCATCATCTAACTACTACCTTGTTTTCATACCCTATGAGTTATCTATCAACCAATAATTAACCTTCTATCTCCTTCATCTTCTTTTAATAGAAGTAACATTCAATTCCTTTCCTACTTGTTTGCTACTTTTCCATTCATGAATATTTTCCTCTTAAGCTAGAACTCAACTTGAAATTAATTTAATGGAATGAGAACTCCTTCAAGCTAATACTCAAATTGATCTAATGAACCATTTCATTTTTCAATCTAATTTTTTTTTTTTTTTCAAGAAAGAAAAAGAGACTTTTTTTTTTTCTTTTTAATCAAGTCAAATGTAATTCAAAGTGTTTTGATGATTTGAAAAATCCTATAAGGGATAATGTTAAACTTAACATAAAAATTTTATGCCAACACAATACGATATTAATTAATTACAGTTAGAGGTTCACATGTTTGGGTCAGAGCCGTTCACACATTTAACCTGCATAACCTATTCTAACTCCAAATCCACAAATTAGAAAAAAATTTATTATTAATTATACATTTTATTTGAGTTAAAGCTTTTTCATTTTTTTTCCCCACATTTAATACTTGATTGTTATTAAATATAAATATTATTTATTCACTCCTCTATGACGGGAGGTTTTCTCTCAAGGCTTTCTTGAGGCTTTTTTGGAAGTTTCCAATTTTTTTGGTAACTTGCTCCAATTTTGGTAGGGGCGAAATTGGTGGATCTCGCTTGTTGATTGCATCCCGGCTGTGCAGTAGTAGTTGGCGGTGGTGCTGGGCGGTTGCTATGGCAGTTTTGGTTCGTTTGGTGGTCGTTGTTTCCTCCTTGGTGCTCTTGCTGTTCTTGGCCGTGATGGATGAATCCATTCTTCACCGCCTTAACAATTTTGACCTTG
>JAXGGT010000001.1:12876971-12899749 GCA_035583425.1 Marsdenia floribunda
TAATATTTAATGGGTTCTTAATTTTGATTTGACGATTAGGGCTTCCTTGGGAGATGACCTGGTGAGCACTATATTGCCTACTAGTTTTTAAATTAATCTTGGCCGGTTTAACGACAACCACGAATTTATCCATTACCATATCCCGAACCTAGTGATAATATCATTAAAAAAGAATTCCTTAATTACCTTAGAGGTAATTGAAGCTAATGGCTTGGCTTCTACCCACTTAGTGAAGTAGTCGATCGCCACCACCAAAAATTCCCTATTTCCTGGAGCCTTTAGGAATGGTCCTAAAAGGTCCATTCCCCATTGGCAAAAGGGGATCGGGTTACACAATGAACTAAAAATAATATAAGGATTATGATGGATATTGGCATGAATTTAGCATTTATGATGAGTTTTTACCAGATTGGCAGCATCATTGTCTATAGTTGGCCAAAAATACTCGGTCCTCATAACCTTTCGAGCAAGGCTCCGCGAGCCAATGTGTGAACCACAAATTCCTTCATGGATCTCCCTCAAGACTTCTTCTCCTTCCTTTTCACTAATACACCTTAACAAAGGCCAGGAGAAGGTTCTTGTATATAAATGATCATCAATGATAGTGTATATAGACGCTACCTTTTTTATCTTTGAAGCTAAATCACGATCATCAAGTAGGTCGCTTGTCTTAATGTAAACTTGAATTAGATCCATCCAGATAAGTGGTAGTTCACCTAAACCCATAAAGATAAAATCAATGTCAATTAACCAAACGGTCAAGGGTTCAATCCAAATGGTACCCGATGGGTGACCTTAAATATCGTCGATCTTCAACTTTGATAAGAGATCAGCTTCATGATTTTTCCTTCGGGATATATATTCAACTCGAATATAATCAAACTTCTTTAAATGATCCTTGCACAAATTGAGATATTTTTGCATGTTCTCACCTTTAGTGTCATAGGATCCGTTGATATGGCCCACTAGGAGTTAAGAGTCCATTTGGGCAATGAGGTTTTTCATCCTCAAACTTTCAGCAGCTTTCAAGCTGCCAAGAAGGCTTCATATTCTGATTTATTGTTACTTAAAGCAATTTCATACTTTAAAGCATAAATGAATTTAATACCTTCGGGACTCTTCAGGATAAATCCAGCTCCCTTATGATCCTTGGCGACTGATCCATCGGAATATAAATTCCAACATTCCTAAGGAGAAGGAATTTCATTTTGTTCAGCTAGCTTTTTAGGAGGATCGGGGATGGTACATTCTTGCATAAAATCTGCAAGGACTTGAGCTTTAATGGTTTTCCTTGGAAAATACTCAAGGTGAAACTTTGATAGCTCAATATTCCATTTAAGTAACCTGCCTGAGGCATCGTATTGGAGCATTCATATGCACGTGAATGGTATGTGACTGAAAGTAGGGCTTAAGCCTTTGGGATGTGATTACTATAGCCAAAGCATGCTTCTCAAGGTTGGAGTATCTAACTTTTGGACCTTGGAAAATGTGACTAACGTAGTAAACAGGTTTTAAAACCTCTTCCCCATTGGCACATAGCACCGTACTAAATGTATTAAGCCCGATAGCTAGATATAAGTGAAGCATTTCACCTAAAGTAGGTGATACCAGAATAAGTGGTGAAGATAATTAATATTTTACCTTTTGAAAGTCTCCTTCACATTCCTCTGTCCACTCAAATGGCTTCTTTGACTTCACCGCCTGACAATGGAAAGACTCTTCTCCTAAAGCTGAAAAGAATCTATTCAGAGAGACGATCTTCCCAATCAACTGTTGAAGCTGCTTGTGATTGGTTGGGGCCTTCATTTCCATGATCACCTTTATCTTTTTAGGATTGGCCTCTATCCGATGAGATACCATATAACCCAAGAATTTCCCAGCTTCTATGCCAAATTAACACTTTTATGATTTAACTTCAAACCATATGTTCTCATCTTTTAAAAAATTTCCATGATGTCTTTGATGAGATTGCCTCCTAATTTTGTCTTGATAAGGATGTTATCAATGTATACCTCTGCATTCTTACCAATGTTGTCCTTTAGCATATTGTTGACTAATTTTTGAAATTCGATGCCAGCATTTTTCAACTTGAAGGGCATCCTTGTCTAGCAGTATAGGCCATCGGGTGTAATGAATGATGTCTTCTCCTCATTCTCTTTTGCCATGCAGATTTGATGATAACCTTTGTAGGAATCCAGGAAGCACAGGTACATGTGTCCTGAGGTTGCATCCACGAGTTGATCTATCCTTGGCATTGGGTATGGTCTCTTAGGGATGATCTTATTGAGGTCAATGAAGATAATGCACATCCTCCATGATCCATCAGGCTTTGGAACGACGACCGGGTTTGCTAGCCACTTAGGGAATTTTACTTTTCTCACTATGTTGGCACTTAATAAGTTATTAACTTCCTTCTTAATTACCTCTTGTCTATCCAAAGCCAAATTTCTTCTTTTTTTAACATGTAGGCTTTGCATCATTCGGGATTCCCAAGTGGTGTTCTGCTACAAACCTTGGTATAGTACCTAAATCCGATGAAGACCATGCAAAAATATCCTTGTTGATCCCCCAAACAATCAAGCAATGTTTTCTTTATGTCCCAAGGAACGGATTTGTCGATGGTCACCTTGCGTTCGGGATGAAGGACATCAATTTGAAACTCGTCAATCTCTGATGATGGACTCAAATCTTCACTATCTTCTTTGATATTCCATCATATCATCGATGTTCTTCATACTGTACTTCGTCTCCATATGTTCTAAAGCATTCATGAAGTATTCCTTGGCTAATTGAACATCGCCTTGAATCTTTAATGTGTCACCTCCTGGTATTGGAATGGACAATTCATTGGCATAGGTGTTTACTATGGCCTTCATTTTATTCAATGCTGGCCTTCCTAGGATGATGTTGTATGGCGAGAATAAGTCTTCGAGGATGAATTCGACCATAATGGACTGAGTTTGACTCCATTGAATTAAGAGCATGATTGTTCCCACGGCATACACAACAGAGCCGGAAAAACCCATTGGAGGAATTTGTATAGGATTGATCTTGTCCATCGGGATGGACATCTTTTTAAATGCATCCATTTACAATATGTTAGCAGAACTTCTTGTGTCCACTAAAATACGCTAGATAAGAAATGTCTCAACCAATAAAGAAATAACTAAAGGTCTATCATCATGAATAGTAAGTTGACAAATGGAAGAGTTATCAATCCTTGGCTTCGTACTCTTATGTTCTTCAGGAGGATGAGAAATTGGAGAGATGACATGAATTACCTTTAGTTCTTCCTTTTTTAATAAATCGTCAAAACTTACTAGCCTGGTGTTAGGATTAGCCTCTGCAATGTGTTTTGCCACAAATTCCAGTAATTGACCTCTATTGATGGCATTTTCAATCTCCTTCTTCAAGGCAAAACAATTGTCAGTTGTGTGTCCAACATCCTTGTGGTATGCACAATAGAACTTTTTATTTCTCTTTTCCATGGGCATCGCCATCTTCTTAGGGATAGGTAAGATACCCAATGTATCCACTTGGCTAAAAATTTAAGCCCTGGGAGCAGTTAGAGGTGTGTACAAACTAGTCCCCGACTGTTTCCAAGTGTTACCATGATCGGATTTGCTATGTGAGTTACTTCGATCAGAGTTGCCACATGAGCGATCGTAGTTGTTATGTGATCAAAAAGAACCATATCTATTTTTGGATGAATCTCTAACAGGGAAGCTTTAATTATGGTTGTCTCTTTGGGAACCATCCTTGGAAAAATGTGGAATGGTAAATGGTAAGGATGGAATTCACAGCTATCATCAAACCGACCAAGATTAATTTAAAAACTAGAAAGCAATATAGTGCTCACTAGGTCATCTCCCAAGGAAGCCCTAATCGTTAAATCAAATTAAAGAAACTACTGATCTCAATCCAAATTGAAAGGGGGGGGTTTAATGTTTAACAAAAATTTAAAAACAAATAAACAAGATGAAATACAATGCAGATCAATAATGAAAAAACATAATCAGCCTAGGGTTGATGCTCTAGTTTAATCCTTCCTTGGTCTTCTAAATATTTTCGAATTACTAATATGATGCCTTAATTGAATACCAATTTAGAATCCCAAATTAGAATTCCGTTCACCTATTAACAATCTGCTAGAATTCGATTAAACACTAATAGATTTCCTAGATAATCACCTAATCCATAAACTCATGTTTAATCTAAGATCTGTGAAAATCAAGGCAATCATGAATCCATGAAAAATCCATATTTGAAAGCAGTTAAAAAGAGATAATCGCAATAGTTCAGTTGCCAACAAAACTAAATTCAATCTCAAAAATTCAACCCAATGAATAATCATTCAATTTCATAAATCAACGCAATCAAACCTAAAAATTATATTAAAACCTAAAATAAATGATGTACTAAAACTCTGAATTGCCTTGGAAGCATCTTTCCGTAGACCAATTACAAGGTGTTTAAGCTGCCGTTACAAAATCTCGTAATGCCTCCATGATTTCCGAAATTCTCTCTTTGTCATTTTAGAAATCTCGCCTCTCTTCTCTCTTATTTTCGAACCTGTATCCAATTCGCCCTCTTCTAAGTCTTCTTAGGATTTTCTCTCTTTTTCTTGGGCTTCACGGGCTCCTCTAATTCTAGCCCAGATCTGCTTGCCTATTGGGTCTTCAAAAAGTTGTAACATGAGGCCCAACCTAGGTCATTTGGAGTTGGACCTGAAATAAAATAAAATAAAAGCCCAATAATTTAATATCATATTATTAAAGCATAATAATCCAAATAACACATAAAAGTCCTAAGAATGGTAGAGAGATGTATTAAATACTAAGCATAGAGGGTCAAAAATGTATAAATATATATGTTATCAGTAAACTCGTCCTTCCCGAACCTCTGTTTCTTACTAGGGAATTTACCATCAGACTTATACAACTCCTCCCTTTCAATTCTTCGTGACTCCTTCTTGGATCCCTCTAATTCTTCACCTTTGTCAATTTTGCGATCTTGTTGAATAATTGAGATGTAGTTTGTGGCTGAAGGATGTTCAATTTCTCGGACCCGGTCAAAGGCCATTACAAAAGGCCTCAATGTATGTTGCTTCAGTGCAGTTTTGAACATTCAACGTTTCTTCATTAAATCTCTTGAAAGAAGCTGAGAGTTATTCATCATGCCTCTACCTTATGTTATGAAGGTGTATACGAGGCTTCTTTTGTAAACTACTTCTAGCAAAATGTTGGATGAACAAGGTACCAAGTTGATGGAAGATTTCAACACTGTTTGTAGGTAAAGAAGTGAACCAATCCAATGCTTGTCCAAATAGTGTATTAGGAAAACCCTTACACAATAAAGCATCATCAGTAGCATACATAAACATAGAAGTAGTATAATCCTTTAAATGTGTTTCTAGATCAAAGGAACCATTATATCTGGGTAGTGATGGGGTTTAAAACCTAAGGGAAATGTGTGTGTTTGATATTCAAAATTCAGGGGATTAGAAGCTATTATATTCCATGGTGTGGATGACATTTGAAATTAAGGCATCAAATGTTGCAATTGAGTACACATATCATTAATTTTATTTTCAATTGCAGAAGAATGAGCAAAAGGTACTAAGATTTAGTTGGAATATTCGCAACTGGTGGTCCGATTGTGTGATTTTGGGCGTTCATGAAATCCGGATGAACGCTATTTCTGGTAATGTGTGGATGTGTAATTAGAGAGCTCATACGGTTGAAGATGGTTGCCTTCTCTAGTTGCGGATTTGAAATAGGCGTCGAAGGATCAACACGTACTCCTTCATTGGAAGCAGGAACTCTATGAGTTCTCTGGGAAGGATTTGCAGAACTTGAGGCTTCATTGTTGTCAGTGTTCAAATTCTTGGTGATTTTTGGAGCCTATATCTTCTGTTTGAGGAATTCATGGAATTCATCCATATCTGATAACATGAAGTCCAAGTCCTTTCCTTGCGCCATTCTCCTATGAAAATCCTCATCAATATCCTCCTCTGATTGTTCATCACCTTGATTGATTGTGTTCGTTGACATCATCTTGTGGAGGATTAGAAGGAGGATTAGGTATTGGTGCTTCTTCCAGAATTGTATCCATGGATGGTTGAGGATCAACTGGAGTGGTTAACGGACCTTCCTGAGGAGGCAAATTGGAATTAGCCATGGTAGTTGGAGTGAAGGCTCGAACAGCTCTATGTGTTCTCATTCCGCTTACAACGGTGGGCACCAATATGATGTCATTGAAAATTAGATAAAAAGTTGTTTCTCTAAGTGAGAGAAAAATCTCAAGGATTCTAACAGATGATTTGAGGTTTTAGAGTCCTTAGAATTACTCAAAAAGTCTAAAAAATGATAGAAAATGAGATGAATCCTTTAAAAGAGATAATTTAAGAAGAAACTTAGAAGATTTGGTTAAAAATATCTCCAAATGGTGATTTAGCCGATGGAGGATATTAGTGAAAAGAAGAAGATGACTCCTTAGGGATTATAATGATGGATATGCCCGATGGAGACCATGTTGGAGTTGCCCGATGGTGATTTAAGGAGAAAATGCCCGACGATGAGTTTAGGTTGAAATGTTGCCCGATGGATTAGAGTCCATTGGGATTGACTCCAAAATCCATCATAAAAAAGGTTTTTCAAAGGCAATTTGGAAAGATTGAATGTAGATCTAAGTTTTTTTATTGATACAAATGTAAATCTACTCAAATTATACAGAGAAAAACATTCTTAAAATAAGATATGATCGTGAAAAAACTTAGAAAAATCTTCTTGAAAAGGGGAAGAAATTTCTTGAATGAGAGCTTTAGAGAGAAATCCGAAAATGAGAAAGATGGAAGAGTTTAAGATGTTGCCTCAATCTTTGAGGGCTGATGTTGCTGAAAAGACAATCAGATAAAACTCTTCGAGTTTTGAGGAGATGAAAATGTATCCCTGTGAGAAAAGTAGTCTCCCGATGGAAATATCAAAGAGCAGTCTAGAAAAATGTTTTTCCAAAGATGAAATTTCTCTCAATTGGCTATTAAAAGTTGGTTAAAAGTAAAAAAGATGAATTGGAAATGGATTCTAGAAGTCGAATCCGATTGGAAGAAGGCCAATAAAATGATGAAAAAGCCTTCTTAAATGTAAGAGAGATCTTAGAGAAAATTCTTGAAAGGAATGCTTTAGAGAGAGAAAGTTTCGTGAGTAAAAGAATTCATTCACTTGCTTGGTCATAAAAACTTCCTTTTATAGATAAAAATCATAAGGAAGATATATTATTTAGGAGGTCAAAGTTCTTTGCCCTCTAACCAAGTTAGGTAAAGTACCCAAAAATATCTTAAAGGGAGATTTTTAAGCTGCTTTTTTATGTAATTAAAAGATTATGCAATTTTAATATATTTTATGCCTCAACAGCAAAATGTAAAATTGGTGTGGTTAGCACCGAGGGGAATTTCATGAAAAGATATTTTATCGTAACAAAAAATTTCTAGAAACGAGTTCCTTACTCCGCAAGGAAATATTTTTGAGTTGAAAAATATCTCTTTTAATAATTAAAAATAGTGTTAAGTAACACTACATAACATTATCAAATATATTTTTTTTCATTTAAAAAATAATAATTTTCTTTCTTTTTTTTTTCAAAACAAATTTAACTTTCTAGGTTTGGATCAATGGATTAAATTCAAAATTTAAAAAATAATAATAATAATAATACCTTAGTGATGTCCAACTAAACCCTCCTAACTAAGAGGAATTAAAATTTCTATCGTTTGGACCAACATATTATTGTTGAATTAAAGAAGTTTTTTGTAGAACTTTACATAGAATTTCAAATTTTAAAACAGAACATTATCCTGTAATCCATTTTTGTCATATAACTTCATCAATTGCCATTAGGAGGGCAATATATCATCAGATAAAAAACTCAACACGAAATTAATGGTTGTTAAGGTTGTGGATAAACAAGTTCGTATCAGAACAGCTCAATCAATTTAATGATAATTGTGTTGGGGTTGTAAATTAATTGAATTCTCGTAACCGTTTAAATAATAATTAATTTTTATTTTAATTATTATTATTATTAAATTATATATTCTAATTTATTATTAAATTATTTAATAATTTTTAAATTTTGTATAATTAAATTAAATAATATTAATTTTTATAAGTTAAATAGGTACATAATTGGGCTAGAGAATTAATATCATGTAATCGTGTTGACGAATTCATGAATTTTGAATCATATAGCTATTATCAAAATTGAATTAACCAGGTTGACATGATTAATTTTTATGTACTGTTTGAATTCAATAGTTTCGTGTCATTTCGACTTCATATTAAGTTTAATTTGATAGATTAAATATAATTATTTATGCTTAACCCAATATGTCAATGGGACACGATTGCCACGTCTAAATGCACTTTATAATCCTTAAGTTTGTTTGTGTTTCATCTGTAGTGACTTAAGATACGAAACTATAAACCGAACAGAAGTAATAATGTTAATTCTTTTTTATATATATATCATATCAAATTGCCGCATGCCAAGTGTCATGAACTATACACAAATTCACTTTTTTCCCCTAGTTAAACATAGTAATTAACCTAGCTTGTGAATTCTATGTCCAACGTTAATCAAACCAAAATCTGGCGGGAACTGTCTCCCAACACACCCCGCTCCCTCCCCACCACCACACAATTGTAATTATAAAGCATGAAATTTAGCTAAATGACTCAACATCAGAAGAACTCAAACGGCGTTGTTTGCTTCCTTTCCACGGCTGACGACTTCGCCGTTTTCTGTCTCCTTATTCCCGGAACTCCAGGTGGCGCCACCGTCCGTATTAGTGCGAAATTCAAGCCCTTGAAAAACGGGTGGGTCTTGACGTCAGCAGCCCCGCGTTTGGACCCGAGTCTCCTATTCGGGTCCTTGTTCAGTAGCCCGGAAATCAAATTCCGAGCGTGGTACTCACTCAAACTGTTAGGAGCGTCAGTCAGAAAGGCCAGGGGCTTTTTCACTATGTTACGCAGTGTAATCTCATTCGACGCACCAGCAAAAGGTGTTCGTCCATAAATCATCTCGTAGATAAATATCCCGAGGGCCCACCAGTCGACAGCGTTCCCGTGGGACCTACCTGAAGCCACCTCAGGGGCCACGTACTCGTGCGTCCCCACGAAGGAACATGACCGGGCAGTGACCGGCTCCGCCACGAACAACCGGTTAGTTGAGAGTGTCTGGATCTTCTTCGACCGGAACAGCCGGTTTGATATGCAAGAAAACGGCGTCATGGCACGAGGGCTGTCGGCAACTGCTGGAGAAGATGAAGGGTCTAAGATAAAATCGGGAGATTCGACGGCTGCCATTGCATCCGAGCACAGTGAAAGATCGAAGTCTGTGAGCATAATGTGACCGTCCGATCTCACTAAGACATTTTCCGGCTTAAGGTCTCTGTAGATAATCCCCAGCATATGGAGATACTCTAAAGCAACCAAAACCTCCGCTGCATAAAATCTGGAAAAAAGATATTCAAAATAATGTCAATACTCTTGGAACTATAAGCCTATTAAAGACTAAAATATTTAGGAGAAACTTTATGTGAAGAATTAATATAATAATAATAAGGCTGAGTTTTCACAAAAGATTCAATTTCCAGGGAAAGAAAGAAAGAAAAAAAAAAAGGAAAAACCAAAATGTTCTGATGACTTGTTTCAGAAGATAAAGTGTAAAGTGCTAAGGAATGCGCCTGATCTGGTAAATTCCATCTCAGATATCAAGAGTGACCGAAACAAGGAAGAACCAAAAGGGGAAATTTTTCATTTAATGGAAAAATGGGGCAAAAATAGACAAATTTTGCAGGGAAAACTGGAGGTTTTTCTCCATTTTTCTCCACGGGAGAACTTTTTCTTTTCTTTTTTGTTAATTTCTAGTTTTATTTTTGGGCAGCAGAGGTGAAACAGACATGCCATCTTTTAAGTTTTTATGAACAGTCCCTTTTGGCAAAAACAAACAAGAAGCCTACACAGAGAGAATCATATCATCCAGAAAACTACATTATAATGACAGGTCTGAATTCTTTTTGACCCCGAAAGTAAGAAATCCTTCTTTTTTTCTCCTTAGCCATGATCAAGAAATTTATGACAGAGGGGGAAAAAAAAAAGAAGGAAAGAATTTTACCTTGCAGAGCTGATTGAAAAGTGTTTTTGAGGCTGTTTATGGCGAAGAGAATGCAAATCACCACCAGAACAATACTCCATAACAACGCAAGAAAAGTGGGAAGCCTCAAATTCTGCATAAAGCGTGGGTAAAAAGGGATGGTCAAGCATTTTCATGATTTTTCTTTCCGTTTCAGCTCTTTGAACCTTCTTTTTCAAGGCCAGGATTTCATTATCCACAACTTTCATGGCGTATAAACGCTCTTCCTGAGCTCCACCTCTAAGGCGGCAAAGGTATACTCTACTGATGTCTCCGCTGCCGATCTGTCGGACGAGGCTGAAGTCACGGAAGCTCAGCCGCCTGCTGTACGCAGCAGAGCGTATAGCTTGAAAGGAAGAATCCGAGGAACGGTGAGGTTTCAGAGTGACCTGCTGGTGCTCCTCCGGCGACGAACTCGACGGAAGCTCAAACGATAAACGGCTGAAGCTTGTACAATGACTGTCGCTACTCATTGAGCTTTTGCTGGAATACGTCGTTCCTCCTCCTTCTGAAACGAGCTGATCATCTGAGCTACGTTTAAGCTCCAGCATTTTAAGTCTAAAAATAACTATTTTTTTGACTTCAAAATATGATTAGAATATTGGAACTTGGAACTGCCCTCAGAAAAAAATTATTTGGGAAAAAAAAAAAAAAAAACAAAAACAAAAATGGAGGAGAAGAAGAATTAGGTATTTCTATATCCGTTCCTCAAGAAATGGTCAGAAACAATGAACAAATGGTAATGGGAGGGGGGGGGGGAGGGGGTAGAGAATCAGATGCCTTCAAAATGGAATTGAAGTGTTTGCAAAGCTATAATAGAGAATCAAGATAGGCATGTATATTATTATTATTATTATTTATATATGCATACATATATACCTATATATATATATGTAAGTATATGTAGAAGAGAAGAGGAAGATGAGAGGAGAGATGTAAGGAAGAGAGGGAGGAAGGAGGCAGAAGTCAATGTTTTGTTGTTTTTCACATTCAAGAGTGAGACAAAACCTCGAGAAAGAAAAGGGATCTTTAAAGCAACCCAAGGGTGAATTCTCTTCTCAATTTAAAAATGAAAAAGGAGAAAATAATTTTATTTTATTAATTATTATTTTTTAATGGGGTTGAAGTTACTTTAGGGTTTCCGTACGGTTGTGGGAGATAGAGAGAGAAAGGGTATGAAGGAGGGACGGGGAAGGAGGCCAGGGCGGGGTTGGGGTGGGATTGGGGTTGTAGACCCATAGCTTCTGCATTTGGTTTTAATGGTTTTCTCAGGGTGGGAGTGAGGCTAATGGGTGATAAGGTAGTTGACAATAATTACATTTTACTTCTGATCTGGTAAAATTTTAATTCTTTATATATATATAATTTAATCTTCCATATTGCAAAGAAATCTACATTATTTTTTTTTTTTCATCTGATCACGTTAGAACATTATTTTTTTTTTCATCTGATCACGTTAGAAAATAGACGTGTATTTATTGGTATCTTTTGTTTTATACTCTTATAATTATTGTTTTATAATTTAGTTCCTCTGTTTTTTTTTTTTCAATTTTTTTTTTCTTTGAGGAAAAACAGGTCATCTATATATTAAGATTGTAAGGAAATTCAGTCATAATGCAAGGCATCAAGTACATCTAGATGAGATGAATGTGACCAACACACCTCAATCGACAGAGAAAAACCAACGAAAGCAAGTTTATGAGCACAATGATTAACAGTCCTAGGAATATAAAAAACATGTGTGGAAGAAGAAGAAAAACAAAGCAACCTAAGAGTCTCTAGCAAATTGCCATAGATATATAGATCAGCCTCAATCTCGTATAACTGCCTAGCCAGTTGTTGGTAGTCCGTTTCAATGATCAAACCCTCGTGGTAGAGTTCCATGCTCTTGAGATTGCCCTTCCATAATGCATGAGCTTCAGGATGAAAGGCTGAAAGCATCCCACATAGCAAACCAGCACCCGAGAGAAGCACCGGTCCAAAGTGATCTCTTAGAACAAAACCAAATCCAGCTTGTCCATGGCGGAACGAAGCATCGACATTCAGCTTCAGCTAACCCTCATCCAGTGGTTCCATTTGATATTAGCAGCGGGTTGTCTTGAAGGAGGAGGATAAGAGGAATAACAAACTGCTTGGAATTGCTCCAAATATTCCAACGATCGGCTGACAACTACAAGAGCCGAGGATGTTTTTTGGTGAAATAATTGATCATTCCTGCTAGACCATATCACCTATAGACATATAAATATTTTCTCCAAACTGAGATCATCAAGAATAACCCGATCATGGAGCAATTGGAACAGCTGTATCCAGGAGTGCACCTTCGATATCCAACTTGGAAGGAAAAAATCGAGGTTGTACTAGACCTCCTTCGCAAAAGTGCAGTCCAAGAAGAGATGGGTATCACTTTCAAATGTAGCTTGACATAAGGGACAAGTGCCATTTGATGTGATAGCCCTGTGTCTCAAATTATCTCCTGTGGCCAAAGAATGATGACATAGTCTCCAAACAAAGTGTTGGACCTTAGGAGGTAGTTTACTGCTCCAAATCAAAGTCCAGCCAACATCCAGGTTATAGGATGTACTGCAAATTGACATTTGATCATGGAATTGGACCGCAACTTTATATGTTGAAGCTACGGAGAACCTACCATTGGGAATGTGATGCCAAATCCACCTATCCAGGCCATCAAGTTGTTGGAGAGGAATAGTAAGGATGAGCTCCACATCCCTCGGGTAGACGAGCACATTCAATAGGTCTTGCTGCCAGCAGCCGTGCTGAATCAAATTAGAAACTGTGATAGGTCATGTAAAAAGCAAAAGGAGGCGCCATAGGAAGCCATGGATCCAAGAAAGCCCTAACAGTTTGTCCATCACCAATGCACCATTGGAGGCCCTTTTGCAACAACTCCCTGCCATAAAGTATGGATTGCCAAACAAAAGAACAACCATTTCTTTTTTTCACATGATAAAAATCAGTGAAAGGAAAATATTTAGATTTAAGGACCTTAGAGACCAAAAGAGAAGGATATTGGATTAATCTCCACCCTTGTTTAGCAAGCATAGCTTGATTAAAGGAATCAAGTTGTTTAAATCCAAGACCACCATCTCTCTTGGATTTGCATAGTTTATCCGACGAGATCCAAGCAATTCCACCACACTTATCATTAGAATTCCACCAAAATCGACGAATCATGGAGCGAATATCATTGCATGGACGATATACTGACATAGCAAAGATGGGAATGGATTGAAAAACGGATTTATTGAGAATCTCCTTACCCCCTCTAGATAATAGTTTTTCCTTCCAACCTTGGGTCTTCTTCCAAACCCTATCCTTTAAGTAAGAGAAGATCTTTGCTTTAGATTTACTGATAAGGAAAGGTAAACCTAAATAAAAACCATCTCCAGTGCAAAGGCGCATACCTAGCCTATGAAGAAGACTTTCTTGCCGAGAAAGAGGAAAACCCCAAGAGAAAAACAATGATGATTTGAGCACATTCACCTCTTGCCCGGAAACTTTCTCATATGTGTCAATAGTAGAGGTAAGAGCAGCCACCGAGGTGTCTAAGTCTTGTAGGAACAAAAGACAATCAACTGCAAAAAATAAATGAGAAAGTTGTGGACCACCTCTCCCCATTTGAATCCCTTTCCAGTCACCTTTTAACATGGAGGCTCGAATCAACTCAGAAAACTCTTCAACACATAAAAGATATATGGTGAAAAGGGGTCACCTTGACAGATACCCCGAGTGGGCCTAAAAGAAGAAGAAGGCTCACCATTCACCAATACTTGGAACTGGATAGATGAAACACAACACATAATCAAGGCTATCAAATGGTTAGGGAAATTCATCTTGGACATCACCCACTGTAGATACGACCACTCTACTCTATCATACGCTTTTGTCATATTAATTTTCAAAGCAAAGGTATTAGAAGATCTATGAGTATGCTTAGATGATAACCAATGATATACTTCCGCTGCAATGATGATATTGTCGGTGATAAGACTACCTCCAACAAAAGCACTCTATGTCTCATTAATGAGATGAGGAAGATACTGCTTGAGTCTACACACAATGACCTTGGAGATCAATTTATACAAGACATTACATAAACTGATAGGACGAAATTCAGCCATGGAAGTGGGGTCTTTGAGTTTGGGAATTAAGGTAATAAATGTAGTATTGATTTCATGCATAGGTTGTCCATCACTTAAACACCCAAGTAGGAGTTTTGAAGCCACAGGGCCAATAGTATCCCAATGTTGTTGGAAAAACAAAGCATGATAACCATCCGGACCCAAAGCCTTGGTGGGGTGCATCAATTTCAAAGCAATTAAAATCTCAGATGCAGTGAACAGTCTATTCAAATCAGCACAAGCATTCTCATTCAAATGTGGAAAAGATATAGTACCAAAACAAGCATCATAATCAACCAATGAATTTTCACTTCAAACAATCTAGAGAAATAATCAACAACAATCTGAGATATGTCCTTTTGGGAAGAAAAAAAACATACCCTGTGCATCCTGAATACGAGATATATGATTACGCCTCTCACGATGACTAGCATGGTTGTGGAAGTATGTTGTGTTTTGATCTCCATTTCTTAGCCAATTTGATCTAGAACGTTGCCTCCAATATTCATTTTCAACATAAAGTAATTGTTGCCTCTAATTACACTATTTAAAAAAATACAAAAGATTAATGTCTTTTTAGTTATAAAAACTAAAATATCCTTTAATTTTATTTTTTTTTCTATAAAAATAATTAATAAGCATGAGTTGTCAAATATTAATTGTAAGGATATTAAAGAAAAAAAAACATTAATAAATGTACATTAATTTCCTAATGTGACAAGTAAAAAAATATTGATTTCTCTCCAATGTGACAAGTTATTAATATTTTTTTTTTAAAAAAAAAAGTAAAATTAAATGATATTTTATTTTTTTCAATTAAAAGATACATTATTATTATTATTTTTCGTATTTTTTAATAAGTGTGATTTATTTTTACTTTATAAAATTATTATAATATTTATTGATGTCTTTGTTTTAGTACTCATTCAATTACTTTTTTATAATTATTTATAGAGTAAAGAAAAATTTAAAGTATTGTGTATTGAGCTTTAAAAAAAAAAATAATAAAGGAGGTAATTAAAAAGACTAAACTAACATTTGACTTAATACTATTCTACAAAAAAGTAATTAATGAATAATATTACTTTTTCAACATTAATTATGGCGTGAAATCCCCTAACACATTTTCTAAATCACTAATAAAATTAAAATACGTATCTATTCAATTTGTTTGATATTTAATGTGAATTTCAATTTGAGTTACAAATAGTAACTCTTCGTTTTAATGCATCTTCTTTTATGTAAATAATGAAAGGATGTTTATGATACCATTTGATAAATAAAAAATTATTATCAAGGAAAGTTGTATCTTTTATGAAGAGTCTTCTATAAGTTTATAAAAAGAAGGTCTTCTAACCATTTTTAGAACACGTCATAAAATCAGATCAAGAAGTTAGGATGTTTCTTTTATTCATAAATTTCTCTCTACTCAATTTGTTTTTGTTTCTTTGAGCTTATTTATTCTAATAGTATCTTTAGGGTCATTTATATTTGTTATAATATTGTAAACAAACATTGGTTCGTTGACTTACTGTCATATAGTTCTTCAGTAATTGTGATCGTTTTACCCTGAGAAGTAGGCATCCTGAAGCTCTAAGAACCAAGGAGAGGGGCGAAATTTGTCTTAAAGGAATAATACTAAGTATTAGACTCAATCATTTAGTCCTAAAGTTGATATTTTGTTTCAATATCATGTAAGCTCGATTTTTCTATTTCTCCACATCAAGTAAGTTTTCTATTTTATTTTACAAGTTATGAATATGAGTATCTTGTGATTATATTATTTTTATTGTCATTATTAGTTAGATTAATGGTATAAAATTACTTTAAATAATAATACATAATAAATATATATTATTAATATTAATATATATGGTCATAGTGAAATATATCTTGTATAAATATTATTTATATGAATTTTAAGATTAATGCAATTAAGTAATCATTATTTTTATTAATATTTTTAACATAATTAATCTTAAAAATTAATACAATTAACTTCTATTAAATTAATATTTACAATTTTTTAAAAAAACAAAAATTATAATTATATTAAAATTATTTACAAATATAAAAAATATTTTTTACATTAAACTAAAAAATTAAAAATATTTTAATAAATTTTTTCAAAAAGTTATAATTATTTATAATTTTTTGTCTTAAATATTATTGGAACTTGTGATGACGTTATCTGTAGTGCAATTATTTATTGTTATTGATGAATGCTACTGGCAAGTAAATTAAATAAATATATTAAAAAAGAAATAATATTAAGACATGTTAATATGACTTACTTACCAAAAAAAAACAAAGACATGTTAATATTACCTGAACAATAGAACATATAGGTGTCTGGGTGTAGTGCGGTTAAATAATGGGAACAATATAACATATAGGTGTCTGGGTGTAGTGCGGTTAAATGATGGGGATGATGTTGTTTGACAGATGATTACTGTTTTACACGTGCGGTTAAAAGCTGTGTAGTTTTGAGGGTAGGATGACGTTGGCGTCGTGGCACGTGCGCTCAGTGGCCATGTCAATGACAGCCTTAGCCAAATGAAAATAGGATTAAGGATGTAATGTATTTTTTTTTTTTTTTTGATAATTGATAATATTTATTACCTTATTAATTTATTGAAATGGCATTATGGTAATATTTAACATTTATTATTGTTATTATTATTATTATTATTGTTATTGTTATTAAAATTATAATCCTTCTTCTATTAGGATTAGAACTAATATATATTATTATTATAATTATCATGAGTATTATTTTTATTATTAAACTATGAATCCTTTTTCTACAAGGATTAGAATTTATAATTTTATTGAATTACTACTTCTTTTCAACTCTATAAATAGAACATAAGATGGACTTTAACTCTCTCTCATACTTTTGCCGCTTTTTTTGAGGTTTGAATTTATTTTGACTTAAGTATTGGAGGAACCGCCGAGGGAACCACCCCGTCTTGACTTTGCTTTTGCAGGATAAAGGACTTTTCTCAGGAAACAAACTGAGGGAAATCAACCGAAAGGATTGATCTGCCCTCAGCCTAGGTTAAGATCCACATCATAAGTGGCGCCCACCATATTCTTTGAACCTCCTCTCCTCCCAGAAACAATAGATTGCCCTCTCCCCGCCACAAATGAGCAACTTACCCCTCCAACTTAGGGTTTCACATCTTCCATACCTCCTCGCCGTATGCTTCCTCTTGGAAGATCCCTCCAAACTCCACCTATGCAGCCAAAGCTCCCTATCATCACGGAGCCTCCAGCTCGTTCCAAGGACCATCACACTTATTCCGTTGGAGCGGCCACATCATCCTCGGGAAAGAGAAAATGACGGGATGTTTCACCCACACACTCCGTCACCAGTGCTCGACACAACCCCGTATTGGACGATCCAAAGCACGCGGCCAATCTGGCCTTCCTCCTTTCACACATGGACGATTTTAAAGCTTTTATCACTTCTCAACAACAGAGAGAAGATCTTGGACATGCTGAGGAGCAAACCGGTGATAATATACACAATTTACAGAAACAAGGCAAGCCAGATCTTCTCACAGACGCCAACATTCCACGAAATAGAACAACTCCTGCCCTTGGACGATCACAGAATATCCACCCACACCCAGGAAACTTTCACTCAGACGATCCCACTCCTTCAACTGTCAGGACACTACTGATGCTAGACTTATAGGATCCATTGCCAAATATCATTTATGCTCTTCAGACAATCAAACGTAATATTTTGAAATCCAATCCTCTAATTGATGCTTGTCTTTCTGTAAAAACACCAAGAGATTTCAAACTTCCTTCGCTGGAGAAGTTCACTGGCTCGTCCCGATCTAGAAGGTCACATCAGACGTTATACAACCATGATGATGACCTAATCCGCCAACGATATGCTCTTGTGCCACTATTTTGCTAGCTCTTTAGGTGGACGAGCATTAGATTGGTTCTCATCTCTACCATCCAAGAGCATTGCTTCCTTCGATCAATTAGGCGACTTGTTTCTCCAACGATTCACTGGCAGCTGCACACTCAAGAAGCCAAGAACACATCTTCTACATATCAGAGAAAGATCTGGAGAGCTATCATCATACTACTCAAAACGATTCCATGACGAGAGTCTACAAATCTATAATTTGACAGATGAGTCTTACATAGAAGTTTTTTGTAATGGCCTCTGTCCGGCCACTATTTGGAGAAGTTGAACATCATGCAGCCACAAACAATGACAGATCTTCTAGACAAGATCAACAAATGGGTTAAGGGAGAAAACTTAGAGAAATAAAAATAGGAGATCAGACAGTTTGAACAAGATGAATTGATGAAAGCACACTCTAGAAGAGATAACAATCATAGAGATCGAACCCATCATTATGCCCCCAGTCACATCAATCCAACTTTCAAAAGATTTTCTCCTCGAGAGCCCTACTTCAAGAAGCTTCCTCCTGCTGATGATCGTCCTCCAAGGAATTCAATTCCACTAGATGCAGCACAACCCACTTCAACATTTCGGCCACCTTCACGCACAGATTATTGCCCAAGGGGACAATTCAGCATCCACAACGACCTAGAATTTAGGGACAAATAATTTCCTCATTTCACTCCCAAGGACGATCTCCAAAGACTCACTGCTTTAACTGTCAGATGGTCTGTCATTCTACAATAACTGAAAGATCCAGATCTTCTTCCGCCTCCCAGACCTATATTTGCTTCCAGAGACAAAAGAGACAAATTAAAATTTTGTAAATATCACAATGACATCGGCCATCTCACAGATGATTGTTTCTCTCTGAAACGGAACATCGAAACAGCTATATGGAAAGGTCACTTCCAAGAATACGTAAATAAATTTGGACAATCGACAAAGGATGAAAAACCTTTGAAGATCATCAACATGATATCAGGAACTTCATCAAGCCCCCAAGGTGAGGAAAACGCCAATGCACAGATGGCATAAATGACAACCGTCCATTAGTTATTTCATTGAACATTGCCAATTGTCTGGTCAAAAGAATCTTGATAGATATCGGAAGCTCAGCCAATATCATTTATCTGGAGGTTATCAAAGCTATGAACGTTCCATCATCTTCCATTACAAATGATCGTATTCCTCTCATTGGCTTTACATAAAAGGCCATGTAAAACTACTAGTCACATGGGGAAACTCTAACAATTTTGTTACTAAATTTGTAGATTTCCTGGTAGTAGACGCTCCCGTAGTATACAACATCATCTTGGGAAAGCCAGGCCTCAATCAAATGCAAGCTCACATAAGCACATTCAGAAATAAGATCACCATGGAAATCAATGGAACTTTACATAGAATTCAAGGCGATGTTACACAAGCATAGAGTTGTTTCCTAATAGCTGTAAGACAAGCTGAACACTCCGAAACAACTAAAACATTAGAAACACCCTCAACTGAGAGAATCGAACCTGCTGCTGAAACAGAAGAATTCCAAGTCATGAATCAAGCTGAAAAAGTACTAAAAATTGGGCATCATCTGCCTTCACAACTTAAAGAAGATCTCAAACGAGTCCTCACTGATTTTTAGGATATCTTTGCTTGGTCATCTCAGGATTTGGGCATCATCCCCCACTATTTTGCTGAACATCATCTTAGCATCTCGCCATCTACAAAACCAATCGTCCAGAAAAGATGATTTTTTGCAACTGATCGACAGGAAACCATCAAGAAAGAAGTTATAGATCTTCCAAATGCTGGCATCATTCGTAACGTCCGGTTCCCGACTTGGGTCTCCAACCTAGTTCTTGTTCTAAAACTAGACGAACCTTGGTGAATGTGTATTAATTTCACATCCATAAACAAACACATTCCCAAATGACCATTCCCTTTGCCAAAAAGCAATCAGCTGGTTGATGCTACACAAAGGATACCACTAGATCTAGATGGCTGAAGAAGACAAAGACAAAAATTTCTTTCATCACTCCCCATGGATTGTATTGTTACAAATGCATGCCCTTTGGATTGAAGAATACTGGTGCGGAATTCTAGAACATGGTGAATAGAATGTTCGCAACCCAAATAAGAGGAAATGTAGAAGCATATATTGATGATATTCTCATCAAGACTAAAGAAACATCAAAATTTCTAGACGATCTGCAACAAAATTTCCACACCATTCATTCACATGACATGAAACTCAATCTAAAAAAAAATGTTCATTTGGTATAGAAGTTGGTAAATTTCTTGGATATATATGGTATCACACAGAGGCATCGAAGTAAATTCATCAAAAATCCAGGCCATATTGACATGCAACCCCCTCATAATGTAAAAGAAGTTCAAAGACTCACTGGATGCATCATGACCCTCAATAGATTTCTGGCAAAATCAGGTGAAAGATCTCTTCCTTTTTACAAAATCCTCTGTAATATAAAATCTTCATCTTTTATTTGGAATAAAGAATGTCAAGCAGCTTTTGAAGATCTCAAAGCTCACCTAAGCAACCCACCAGACGAGATTTTGAATTTACACTTATTTGTTTCTGAAGAAGTTTTAAGTTCAGTTCTTTCAGTCACAAAGCAGAACACAGATTATCCTATATACTATCTAAGTCATTTGCTACAAGGACCAGAACTCCGATATTCTACTATTGAAAAACATGTTTTGATGCTGATCATCACATCCCACAAATTGATCCAATACTTCCAAGGACATGACATCATCGTCTATACAAATGTCCCCATCAAACAGGTAATATACAGCCCAAATGCTTCAGGACGACTAATAAAATGGGCCATTGAATTATCTGGACACACAATTGTCTTCCGTCCCAGAAAAGCTATCAAAGCCCAAGCTCTTTCTGACTTTCTGGTGGAATGCACTATTCTCAAGACACCATCTACTCCAAACGATCACACTCATGTTCTTGACTTAAAAGATTTTTGGATTGCTTACATTGATGGATCCTCTTCATCCCACTTAAAAGGTGAAGGTTTCATATTACGGAATAATCAAGGCATTCGTTTAGCCTATGAATTGAAATACAATTTCTCCATCACAAACAATGAATCATAATATGAAGCTTTACTAGCCACACTCCGTACTGCCATCGATCTCAATATTCTTTCACTCATAGTGAAAACTGACTCCCAAATACTTGTCGGATAAATCAATGCCTCATATGAAGCTAAGGAAGCAAATATGCAAAAATATTTGGACAAAGTACAAAGTTTTTCATCATCTTTTAAATATCTCAAAGTAGAACACATTCCCAGACAACAAAATATGGAAGCCGATACATTATCAAAATTAAAATCTAAATCCCCCATACAAGGTTGTTGGTTGGAATCTTTGAAAAACACTCCATTGAAGAAGACAGCGTCATGACATTAAATACAGAAGTCACTTTGATAACACCTATTTTCTCTTACATCGAGGACAGACTCCTCCCAAACGATCACCAAGCAGCAAAAAAGATAAGATCATCTGCCTCAAGACACACCATTGTGAACAACCAGTTATACAGAAGTGACTTTTCTTGGCCATTACTAAAATTGTATAACTGAAGACGAAGGTAACTATGTTCTGCGAGAAATTCATGAAGAAATCTGTGGTAGACATATCGGTGCTCGAAGTCTGGTCCGAAAAATCATGAGAGCTTGGATATTTTTGGCAACTATGGAGGAAGATGCCTTGCAGTTCGTCCAGAAGTGTGAAAAATGTCAAATACATGCAAACCTTCATCATCTTCCAGCATATGAATTACTTTCATTATCTTGCCCTATCCCCTTTTACTAATGGGGAATGGACATTCTGGGACCTTTCCCAAAGGCTGTCGGAGGACTTCAATTCCTCTTTGTTGCCGCTGATTACTTTACAAAATGGGCAGAAGTAATGCCTACTGCTACCATCACTTCTAAAAAAGCCAGAGATTTCTTTTGGAACGACATAATCACCAGATTCGGCATCCTAAAAGTTCTGATCACTGACTATAGAACTCAATTTGAATCCAAGGATTTCCAGACCCTCTGTATTGAACTCCTTATAGATCATGTTTTTTCATCTGTTGGTCATCCGCAAACGAATGGACTCACGGAAGTAACGAACTGCATCATCTTCCAAGGATTAAAAAAGAGACTTAATTTAGCAAAAGGATGATGGATCAAAGAATTATCTCATGTTCTCTGGTCTTATTGTACCACACCTAACACCAGAATAGGTGAATCACCTTTCAACTTATGTTTGGAGTCGAAGCACTAACACCAGTGGAAATTAGTAGTTTGTCCATGCAAATAGATCTTTTTTATGAAATATTGATAACATATAAATTTATACATTTTGGACTCTTAATACTTAGTATTTAATATGTCTATCTACCGTTCATAGGACTTTTATTTGTTATTTGGATTATTATGTTTTAATAAGATTAATATTAAATTGTTGGGTTTTAATTATATTTTTAT
>JAXGGT010000001.1:12927366-12975773 GCA_035583425.1 Marsdenia floribunda
TATTCAAAATACCTTAAAAATCAACTCAAATAAGGCATAATTTAATCCTAAAAATATGATATGTTTTAGCGTTATCACTATCTCATCCAAAATAACCCTGAAACACATGTAAGTGCAATAAAACAAGATGTAAATAAACTATTTCAATCTGTTTGTTCATATAGAAAAGTATGCTATGCACAAAAAATAGCAGTTGAACTTCTGTATGGAAGTTGAAATGACACTTTCATCATTTTTCCCAAATACATGCAAGCTTTAGAACAAGCAAATCGTAGTACTATCTTGCATCAGAAACATCATCAAAGTAGTTCTGAGAATCAAAATCTTCCATTATATATTTTGGTAATTTAAAACATCAATTCGGGTATCAATTACTATCGTCTAGTGATTCTATTGATGACATATTCATAAATACTAGTGTCCTAGGCCTATTTTATGGACATGATATTTTGACTATTAAGATTTAATTTATTATTATGAATTTGCATGTTTATTATATAATAATATCCTTGAATAATAACAATTATTCTAAATGTCCCTAATTGATTATTGTTATGGGAATAACAATAAATTAAGGTTAATTTGAAGTTTGATTGATATTCATGAGATGAATAAGTGTATAGGATACAAATTGAATTCATATGTATTTATTGAGAACAAATATTGGACCGTCCCATATGGATCAAAGTCATTAGGTAATCTCTAATAGTTATGTCACTGAATCCTTAAACATGAAATTACTATGGCTCTCAACATGAGGATAATTATGCTTTGAGATAATCAAACATTGTCTTTAATCAGATGATATAAAGATTATGATTGAGCATGATAAGAATCATGTAGTGAGATATAATTAATTGAGATGGAATCTTATTATAAGAGAGATATCTTTGGACCCCTTGACAATTGAGACTGATAAAATGCATGGACATGCTCAAATAAATTGATAGAGGTCAATGTCATTTGTTTAAACATTTCGAGAAATAAAAGATAGAATGATATAAAGTTGACTTTTATCCATGTTTTATATTCTATCAAGATATCGTGAGACAAAAGGATTATGCCATGGACTATGTGAAGGTTCTCTCAGATTATGAACTTTTCATTTAACTTAGGTAGTTATAATGTCTTGCTAGAGGCCATTTATAACTTGTGGGCTCGAAATATGATTTGGGTCTACTTTCAATGTTAATTGAACCTATAGGATCATACAATAAGAAAGACCAGATTGGTTATTGTTTATTATTACTCTCAGTAATAATTTAAAATGATAAGATTATTTTAAATTACAAATATAATTTTTTATTTATTTAGATTTCCTCATTGAATAAGGAATCTACATAAAATTGGATTAAATAAGAAAATCCTTATATGGTAAGGATTAAGACTTAAATTATTATTATTCAAAAGGAGTTTTAAATAAATAATAATTTAGCTTTTAATAAAACCCTAGAATATATATGCATATGATGTATCATGACTAAAAAAAAGAGGCTAACTTATGTTCTTGATACGTTCTTGAGAAAAGAAACTTTCTTGTGATGCTCTTATACATTCTTGAGAAAAGAATGTTTCTTCGTATGTTCTTGAGACATTCTTAATACGTTCTTGAGAAAAAGATACTTTCTTGAGATGTTCTTGTTCTTGAAAAAGAGAGTAAAAACTAAGAAATCATTTTTGAGACAAATGAATTCGAACAAGCATTCAAATTTTCCAATTCTTTTTCATTCGTTGTGGATACTTATAGAGAGTGGTCATTAGTGTTGCTCAACACTATATTTTTTAATTATTGAAAATATATTTTCCCAACTCAAAAAATATTCCCTTGCTGAAGTCGTTTCTAGAACTTTCTCGCCATGATAAAATATCTTCTTAGAAAGCTTCTTCTATAAATAAAGTCCTCAAGGATTGAGGTGAGATCTAGAGTTTTTCCAGTCTTCTCATTTTCAAATTTCTCTTTAAAACATTTATTCAATCTATATACATGCTTGAAGAAATTCTTCTCTCTTTCAAGATGATTCTTCTAAGTCTTTTCACGATCATATCTCATTTTGAGAATGTTTTACTCTCTAAAACTTGTGTAGATCTGCATTTTTATCAATTAAGGAACTTATATTCACAATGAAACCTTCAAATTGACCTTAGACACATTTTTATGATGGACATTGCTCAAATACCCGTTGGACTTCATCTTCTTAGTCCATCGGGCATCACTTCATAGAAAACCTCATCAGACACCTCCATCTTCATGGTCCATCGAGGAAGTCCATCATCTAACCCCAAATGAGCCATCATCTTTCCTAAGGACCACCTTTGACCAAATAACCACATGATGATATTTTTTGGCCTGATTTTTTAGTTCCTTTTCAACTTCTCTTCTCTTAAAACAATTCATGTTGTTTTCTCTCTTTTTCAAAAATTTTTTGAGCTACTCAAAACCTCTCCAAGGTCAAATCAAATTTTTGATTCTTTGAATTTCCTCTCTCCTAGAGAGACAAATTTTTTATCTAATTTTCAACCACATCAGTCATCTTTCACAAAGACAGCACCTTTGAGATTTGAAGAGGTTGTTGAAGTTTTATTCTTGGTTTGGCAGTAATACTCTTTTAGATAATCTGGTCATCAATTCTTCTCTGATCAAGTTGAAATTTTCATGGTAGGTAGAGGAGACATATTTTTTGTATTTGAACGGTGGAGATTGGTTTTCAATGGCTGAATTTTGAGATATTGATTCTGTAACAGAAGTTGCATCTTCAGTCCGGTAGTTATAATTGTTTAGACGATTGGGTAATGAATTCATCTCTAATCAACTTAATTTTGGACACTAGTTAATGATATGTTTTGGTTCATTATGTTGGATTCAGAGTTATTAATTATGCAACATAAGCCCCATCCTCAGTTTGGCAATTTGATTTGTTTAGACGACCGTCTGATTTGTTTAGACGATCATATGTTCAATTCTTCTCCAATGGAGATAAAATTTTGACACAAGGTAGATACTCCTCTTCAATTTGAATGGTGGTAATTTGTTTTCAACGGTCGGATTCAAAGAAATTAATTATATAATCGAAGCTCTATTTTATGAGAAGTTTCAATCACCACGAGTGCTGAAAGGTTCCAAGAAATAAATTGTCAAAAAGGTATTTTTCAACAACCTTCTCTTTTGATTTGATTGAAAACACCTATGATCCTTCTTGGGTTAGGGAAAATTTTTATTTTTCGATTGCATTTTTGTTCCCGAAACCCAACAACATTCTTAAGAGGACTTTATGAAGGAGTCCTTTTAGTTGCTAGTGGATGGGATCCAAACAACCATGTGTTTCCTCATGCATTTGCTCGAGTTGATGAGGAGTCAACAGCTAGTTGGGGTTGGTTTTACGACTATTAAGATGTCATATAGTGCAAGAAAATTCTATTTGTTGAATATCTGATAGGCACAAAGGCATTTCAAGCTCTATCAGTCGACAAACTGAATGGCAACCACCTAATGCAGCCCACAGGTTTTGTTTGAGACGTGTTAGAGAAAATTTCAAAGTTCAATTTAAAAAGAAAGAATTAATAGAATTTATGTACAAAGGAGGGATAATATGCAAATTGACTAAGTTCAATGAGATCATGGAAGAGATTAGAAGAAGAAACGTCTATGCATACAACTATTTGAAAGCCACTTATCCTTATAAATGGACACTTGCATATGACAGTGGCTACATGTATATTTATATGACTCCTAATCTCTCTAAATCACTGAATAGTGTAGAGAAAAAGTGTCGTGCATTACCACTTAAAGCATTCGTTATGTTTACATATGATAATCTTGTTCATTACTTTAGTCCACATCGAGAAGAAGCTTCTCACTTCTCACACTAGAAATCCATTCCCTTCAAGTATTTGGAGAAAGCATGCTAAAAATGAGACCAAACCACATGGTCATACTATTGTACAATACAATGTACAAACTGGTATATTTAGTGTCAGGTCTCCTATTAGAGGAGATGGAAGAGGTAAGAAAGTCTACACGGTAAACTTTAGTGATCGATCTTAAACTTGCCATAAATGGTCAGTTTTTGGCATTCCTTGCTCCTATATTTTTGTAGTTTGTTGACATAGATGTTTGGATATAACCACATTTGTTTGGAATATATATTCAAACCAAAATTACAAGATGACTTATGAGGTTAATATTTATCCAGTTGCAAGTGAGGAACTATGGGTTGAAGCTTCATTTACTCTTCAACATTATAAGCCAAACACGAAAGGTGCTCAACTAGATTGACTACAAAGTACCAAATATCGTTGTTCTATGGATACTCAAGTCCCATATTCACCTCCAAGATATGGTAATTGTCATATGTAATAACAAAATGAAGGACATCTCCTAACATTTAGAGAATAAATGCAAATTGAATAGTTTTATTGTACTATTTTTATTTTTTCTTCCCACAAACATTATATTATTTATGTGTTTTTAATGAACTTACAATTTTATGTACTTTCAATAAATTTAGGGGTTTTATGTATTTTCAATAATCTTAAAGTTTATTTGTTTTGAATGAACTTATGTGCAATTTTATATTTTAAATCAAGATCCCAATTTTAATCCTAGAACCCTAATTTTATATGTAAAACTCTAACCTTAAATTTTTAATTTAAACAAGTATAAAAACTATACTCAAACTATCTTACTTGTATTTTTTTATAATCAAATATTAGTCAAAATATACCACTATTAAAACTTTAATAAAATAAATTTATCTTCAATTATAAAAGAAAAGAAATTATCAATATATCTTAATTTTAGGTATTTTGTTATATTTTAAAAAATAAATCCCAAATTCATTAGTTTAACGACCAATTGAAAGACATTAAAAAACTATGAGGAATATAGAATAATTAGAAGAGTAGGAAAAGTACCATTCAAATTATATTGCGTTTGCTAAATGTAATATACGCTCTCCACAATGCAACGCAACTTTGCTTTATAATTATTTACCTATATCGCACCTCCCTTTTGCAATATAAATTCTATATTGCGTATCATATACATGTTAGAATCATTTTTGCACAAATTTTTAAAATTAGGCTATTCATACAGTGATGATAAAAAAATAAATAAATAAAATGGTCATTTTAATCAAAAACCTCATTTGCATAGATTTTGGATAGGCTTTGGATACTTTTGGATATACATTGGACAGTTCTAATGCACAACTTCTGTCAATGAGTTTTTGGACACTTGTGAATTGTATATGTCACTTTTTAACACAACTTTGGATATTTTGTAGATATTTATTGAATATGTTTTGAACAACTAGATTAGATACATTGTGGACAGGTAGCTATGTTTTATTGCAAGTGAAGTGAGTCTGAGTTATTTTTATTTTCAATGGTCTAATTAGTAATTAGATTAGATGAATTTTGGGATTGCTTACTCCATCCGTTACATTCTCAACATTGGGCCTTCCCTTCCTCTACTGTCGGTGAATCTCTGCAGTCTTGCTTCACTCCAATGCTTGGCCAACTGTCTGAACTCTTTTGTTACATTTTCATTATTAGAGAGAGAGAGAGAGAGAGAAGAGGCAAACAAAGTTTATGCAAGAAACAAGAAGTCCACTTTATGCAAAAAGATGTGACTGCTAAAGAGAGCTTACAAAATTGATTCAATTATTTTCCATCAACAAAGTATATCTAATCTAATGCCAAGTGTATGTAAAGCCAATAGCTGAATGGATTATGAGTTATTGCTTTCATCTTTATTTATTTATTTATTGGTTGCCATTGTTGTTAAGGAAACATCCACCATTTATTTATCCATCCAAGTGGCAGGAAGAGAGAACAACAGTTACAGGATTAAATTTTTGATGTGTCCTTCTTTATACTATAGATAAAACTAGAGTTACAATATATTGTAAGTTACAAGGAATTGAATTAATGATACATCATCAATACATTAATTTCATCATGTTTCTTGATGAAACAAATTTACAATTAAAAAAGATATATTAAAAAAAAATAAAAATATACAAAGAGAGGATCAAAAACATAATAATAAGTTGAGGAAATAAAAGAAATTTTTTGGAACAATTGGCGATTTCTATAAACAAAAAAATATCAAATGCATAGGTCAAGCTTGCGCCAACATACATTTACTTAACTCAATTTGTACCACCAAATATATTCCTGGTGTTGGCCCTTTACTTCATTATTGTTATTGTAAGAATAGTTTTCAATCAAAAAGGTTAGCAATATTGGTATATGAAGTGCTTTATGTCTTCACAAGACATAAAGACTTCCTAATGCCACATTGATTTGTTACATTAACTTTCTTGAATTGTGTGCTTGTAAAAAACTTCATATACACAGTTACAAAAAGTATTTCCTTCTTTACTTAGTTATAAATTTTGATATAAAGTCATTATCTGACGTAGGGATCAAAACTTTTCTTGCTTTAAAGCTGTAAAAATTTTTAATCCTATTAACTCACCAATTCGATATGTAATCTAAAACACAATAACCCACAAATATCATTACCACAATTATCTAATATTAACATTATTTAATTTATCTATTTAACTTGTAAAAATATTAACATTATTTAATTTTAAATTATATATAAAATTTAATGTTCTAATATTTAAAAATAATAAAAAGTAAATCATTTAATAATAAATTAATTATTATTTAAATAAATTAACTTATTTATAATTCAAACACAATTAATATTAAATAAATATAAACACAATTAATATTAAATAAATATAAACACAATTATCATTAAATAAATCAATCATTAAATAAATCAATCTGCTATCTTTTTCATTTTAAATTTAATATTATCACCTTTTCTTTCCTTTTTTTTTGGTTTAAACCATCTGATATCAAAAACTATTAATTCGACTAATCCAAATTCAATTTGAATTACATTCAACCACTGAATGAAGATTCTTCGAGTGAATAAAAAAGAGCAAAAAAATTCTGAAACCCCTTTTTGCCTTCTAAAATGATTCTCGTGCAAATCACGTGGCTAATTTTAACTAATAAAATACTGAATTATATTGTAAGCCTAAATAATAAAATAAGAATTAAATAGTATAAAATTTTTAAATAGGTACTAAAATGATGTGATCATATGACAACCACTCTATAATTGTCTTGACAAAAGAGAACATCAACTATAATCAATATCCACATCTACCCTGTTAAAAAGTGTAGTCCAAATAGAAGCTGCAAACTAAAATTTGCCAAAATTGTTCAGTCCTCGATGGAGCTTTTCCAGGAAACAAGTGCTTCTTAAGTATACAACATGCACCACAAAAATCTCTTACATATGCTACCCAGAGTCTTAAGACGTTTCTTCATAGTTTTCAGAAATACAAATATGAAAGGTGCAATGTCTGCACGGATTGATTGTGCTGGAAAACCACAGAGAAGCTTTCTCTCCCTCTGCACTTGATTAAATTTGATGGCAGGGCAACGGTTATTGTCCACTATACAAACATGTAGCCAGATGTTACTGTTCTACATTGTTGCACTATCCCAGTCAATTGTTTTGTCTTCAAAGTCATACGAATCATGAAGCCTATTTCGAGCCAGCCTACTCATCATTGCAAGACCTGAAAAAAATAGGTACACTTATGATGATTAAGATCCTGCCAACTTTATGCTATCACAACCAAATCCAATTTTTCACAACTTTTTACCTTCAATCATTTTATATAGAGCTGACCACCATCCATCTCTAGAAACCTGGTACTGATCAAGGGCCTCTGAAATTACTCGATCGTGCTTTCCCTCCAACACACCCTGTAGAGTTATTACAGCATCTCTTGTTTTCTTGATAATACTGTCTTCCTCGTCAATTTCCAACTGCACAAGGTCATTATGTGATGACGTGAGGCTAACAGCCAATGCAAACTGGGCAGCAGCAGCCCACCGAGAGGAGGCAAGCCATCTTCTTTGATCTTCTAGTTGCTTTTCACTCTCCAATTTGTTACCCCCTTCAAGTGCTAAGCTGCGCAGGTACTGTGCATTTGCAGCCCCAGTACTCTGCACCATCTTAGAGAACACACTCTCTTCATTTTGCAGCAATCTTTCTGGAGTATCATATTCAATGACCTAAAAGGTAAATAAAAGAGAGGAAGAGAGAAGGAAAAAGAAAAAAGAGTTATTTCGAGACAGAAACATGCTCCAGCATAACTCATTTAGAACTTTTGAAACAGTCAAATATATTTTCTAAGAAACTACAATTTGAAAGTAAATGATCGAAACATATTGATGTTAGTATCTAAAGATAGGTTTGCCTTGTCAAAATAAAGGAAAAGAAATGGATCCATACCCGGCCAGCATCAAGCAGAAGAATTCGGTCACAGTCAATTATGGTATTTAAGCGGTGAGCAATGATAAGCATTGTGCAAAATTTAAATTCCTCCCGAATGGTTTTTTGAATAAGAGCATCAGTTCGAACATCAACAGCAGCTGTTGCTTCATCAAGTACAAGGATCTTTGACCTTCGAAGCAATGCCCTGGCAAGACTCAAGAGTTGCCTCTGCCCAACGCTAAAATTTTCTCCTGCCTCTGAGACCTTTGGAGTGTTTGGCAGATGTAAAGATAGAACATATATTTGGCATTCTTTAGTACAGTACAAAATTTTAAGCCTTCTAAATGTAGTCAAAATATATTCACCACATGTAAAAAATACACATAGACTAACACATCCTAATTTGTGGCATAATCTTCTAATTTAAAAGTTAAAAGTAAAATAGTAAGTCAAAGAACAGGAATGCCAACAAAGTTACACCCCATGTTAAACAAGTAGTTTTTTAAGTGTATATACAAAATAAATAAATAAATGCTTTCTTCCAAGGCAGTTAACGTAATCTGCAAAAAAGCAAGCTCACAAATATGCCAAGTAAAATGGAACTAATGGAGTATTTTCTATGTCTTGATCCATTGTCACCTGATAAATAACATAAGCTCATTAACAATGTGTTACTGTTGGCAGGTATCAGAATTGACCATGTCTCGGTAGTGTGCATCTCAAATAAAAGCTTTTTAGCTCAAAACATGAAAAATAAAATAAGAACATGGAAAAAAATAATTTCTAATTTTTATGAAGCCAAGCAAGGGAACTGCAAATAGCTTTTCCTTACAGTTCCTTCAGACCCACAAAAAGGATGTATAACTTAAATGCTCCTCCTACTTCATTGCCTTTAAATAAAACTAAAAAACAGTACCATACAAGTGCAACAGGCAACAGGGGTGCCATTTGCTGCTTCTGCAGTGTAACTGATCATCATTACCAATTGTGAAGTTGCCAGATTATATTTTTCAAGTCTGAATTGAATCATCCAATGTACTTGTTAACCCCTCTCTATCAGCTTAAGCTTTTAGAGTAGGCGGCAATTTAACTCAATTTATCAGTACTTTTTGAAGATCTAAAGACAGCAGTTCAAGAATCTCATTTGGCTAAAGACACCATAATGCTCCAAAAACAGATTCCAAAGACGTGTGGTTGGAAAAAGATGGATACTACATAGAATTACACTCAAGAATCACATTTGGCATCTTCAAAGAAAAACAAAAAAGGAAAACATATTTGGCAAATTCTTATCAGGTTTTGCTTTTGAATTTGGACATCAGAAATACTGAAAGCCAAATTAGGAAGGGTCAGCATTAGAAGCCTGAAAAGCTCTCAAAATATTGATCCTGAAGTTACCAATATCAATTTTTCTTATAGTCAGTGAAGAAAAGAGATCTTCAGTGATATACATATAAATCAAAAGGCTCTCCAAAATTGGTCCTTACACAATATTTACTGTAACAAAGGGGGAGCAGGAAAGTTTTAGAGCAGACTCAACAAATATTACAGCCTTAAAACTCCTAAATGAACCCTCAGTTTAAGCTATTTCCTGCAAGGGCATAAAATTTGTCCAAAATACATATTACCCATGAACATGTTCTTTGCAAAAGTTAACAATTATTGAAATTCATATTACACAAAAAAAACAGATATGATCATGTACCTCTGCATCAAGACCCAGAGAATTCCTCCTGATGACATCTTTCAAATGTGCCCTCTCTAAAGCCTCCCAAAGATCAAAATCGTTGTGCTCATTGAAAGGATCAAGATTGAATCTTACAGTTCCTGAACATGATGAAAAAATAAATACCAAAAACTAGCAAAATAAAAGTTTCGTTTCTTTTGTAGGTAATAGAAATCCAATCACCTTAAATTGTTCTTAATGAAAAGAAACTGAGGGAATAGTTTTTGCAGGAAATGTTTCTTGGTTAATTTATGCTAGGAGGATGCAGGTGCTTATTTAAAGAAGTAGAGGATAAATATTTAGAACTTCCATTCCTTGAGCTGGCAACATACAAGACATGATAGATTTCAGGAACAAAACCTATGCAGCTCCATTCAGAAAGCTGTTCCAAAAAAGGGGGAACAAGAAAAGAAAAAGGGAAAATTCATCTAAAAGGCAAAAGGAAAAGCACAAAAAGAGAAATATATGGATATTCATGAATGAGTAGAAAGCCTAAACACCAAATCAGGTTGTGCAACTTATTAACAGAATGCTATGTAAGGTAAGTATCTTGTTCTCTGACAATTGTCCAGGCTAAAATATATATCAATGCATAATGAAATGGCAACTATATTTGTATTACTCATCTAGCTGCAGAAAATGTTTCTGCTGGTTGAACATAAAGGATTCAAAAATACCCTGAGATAAAGTATATGAAAAGAAAGACCAATAAGTCAGTTATAAAATGACTCTCCACCAGCTTCTCTATCTTAACCCCACATGACCCGCCAACTCTGAAGACTGAAAAGAAGAAATATAAACCTTGAATCACACTAGAACTTGTGATAATTTACTTCAGATTACCTGAGAAAAGAACTGGCGATTGTGGTATAATACCAAGAACTTTCCGAAGATCCATCAATCCAAGTCTTCCAATATCACAATCATCAATTAGGATTCTTCCTTTTTCGATTTCTACAAGTCGGAACATGGCATTAAGCATGCTAGACTTCCCAGCTCCAGTTCTACCAACTATCCCAACCTTATCACTTGGAGGAATTTTGAATGATATACCATGGAGAACCGGGGAAAGCTCAGGCCTATAGCGCAGGACAACATCATCAAAAATGATAGATCCTGCAGAAGGCCACCCTGGAGGAGGACGGTTGTCCTCAACAATAGCTGGACCTTCAGAAGGAAGCTCTATATATGTACCAACCCGCTCAACAGAGTTTAGACTATTCTCAGCCAAACTAGCTAGTCTAAGCACACCAGTCAACAAACTTGTAATGTTCAATGCATAACTGAGAAGCAAACCCATTGTAGAAGCAAATTCTTTTTGGTTTTCTGCCCTACCATTCTGCATCACAGCAAAAGTAGCTGTAAGCCAAATCATAAGGCCCCCCAAGGTCTCCAGACGAATTGCTAGCCAGCGGTTTCCACTTATGGTTACAAGAGTGAACCTGACATTGTTGTCCATGGACTTCCCATTTATATTTGCCATACGATCATAAGCTTTATAAGCACGAATAGTAGTTAGACCATTGAGTGCTTCTCCAAACTGTGCATACACAGGAGACCGGCTAATGGAATCTAAGCGCTTCACTTCACGGGCTGTGCTCTGCAAGAACCAAATACTGCTTCAGCAAATGCAGAGTATCCTTTTCTACAAGACATTTGATCGTTGTGTAAAGTAGTATCTGTATGTGCTACATGCAAATTGCTTAAAGGAAATGCAATGCTTAAGACAGCAAGATTTATACTCCATCCCATTACAATTACCAGTCTTTTTTGTTAGTCAAGCTGTCAATTTTCCAGGTGTAGCTTTAGATTTTTTTTTCACAATTTTCTAAGTACCTAAAATCTGAGGAGTTATTCTATAGGCAGTTGTCAAGAGTTCATTTTCTCCTTTAGAAGCACTACAAGATGTATTTTGCGTTGAAGAACATCCAATTAGGCCAACAAAACCTCAAGGGAGATAATGTATATATATAGGACAGTGACTTTTTATTTCTTAATTCAGCTAAGGAGTTTCATTAGAGTTCCTTTGAACTTCCATCAACAAATCAAAATTTCCATAAGGATGCATAGACAGTGATTTCTAGAGTCAAGCAGCAATTTTCTTGCAGCAGTATAGCACAAGAACATCATAAACTGCATAAAGTTAACATACTGCAAAGTAGAAAACACACTAGTCAAAAATGCAAATTAAGATGCTGCTTTGAGTGATCCTGCAACGAAAATTGAAACTAACTGTTGCAGAAGATGAATTGAGATATTGGGTTCCAGATGTGATTGATTCTAGAATATGAAGTGGAGGAATACAAGACATGAAATTTCCAGCAAGAATCCACAGCAATTTCTCTGATGTCAAACTAATTCTCAGCTAGTTATATGGCATGTCATGCTGTGACTCAAATAAATTGAATAACTAAATTGGATGCATCAGATCATGTTGTGGGCTTGTTACAATATAATAACAAGGAAAATATTGTAGAGGCATGTGCACCTGATAGTACAGATAGGCTCCATAGAACAACACGAGAAGGGGCATTATGACCCAAAGTGACATGGTGCTCACTATCCCAATCAGTACAAATGTTGAAATAAGCTGTGAAATTTGTCCCAGAAACATATTAACAAATGGAGCAACCATCCTGTCTATGTCACCCATATCCTTAGCAAATCTATTAATTATTCGTCCTAGTGGATTTGTCTGAAAGAAGACCATTGGAGCTTTCAATATGGAGCTAAGCATGGCATCGTGTAATTTTCGAGCAGCATAAAGACTTGAGAGGATCAACCAGAATGAGTTTGTTAGTGTCACCATTACCTATTTTGATGGAAAAGACAATAAATGAGATTTAAATCATCCTATAACAATTCATTTCTCATTCCACATTTATTAAAATTAAAACATCATTAGAAGTTATAGAAGTACAAATTATATACTTAACATGCCCTTTCAGGTGTGGACTGAGCACAATGTTCTTTTACATATATATATTAGGCAAATAAGTGCACAATGATTAGCCAGAGTGGGACTTATCTACCTATCATGATATACATAACATAATAAAAATAAATAAAACTTAGATTAGAAGAGCACAAATGAATTAGATGAATCCTCAACATACTTGACCAAATGACAGGAGAGCATAGATCAAATTGTAGAAACCAGGTGAATAACTGCTTGAATTGCTTGCATCTGTCCAATGACTCAACCATGTACTACTTGAAATTCGAAACGTCTCCGTTAGGACATAACACAAAAACAATACCAAAACAACCCAAGCGCCACCCAGTGCATTCTTGTATCTGGAGAGAACAAAAAATAAATTACTGAAACAGAATGCTAAACGAGGGATTTTGAAAAATAAAATAAATAAAGAGGAATACATAATCTGTGAACTGAAGTAGACTCATACATTTTCTTTAATAGGCCTTAGTAACAAGCCTGATCTAATGACATTAAGCATATTCCTGCCCAGTGTTGTTAAAGGGCAAAGGGCCTTTAGGGGCAAAGTGCAAAAGGGTGTAAACATTTTTCTTTCTTTTTTTCTTTTTGTAGAAGGGTGCAAAAGTGTTACAAAAGGCATGCTATTGCTATAAAATATTGTAGATATTATATATCCCCAACAGATGGAATTTTAACCAATATCATGATAATCCCTCCATACTGAAAATATTTTCCCTAATTCTTTTTAAAATTCTCTCAAATTATTTGTCCACTTTCTACCTAAAGTTATCATTTAGATATTTTTCCCCAATTCTACTTATACTTAAATCTGCCACATTAACAATTTATTTTTTCAATAACATTAATACATCTTTTGCAATCTCATTAATCAAACCAATCTTTGCTACCAATAATAAGCAATGATATAGTTGAGGCTTAAGGGCTTTTCTTCTTTTCTTTTTTATTTTCTAACAAATGTCAGCAATTCGACAGAATCTTAGGATCCTGACAGTGACAGAGGACAGGGGGAGATGGATTGAGTCAACCATAAGAGGTAATCCTTTTCATAACAGTAAAACTCCAGGTTATTTTACTTCTTTAATTTTACATTTGGAGCATGACAAGTGCACTTTAACCTCACCTAGTGCCTTGCACCTTTTTCAAAAGGCACACACCCAGGACATTTGAGGCAACCCAAGTCATCTGAGGCACGCCAATTCATGATATGACAACCATTGCCTGATGAGGCACATTGGTACAAGAGGTGTGCACCTCTGTGAGACCTTGACAACATTCTACCAATGTCTATAAAAACAATTTTTATTTATACCAAATTCCTCCACAATTTACAAAATCAATATCCGGAAAAGGCTGAATTTAGTATAATCTCAGGACATGATTCATATGCACAAATAGCTAAAAGAAAGTCTTTCAAGTTATGATTTTGAACCACATTACAGAAGTTATTGACTGACTAACATTAAAAATGCTCATTTAAAAGGCAAAACATAGTGGTTACCATGTTATGAATGGAATATTATTAGAAGACTAAAGTAAATGGATACAGGTTTTCATCCACTTTCAAAAAGTCATGCTTCATCGAAATCTTTGTACATAAATCTAATGCACACTAAGAGAATAATAGAAGCAAGCTTTACATATTATCATATCTACCCTTAGTGAAGTGTAGAGGCAGAGTTTTAAAGAACTCACATCAGAAGCATTTATACTTCTAGCACATGACAGGATTCTACAAAGATGATTACATAACTTAATTTGAAATCATAATTTGATGATTGAACAAGTAGTAAAGAGTTCCTTGTGGAAATCAGTGGTGGTCACCTATTTAAGATGCAATATCCAAAACACAGGAAACTCTCTGCTTAGATTTAGAAGCCCACAGAATAATAAAGGGTAAATGCCAAAAGGCACATTAATGATTCGTGAGAAAGTTCTAGAATTATCTTACCTATTCAAAACTTTCCAACTGACAACTCCAGTTTCACGTTCTTCCTGCTTTATAAGAATAGATTTGCCTTCTTTCTTTTCATTTGCAGGAAGATGATCCTTGGGCAAGCCATCAACCTCACCATTAGCAACAGGCTTTAATATTTTATCTTCAGTGCTTTCGACATTTTCCTTTTCTTCCACATATTCTTCCATTTTCCCTGCATTTTCCATCAGTTTTTGAAATAGCACACCATTATTTGATAGTTCTTCAAAGGTCCCTTCCTCTTTCACCATGCCATCATGCACAAGAATGATTTTATCCACTTGTGAAAGGAAGTGTAGCTGATTTGTAACAAGAACTCTGGTTTTTCCTCTGAGTTCTTCCCTGATGCACTTTTCAAAAACCTGATAATGCAAAATGCTGGTTAAACCCAAAAACTACTATACCACATAATTATATTGTATAAGCCAAAGCAGGAGCCAAATAAGTCAACAAGGTACAAAACTATAATGATGAGGAAGGTACTAAAGAGAAGAAAGAGGCAATGACTTTTTCTACAGTAGATTATTGAATAATACAGGAAAATTCATCTTGACGGATAAATGAAAAATGATCTAGGCTTGAAGTACATTGCCATGAAACAACTTCGAGGTCAGAGTTTTCCAAATAATATCACAAGCAGTAAGTACTTGATTCTCATTGTGATATATTGCAAATCACCCAATTAGTGCGATTGCAATCTTTAAGGATTGTTAATTTGATTGTAATTAGCATTTAGCAGTTTCCTATAGCATTTGGTAGTTTCCAATCTTATTGTAATCTTACATATATAGAGGGTTGTATCATTGAATGAATATACCAGGAAATTATTTCTTATTAGAGCCACAAGCTCACTTTTGAAAGCTCCTAAGCAAGAAGCAAGTCATTTTTCTCTGCCCAAGTGTGCAAAGGTCGTGGTTTATACCCTAGTGTGTAGAAACCTAAGTCTTTGTTTGTTTGGGCCTTCTCCCATTCCTCTAGAGGTTGAGGTATCAAGAAGTAAGCAACGTATCTTTCTATCTAAACGAAAATATTTGCTCAACTGATGAATTGAGACAGGGAAGTTAGGTGCAAAAACTTTTAGAACTCCCTTAACAATTGACAAGTAACTCACTAAGGAGGAAGAGGTGTTTGAAAATTTGGAGAAGTATAGAAAATTTGCTAGAGAATTAAACTTCCTCAAGATGACTCAAACAGATATCGCATATTCAATTATTCTCATTCTCCAACTGCTCAACATTGGACTGGCTTATGGAAGAGTAGAAAAACAAAAAAATGGTGTCACACCGTAGTGTAAAATCACAATATAGAGGTATGGATAATTCTGTATGTGAAATAATGTGGATACATCTCATGCTTGAAGTAGGCCTTAAGCATTCAACGACAGCAACTTTGGTGTGACAACCAACTAACCCTTCATATCACCTCTAATCCTGTGTTTCATGAATAAACTAAACATATTCAGATAGACTGTCACTTTGTTCGTGAGAAGCTTCAAAAAAACCTAATATCTACTTGGCATGTGAGAACAAAAGAGCAACTTGTAGATTTACTCAAAAAGGCATTGACTGGGGCTAGAGTTGACTGCTTGTGTAAAAAGCTAGGCATGATTAACATATGTGCTCTAGCTAAAGGGGCAGTGTTGTGATATATTGTAAATCACTCAAGTAGTGGGATTGTAATTGATTGCAATTAGCAATTAGTAATTTACCATAACATTTGGTAGTTTGCTCTTTTGTAGTCTTACATGTACATATAGAATTGTATCATTGAATGAATATATCAAGAAATTTCTCTCCTCTTTTGTTTACAATTCTAGTGTCATCTTATTCCATTAACCTCCACTGACAACTATCTGTTCAGAATTCTCCCAAAGTTGGAGGGAAATGCTTGAGACCCCTTCAAGTAAAAGTTATCAAATTTAATGGTATTACCCGTTGAGGAAAGAGGCTGAACAAGCATACTAACAACTCAAAATCTCAGAGAAAATTTTTGGATAAACATTAGACATTGAGAATTATCACTGAACCCATCATTAAATTTATTAAAGAGGAAAAAAGTACAAATGGAATGTAATGCACATATTTCAAGTGATATTGTGTAGGTACCTGCCGAGCCACATGAGCATCAAGAGCACTTAGTGGGTCATCAAATATGCAAACATCTGAATTTGAATATACAGCCCGAGCCATTGATACTCTTTGCTTTTGCCCTCCACTGATGTTAACACCTCTTTCACCAATTTCGGTAAGATCACCACCCTAAGATACATAGTGTGCAAGAAATGTGAGATCACAGACTAGTTTCTACAAAGCACTTTTAATGCAAAGAATAAATAAAAATGAAAATGGGGAAGGATTGTGAACTTACTGGGAGCAATTCAAGGTCATGCTGAAGTGAAGTTACCTCTATTGCCCTTTCATATCTAGCTGGATCAAAGACAGACCCAAAGAGTATGTTGTCCCGTACCTATTAAACAACGTAGCCCCTCTTATAGAAATTTGAAAGGGATACAATTCAAGAACAAATTATCAACTGTAGTTTTCCTTACTGTTGCATTGAATATCCATGAAACTTGTGGAACAAAAGCAACTGATCCTCTGAGAACAACAGATGTTGAATCTGTAACTGCTGGAAGCTCTCCAAGCATTGCTGATACAAGTGATGTCTTACCCTCTCCAGTACTGCCAACAATTGCTACCAAGCTACCAACTTGTATATCCAAATTAACATCTGATAATGTAGATTTCTCTGCCTGGAAGTTGAGCATGTTATTAGTGCAAAACTTTGAATCCACCTGGAAGTATCCAAACCTAAAGCAGCCTCCAAGAGAGCTATTCAAGGATTCTAATGCCTGGAAACTTATACAAACAAGTTTCTCACTTAGTGTGTCTGCTACATGATGGTAGGAGATTAATAGTGATCTTCGGAAGCTTTAAGATGAAGGCCATGTGTACCCTTTCAACTACAAAGGCATGGCTTAATGCTTGATGCTTTCTAGGAAGCAGAACGGTCCTTGTGAGGAATCAGTTGATTGTAAAGTAATTTTTGTTAATCTTTATATCATGCTTCAGAGTCAAGTATCTATATGTTTTAATTGCTTGTAATTGAAAAGTACTGTTCCAATTTTTGACTGTTCCATCTTTTTAACACAGTTTAGCTTTTGATTTTGAAATTTTCAGAAGGTAAAATTTCCAAGCAATCTAGTACCCCGAACCTATCTCCACCTATCACAATTGCTTTACCAATTTCAGTTAGTTTCCTGCCTTTAGTGGTGGCTCATAACAGTTTGATCTCTAATCCACATTTCCCCTTACCAAATTTTCACACACTTTATGCTAGAGAGACTGCTACACAAATACAGATAGAAAACCTACTGGCATAAAATTCAACATTTAAAGACAGATCCAAGATGAATTATATGAGTTCCAAACTGAAACTTTCTAGTATGTTTAGGTTATTTCTTAAACTTTTTTTTTTTTTTTTTGCATTTTTGGAGGTGGTGAGTGGTGGAGAAAGAAGTGAACGCACTTCAGTTATATGCATGATTGAAAGAATTCATAAACCAGAAGAACATATTGCTGGCATACTTTAGGAAAAGAGGGTAGGGGTGGGGGTAATGAGGACAGAGCTAACTCTTCCCCTCTGGGCTATAACAGATAGTTTACCTAAGCCACCAAAGAAGTTAATATTTTCTTCCCTTATACTTGGACTCAGTCAAAAGCTTGAAATACCTTTATGAGGACGCAATAATCTATGAGACTGCTTTCAGTCTGCCATTTTAAGTTCAAGAATTATAATGGGGAAATTTAAAGGTTACTAAGGTAAATTACAAACATACAAATGAACATGTATTAGAAAAAGATGAAACAGTAAATTCCATATTATTTATTCATGCTTGCCTGCGTATCTATCTATTTATTATCTTAAAGGTTTCCATGTATATATATGTGCAAGTAAGTTTGTCAATAAACCTTTGATTCCCAAGAGAAGCACCCATTCCTGATTGAGATGGCTGGAAGCCCTGGTTCAATAGGTGGGTTAGGGAGAAGAAGTCTCTCTTCTCCTACAAGAAGTTCCTCCAAACGCTTTAAAGAAACATTTGCATTGACCACCTGTAAAAAATATTATTATGAAAAAAAAATGGAGCATATGCTTAAAAATATATAACATAGTGTTGGCAGTCAAATAAAAAGCATGAAAAACAGCCATACCTTTCATACATACAACAGAAGGAAAGGTAAATCAAGAATCAACACTCTTTCACCATATACTCTTCATAACTTCAGGCTACTTCTATTATCTTCCAATTTGTATGTGGCACAAAAGGTTGCACATATCTCTACTGATCATGCCATTATTACTAATCATAGGATCTCCATTTCACGTTATCAACTTGATATGATCAGCATGCACCTTAAAATAACGATTTTACATCTTGGTTAAAATTAAGATTATTATTCAGGTATGTTATTTCCTTCTCCTAACTTAACCTAGTGAAATTTCAGCTCTTAGTTCATGTGTAATGATCTTGATCTTTTAATAGCTCTTAGGAAAGGAATTAGATCTTGTACTCAACATCCTATCTCTTATTGAGACAGGAGACTTATTGCCTTCTTTTCATTCTATCTCTATATGACAGGGATGAAAGGAAGTTGTTAATGATCCTACAAGGAAAGATGCTATGGTGGAGGAAATCGAAGCCTTGTTAAAGAATGGAACTTGGGAAGTTGTTGATTTGCCATTGGGAAAGAAACCAGTAGGATGTAAATTGATATTCAGCATGAAGTATAAGGCAGGTGGCTCCATTGAGAGGTTAAAGGCTCAACGGGCTGAAAGGTTTCACCCAAACCTGCATCGACTTCCAAAAAACATTTTACACCCATTGCCCAGATGAACTCAGAAAGAGTTTTCTTATCTTGTGTTGCTTATCTTAGATGGGAACTTAACCCATTTGATGTTAAAAACGTCTTTCTCCATGGTGATTTGAAAAAAGGAAGTCTACCTCCGAGTTCTTCTAATTAAGGGGGAAAAAAAAAAAAAAAAAAAACTAAATGGAAGGTATCTCGATTGTAGAAAACTTTGTATGGTCTAAAACAGTCACCTCAATCTTGCTTTGATAGATTCAGTAAAGCAATAATTGTTTTCTGTTACCCATAAAGTCATGCACATCATACTGTGTTCATTAAATATCTTCATAGACTGATTACTATTTTTATTGTTCACATTGATGATATAGAAGTAGCTTTTTATACTGAAAAGAAAAATGCACAGAGGATCTGCATTATGGCCACAATATCCATAGTTTTAAAATTTGGGTCACTTTTGGACTCTTTTGGAAAGGGGCCATTTTGATCAAAAATCCTATAGAAGTGACAGGTGTTAACGTAATGGCTAGACCGAAGCAGTACTTTGCCACTCAGTTTGAGATCAAAGATCTGGACAGACTAAAATATTTTCATGAGATAGAAGCTGCTTGATCAGAAAAGGACATATTCATTTCTCAAAGAAAGTATGTCCTTGATTTACTAAAAGAAACAGGAATGTAGGATGTAAACTTGTTGATACTCCCAATGAAGTTAATCATAGATTGAAAGAAAATGGAGACTTAGTTGACATTGATCGATATCTCAAAGATTAGTTGGGAGATTGACATTGGTCAATATCAAAGATTAGTTGGGAGATTGATTTATCTCTCTCATACACACGTAACATTGCTTATGTCATAAGTATCGTAAGTCACTTTACGCAGTCCTCGAACTAATTTTTCGAATTTTAAGATATCTCAAATCTAGAAAGAATACCGAATTGAAGTAAATAATGATGGTCAAGCACTGAAGCAGAATATCACACAATGGCACAAGGAGTAATGAGCTATGGCTTAAAAGGTTAATCCAAGATATTCATCTTCTGGAAGAAAAGACTGTGTTATTATATTGTGATAATAAGACAGCTATTACTATAGCTCCTATTGAGATTGATCGATTCTCAATCAAAGAAAAATTAGATGACAGAAGTCTCAAAATCATATATACAAATACAGAGAATCAATTAGCTGATGCATTTTACAAAGGGGTTATGTACTAGATTGTTTCACTTATGTATGAAAGATGGGTGCCGTTGATATACATACACCATCTTGAGGGGGTATTGAGAGCTTTTATCAAGATTTTAGGTCTTGAGTTCAAGAGTTAATTATGAAAAATCCTGTAAATTAGACATTAGTTGTGTTTCCTACTTGGCGAGGGATATTTATGTAAATATATGTATTACATATATACTTATAAATTGAGATTCATGGGTGTGGAAAAGATACTATAGCTAAAATCCACAATGTATTTTTGGAAAAGCTTTACAATAAAGGAACAAATGGATAAATAGTTCAGTTAACAGGACAACTATAGTCCAAGGAATGTTGAGTTCAACGGCATATCAACACAATATGCATGCACGGCATATCAACACAATATGCATGCAAAAAACATATGCCAACATGGAGAGGGGCAAAAGAATACGACACCTCTACAAACAAGTAGCCAAACAAAAATAAATCTCAAACTAATGAATAGGAATTTTGAGGATATTACCTGAGTTATTATGTTTGGAAGCATGAAAAGTGGAAACCGCAAAACAGCAAACAAAGAAAGAGATGTGAATGCTCTTGCAGGCGTTAAATCCCCTCCAAGTAAAGTGAACATCCCAAATGAGATCACAATCACCACAACTGGAATACTGTTCAGAATAAAACTGTTCAACTGCAAAATTTCAAAAAGATAAAGTAAATATGAAGAAAAAAAATATATAAAGAGTGAATACATTAGTTAGTACAGTACAAAATTATCTTCGAGAAGGGAATATGTTATGCTTTCAGTCACCTTCAAGTGTATAAATATCATGATAAAGGAGCAGGGAACGGAAGCGAGTTGACAAATTGACAAACATATTATCTTACAGTTAAGTACTACTCCCCAAATCTGCAGGCATGCTCCAGTATGAACCTAATAGCAACCATACTCAGAGACTCTATACTACAATGGACATCTTAAGTTGACAATAGACATTTAGGCACATTTTTATGCATCCTGCCTCATTCATACACTCAATGAAGAATAAGAGTATTACATTCAGCCCCTTTAAAGCTGTAGCATCCCCACGTACAGCCTATTCAATTGTCAACACCCAAACCAAGATACCAGAATGAAACCCCTAGTCTTTCTACCCATTCCTGGAACTTCTTTTATAGTAAATATACAATAACTATCCTCATAGATATCCCAAACTGGCCAGAGATACTTAAGTTCATTCTTATATATCCTTCACATTATATACTTAAGTTCAAAGGATAATACATATTTAGTGGCGAAATTAATTGAAATATTGCAACTTACAATGATCATGAAATTTTTCAGTACTAATCACGTAATGTATTTCCCTTTTTTCAGAAAACATTAATGTTAATGCTCACTAAATCAAATGTCTCATGACTATGCGACAATCATTTATATCTCTAAATGCCCTTTAAACCATGTCATTATCTCAACCTTTAGATTACACTGTTCAGAAATCTAAGAAAAAAAAAAGGCTTTTGGTAAATGGTCCCAACATACTGCTCCTAATAGTTGAGCTTTTCGGAACCAAGACAGCTCCTCATCACGGACATGTTGAACCTTTGACTGGAAACTATTCTCCCAAGCATAGCATCTGCATATTCAAATTAGAAACATATGGCTATGTTAATTGCACAGATGACATAGGCTTATAATAAAATCTTTATGTACTTGAAGCATACTTGACAGTGTCCATTGCAGCCAAAATTTCATTCATAAGTCCAATTCTCTTGTCTGTTCGCTGTAATCCTTCTTTTGACAACTTCTGCATCTTACTTATCACAAAAGTCTATATCCACAACAGGAATCCAAGGTTATTGAGTCATATCAATCACAATAACATTAGTCAAGTGGCATGGAACAGCAAAAGAATCAAGCCAAATTCTCCTTAAGTAGAGGAAGAAATTGAAGAACCTAATAATTAACAATAGCAATTGTTCAGAAATTATTTTACCGAAGTAAGAGCCCTTTATTTGGCAGAAAGAAGTAAAATAAATAAACAAACAGCAGAATGATAGCACCACAAGAAGCAGCAGAGCTGTTTTGAATTATGGATCACAAAACACAAATTTCATGTCCATTAACATGTTTGAAAACTGTAAACATCAAGTTCCAACCTCTTGCAACCCTCTTGCAAATCATCTCCACTATCTAAAAACCCCAAAAGTTACGATCGTCCTAGAACCTTAATCAAGGATTTTGATAGTCATTCAAATATAAATCTGGCATATATCCACCATTAATGTAATTTTCATTATTTTGAAAGTTGCTAACATGACAAGGCAAGATCCTTGCCTCTGAATAATAAACAATAGGGACCAAACCTGGGAAATGAGGGAGATAAAACATCCAAAATGCAGCATCACTGAACTACATCCTAAATCAGGGGCAATAGTGCTCCCTCAGCTTTTCCCTCAGCTTAACCATTTCCAAGAGAGTTACAGTTGGAATTTATCACAGAAATTTCAGGAAAGAAGATTTTGTAATAAAACCAATGTAACCGATATGGCATATAATTGTTTATGTGATGACATTGGTGGACGTGTGGGCCTAGGAACCTGCCTATGTTACAAACTAAAAATCAAATTCCATTAGAATAAAATAAAGTTGTCACACAGTTATCAAATTGTAAGCTAAGTATCCCTTTAGATTGCCTAAAACAAATAGCATTGCACACATCGGCTCATAAATCATTACCAGAGGAAAAAAACCAAAAACAAATGAAACAATACAGTGAGTACATAGTAGGGAGCTCTCCAAGAATGACATTAGAAGGAAGCTCATTACCTGTATTGGGAACATAAGGACTAGCCCTAATGCACCAACAAGCGAAGAAACACCCAATTCATTGTAAAGAAGGACCAATGCAACAATGATACGGAAAGGAGCCGACCATAAAGTATGAAGTGATTGACATATTTGCTGTTGAGAGACAGAAAAAAATGGATCAGTAACTTAATTAGAATGCAGGTATTGGGGAGAAAGGGAACTGGTATCTTCAGTTTGAAATGCCTCTCTCTCTCTCTCTCTCTCTCGCGCCCCCCCCCCCCCCCCATGGAGAAAGTTTCAACTTCCAAAAAGTTAAGCCTAGGACAGTAAAACGCTGCTGACATTGACAAGAAATGTGGTATTTATGCGTGTTAAATTATATATATATATAAGACCCCAAAGAATAAAAGATATAATTCTTCAATAACAAAGTTGAATTTCAGTTGATTTATGCAAAACTCTGCTCTTAGGGTTGGAATGGAAAATATCGACATAGTTGTAATACAGGAATTCTAGACTACATTAAAGGGATTTAGGAAGATTAGGCAGATTTGAGGGGATTAGGAAGATCTGCAAATCATTAGGCAGATTTTCTGTGATTACGTTGTTTCTTTATTTAGGTAATATATGTAGCATATAATACATGTAAAATATACACAGAAATAGAACCTTTTTTTTTCTATTTGTTTGCATGGTATCAAAGCCATCAAACAAAAATAAAACCTTAGCCTCCTCAAGGAATATCTGCCACAACATTTCCACGATGTCTGAAAATCAATCTGATATGTCAGTTACTAATCCTACTTCTAAAACACCTACTTCATCCAAATTCCTGGCCTCATCTAAATCTCATTCAGTCCAAATAACTACTATTAGGCTGAATGAAGAAAATTTTCTACACTGGTCTCAATCCGTTCAGATGTATATCTTAGGCAGAGGAAAAATTGGATACTTAACCGGTGAGAAGAAGGAACCAGACATGGATGATCCATCCTATTCTTCTTGGAATGCAGAAAACTCCATGGTTATGACATCGCTAGTCAACTCCATGGAATAAGATATAAATTCCAACTACATGTGTTATCACGCAGCAAAGGAACTTTGCAATAATGTCAATTTAATGTATTTAGACTTGGGAAATCAGTCTCAAATATATGAAATCATGATGAAACTAGGAGAAATCCATCAAGGTGAAGATGGTGTCACCAAATATTTAAATTCCCTGAAACATCTATGGCAAGACTTAAGACATGTTCAACTTCTATGAATGGAAATCCACTGATGATCGCAACCGTTACAAAAAAAGGGTAGAAGATGATAGGATTTTCCAGTCATGGGACTTAATGTGGAGTTTGATGAAGTTAGGGGGCGAATCATTGGGAGACAGTCCCTTTCATCTATTGGTGAGGTATTTGCTGACGTTCGACATGAGGAAAGTCGCAAGCTGGTTATATTGGGAAGAAAAGGCCGAATTAGCAATGAGAATTCTGCAGTAGCAGCTGAATCTTATTTGGGGAAAAATATGGAAAACCTTATGTTTGGTGTGACCACTGCAACAAACCAAAGCATACACGTGAAACTTGCTAGAAACTTCAAGGAAAACCAACTAACTGGAAGAGAAAACACGAAGGCAAGTTCAATAGGAACCCCTCTGCAAATAAAGTTGAAGTTGTCCCCTTCACTCAAAAACTAGTTGATCAAGTATTAAAATGCTGAAATCTAATTCTGCATCATCTGGTACTCCTAATGCCTCATTGCCACAAACAGGTAGAAATTTAAATGCATTATTCTGTGTGTCTCTAACTGCTACATAGATCATAGATTCTGGAGCATTTGACTATGACCAATGTTTCAAATTTATTTCATACTTATGTTCCTTGTTCTAGTCATGAAAAAATTCATATAGCAGATGGCTCATACACAACAATTGCTGGTAGAGGTACAATCAGTTTGTCAAAAACTGTGACTCTTAAATCTGTCCTTCATGTACCTGAGCATGCATGCAATCTGTTATCTGTTAGCAGACTGTCTAAAGATTCCAATTGTCGTATCATTATCTGTGATTCCTATTGCGTGTTTCAAGATCAGAATTCAGGGAGAAAGATTGATAGTGCTAGGATGATAGATGAGGCTCTACCATTTTGAAAGTAAAGTCTCCAAAGATAAAAAACCTCATGGACTGAGTAGAGTCAGTTCTATCTCTGTTAAAGATAAAATAATGCTTTGGCACTATAGATTAGGGAATCCTAATTTTTTGTACCTTAAAAGGTTGTTTCCTACTTTATTTAAAGGAATAGAATGTTCTTGTTTTCAATGTGAACACTACATTTTATCCAAAAGTCACAAGAATATTTATCAGTCAAAGCCTTATCAACCCTCAAGGCCATTTTATTTAATTCACAGCGATATGTGGGGTCCCTCACAGATCCATACTTATTCAGGGAAAAAATGGTTTGTCATATTTATTGATGATCATACTCGATTATGTTGAGTTTTCTAATGACCAATAGGTCAGATGTTAAGATAATCTTTCAAAATTTTTACACTATGATCGAAAATCAATTTCAAACTAAAATCAGTATCCTACATACTAATTAGCAAAACAAAATATATATATATATATCCTACATACTACTAATGGTACAGAATATTTCAATGAAAGTCTAGGCAAATTTTTAAAGAACAAAGGTATTCATCATCAATCTACTTGTGTTAATACTCCCCAACAAAATGTTATAGCTGAGCACAAAAATAGACACTTGTTGGAAGTAGCTCATGCTCTTACATTCTCTATGCATGTACCTAAATATTTATGTGGAGAAGTTGTTTTAATGCATCATATTTAATTAATAGAATGCCTACCCGTGTTCTTGATTTCACTACTCCCCTTAATAATGGTACAGAAACTAAAAGTTTGAGGCATTCAATGTCATTTTTGTCAAAGTCTCAACAGTGTATCTTTCCTTTTTGAACATTTTTCATTCATTGTTACTGCATACCATCATAATTTCTCAAGTAGTAAGAATAAAGGAGTAATCAGCCAAACCAAAAATTATAGGAGTGGTGTGGGAAAATCCAGTTCTCTAAATAAGGGAAATCGTGTGTGTATAGCTGTAATTAGCTAGGAGATTTTGTAATAATTTAGTCATTGTAATCTCTGATTGTAGGGAATTAGTTTTTGGTCAATATTTCTAGGATTAGTCAGTTTCCTAATTTAGATCCTCTGAAGTGTATCTTTATTAGTGTAATTTCATTTTATTTTAATTGAATTGAATTTAGCCCAATTTGTGTCATGTATCAAATCTTTAGGCTCAATTCTGGGAATTGTATTTCTGGCCTTACGAATTCTGATATCACTAGACAGCTTATTATCAATCCTCAATCAAACACTACCACCCCTCAAGTCTAAAAAACTTTTTTTTACCAAAAACCATGTCTAAAACAACCGAAACTAGCAACACTGTGGCTACCTGGGAGGTCTCTTTGATTGAAGGCAACAATTCGACTCCAACAAGTGAATTGTAGAACATCCAGGCAGCATACAAGTTGAATGGGAAGAATTATCTGAAATGGTCTCAACTGGTTCGCACGTTCTTGAAGAGAAGAGGCAAACTAAGTCACTTACTCGGTACTGGGCCTAAAAAAGGAGATCCTAAATTTGATGCTTGGGATAAACAAGACTCTATAGTGATGTCTTGGTTATGGAACTCTATGCTGACAAAAATCAGCGAGACATGCATGTTTCTTAACACAGCCAAAGAAATATGGGAAGCTGCGAAGCAAACTTATTCTAAAGTTCAAGGTGTTGCACAAATCTATGGAATCAAGACCAAGATTTCATCTACCAAGCAAGGAAGTCGGTCAATCACAGAGTATTCCAACCTGTTGCAAAGCTTATGGCAAGAGATGAATCATTACTAATGCATTGAAATGAAATGCAGCGAAGATGCAGCGCTCCTTAAGAGGTTTGTTGAAAAAGACCGAATTTATGATTTTCTTGCGGGACTAAATATTGAATTTGATGCAGTAAGAGTTCAAATACTTGGAAAAGAAGATCTGCCATCGCTAAATGAAACAATTGCGATTGTTTGTGCTGAGGAAGGAAGGAGAGGAGTTATGATTGAAAATAATCAGGTGGACGGTTCAGCCTTGGTCACAAAAGCTGTAAATGAGAGGAAATTTAGCTTGGAGCAACCAACCAATGAAGACAACAGGCAGACAGATTTTACAAGGCTAGTCAATAAAGATTCCATATGGTGCACATACTTCAAAAAATCCTGTCACACTAGGGAAAAATGCTGAAAACTCCATGGAAAGCCACAAACAACAAACAAAAATTTTACAGTAAAAAGTGGACAGCCAAAAGGACAAGGGCAGGCATATACAGCTAGTAGGCAACAAGCTGGAGAAGGTAATTCTCAAAAATCACCTATTGAGTTCAATAGAGAAGAAATTGAGAAACTAAAGAATCTGATGGGATCATTGGAGAAACCATCTCCAACAGGTACTGGCACTTTGGCGTTCTCAGTTATATCCTCCTATCTTCATGATTCTAAAGTCTCGGATATATCCACCACAAGTTCTTAGGTCATTGACTCAGGAGCTACAGATCACATAACCTACTCCTCACAAAAATTTATCTCATATACGCCTTGTCCTAGTAATAGGAAGATAAGAGTAGCAGATGGTTCTGTGACCACAGTAGCTGGTCAGGCAGATGTTTTTATAACTGAAACTCTCACGCTTAGAAATGTCCTCCATGTGCCAAAACTGTTTACCAACCTTTTGTCAATCCAAAAGGTCACTAAAGATGCTAATTGCAGTGTGGTGTTTTATCCCTCTCGATGTGTATTTCAGGAACAAGGCACGAGGAGGAGGATTGGACATGCTAGAGAAAGGGATGGCCTATACTACCTTGAAGAATCCAATGGTCAAGTTAGTGCTCTGAAGTCCTCACCATTATCATTCCTTTCAGAGTCTTTTAAATCCAAGATTTGGCTTCAGCATCTCCGCCTTGGTCACCCGTCATTTAGAGTCCTTAAGACTATGTTTCCTTTATTGTTCAAAGGAATAATTGTTGAAAAGTTTCATTGTGATGTCTGTGAACTTGCAAAACACAAACGTGCTTCTTTTCCAATAAGCAATAAAAGAGCATCTGTTCCATTTACTCTTATTCATAGTGACATTTGGGGTCCGTCCACTATTTCAAACATTTCTGGGGCTCGATGGTTTGTTTCCTTTTTTGATGATTGTACTCGTGTGTCTTGGATTTTTCTTCTAAAAAATAAATCTAACGTGAGCTTTGTCTTTCCCATTTTTTGCAACATGGTCCAAACACAATTTAGTATTGAAATAAAAAGATTTCGGTCTGACAATGCTAAGGACTATTTCAATCAGTTCCTCTCACCATATTTCCAGGAAAGAGGCATTATACATGAATCTTCTTATGTTAGCACACCCCAACAAAATGGTGTAGCTGAACGAAAGAATGGTCACATTTTAGCTATCACGAAAACATTCTTGTTTCAAAAAAATGTTCCTAAATAATATTAGGGGGGAGTTGTTTTAACTGCCACTTATATGAAAAATAGACTGCTTACAAAGGTTCTTGATTTTCAAAGTCCTATGCAAATTCTAACGAAATTCTTTCCTAATTTCAATAATTCAAATAATCTTGTTCCCAAAATATTCGATTATGTTGCTTTTGTCTATGTGCATTCCCAAAACAGGGGAAAACTTGATCCACAGAGTTGTCAAATGTGTCTTTCTTGGCCATTCTTCCACTCAAAAAGGGTACAAATGCTATCATCCTCCCACAAGAAAATTCTATATGTTAGCTGATGTCACTTTTGCAGAAGAAGATAATTACTTTACTCGTCCTTATCTCCGGGGGAGATCTCGTTCGTGGAAGATAAGGACAAGGATCTTTTTCTCCTTGATTTTCCATCGTCTTCACTAGTTCCTGTCTCCGTTGCTCAGCCAAATACTCAGTACTTTCATGTTAACTAGCCCAAGCCAGTCCAACCTGAGCCAAATGGTCAGTCAGAATCAATACGACCTGAGTCAGAGATTCAGTCGAAATCCATACAACCCGAGACCGAGCCCCATACACCCGTCACAAAAGGTGATTCAAAACACTACTCGTCCATTGCTAGTTTTTTCAAGGAGGAGGGCACCTGTACAGGTTCAATCACCCAAATCAAGCTCTGTTCTTGGACTTAGCGAGGTAATTGTTGAACTATTTCCAATAAAGATAGTGCCACTGAAAATCTTGATCAAAGTGACTATAATATTCCCATTGCTATTAGAAAAAGAACTAGAGCATGCACAAAACATCCTCTGTACTTATTCATGACATACAAGAATCTGTCTCATAATCACAAAGCTTTTTTCTCACTAGCCTAAACACAATCTCCATTCCCAAAACTGTACCCGAGGCATTAGGTGATGAGAATTGGAAGAATGTCATGAAGGTCGAAATGGAAGCACTTGAAAAGAGCAAGACATGGGACTTGGTGAAATTACCAAGAGGGAAGAAGCCGGTGGGATGTCGATAGGTATTCACAGTGAATACAAGTCAGATGGTTCATTGGAGAGGTACAAAGCAAGACTAGTTGCTAAAGGCTACACACAAAAGTACAGAATAGATTACCTTGATACATTTGCTCCTATTGCAAAGATGAACACCGTGAGAGTATTGTTGTCATTGGCCAATCGGGGCTGGAAATTACAGCAATTTGACATCAAGAATGCCTTTTTACATGATCATCTTAAGGAAAAGGTTTATATGGATCTTCCACCAGGGTTCGATTCAAATACAGGACAGGTAGTATGCAAGCTAAAGAAGGCATTATATGGATTAAAACAGTCTCCAAGAGCTTGGCTTGGAAGGTTTGCCAAGGTAATGCTCAATTTAGGATATAAACAAAGCCAAGGTGATCACACCTTGTTTGTAAAGCACTCAACTTTAGGGGGAGTAACTGCATTATCAGTATACGTAGACAACATTATAGTGACAGGTGATGATTTGGAAGGAATGGAGAACTTAAAGAAGTGTCTAGTGAAAGAATTTGAAGTCAAAAGAGCTCAGTAAGTTAAAGTATTTTCTCGGCATTGAGGTAGCACATTCTTGAGAAGGGATCTTCATATCTCAGCAAAAATACATAATAGACTTGTTGATAGAGACGGGCAAGTTAGGATGCAAACCAGCAGAGACGCCTATAGAGTTCAACCACAGGCTTGGAGATACTCTGGAAGACGCGACAGTTGACAAGAGCTCCTATCAAAGACTTGTGGGAAAGCTTATCTACTTGTCACACACTAGACCAGACATAGCCTATGCAGTCAGTGTTGTAAGTCAGTTCATGCACAACCCCAAAGAATCACATCTTAGGGCTGTGTATTAGATTCTGCAATACTTGAAAGGCATGCCAGGCAGAGGAATTCTATTTAAGAAAGGGGAGAGGCTAACTTGAAGCCTACACTAATGCAGATTATGTAGGGTCTATAGTTGATAGAAGATCAACCTCGGGTTATTGCACTTTCCTAGGATGCAACCTTGTGACTTGGAGGAGTAAAAAATAGAATGTTGTGGGAAGATCCAGTGCAAAAGCTGAGTTTAAAGCAATGGCACTTAGGATTTGCGAATTATTATGGCTGAAAATTGTCTTGGAAGATTTGAGAGTCAAGTGGGAAAGTCCAATGAAGCTTTATTGTGACAATAAATCAGCTATTATATTGCACATAATCTAGTTCAACATGACCGTACGAAACACATTGAAGTTGACAGGTATTTTATAAAGGAGAAGCTTGACAGTGGCTGGATTTACACTCCATTTGTGTCCACTGGTGATCAACTAGCGGATATACTTACCAAAGGGTTGTCTAGGAAGTTTTTTCAGAGACTAGTAAGCAAGCTTGGAATGGATGATATCCATTCACCAGCTTGAGGGGGAGTGGGGGAAAATTTAGTTCTCTAAATAAGGGAAACTGTGTGTGTATAGCTATAATTAGCTAGGAGATTTTGTAATAATTTAGTCATTGAAATCCCTGATTGTAGGGAATTAGTTTTGGGTCAATACTTCTAGGATTAGTCAGTTTCCCAGTTTAGAGTTTCCTAATTTAGATCCTCTGAAGTGTATATATATCAGTGTAATTTCATTTTATTTTAATTGAATTGAATTTAGCCCAATTTGTGTCAAGTGCCAACCAAGGAAGCATCTAAAAAGAAAAGGATAACAGTCATAGAAGCATTAAAGCTTCAAAGCCATCTTTTTTATTAATTTCAGTAACTATAGATTCTTTAGACAAGAATCTTAGGGATATGCCTTGAAGAAATGTGAAATTCTCCTGGTAAGTTGTCTTGTTTCCACAAAATTGGGAATTTCTGACTCCCATACTCAAAATTCATGTCTTATTTTCACTTTTCTTTCTTTCGGCCTTCTACATATGAATATCACTCTGATGCCCAATTAAAAGTTTGGAAGCATTTCTTTTAGTCATATTGTGCTTAAAATGCGTGCAGATTTTCTGGCCTATCAAACTACTTATTTTCTTTCTACTTAATTAAAACAAAAACACAGACTCAAATCAAAGCAACAGAACTACCACTAGACTGCATGTGTTGGCACATAATGCTCATTGATATCCTAATTCCAAATGAGAACCAGAAGAAAATAACATCTGACAAATAATCCATAGATACAATATCAAACAATATCCAACGTATAATATAAGCTTAAAATTTCATTTTTCCCTTCCACATAAAATTCATAGGTTTTAAAGAGATTCTGGAATACATGCTAATTAACCAATAGAAAGATCGCATAGTATCACTAATAGCACAAGCCATGCACGAAGGAATACCTGGAGCGCCTCTGCATCAGTAGTCATTAAATTGGTTATTTTCCCTGTTGCAAACTTTTTACGACTTTCATGGGTTAGCCTCAAGGACTTCCTGAAAACTGCAGCAATCTACAAAACAAGTTACAAGTAATAACATTTGATTACTGAAACTAAAGAAGAACAAAATATATATATATATATGTAGATCAATCAGCAGAATGACTTAATGTATGTCATGCTCATATGGAGATTAGAAAAAAGACAGCTGAGATGAAACAGACTAAAAAAAGTTAAACTTCCTCTTGCTTTAACTGTAACATGAAAGATGAAACTTTGGATCTCTCCCAAGCTGTTCAATTCTCTCTAACTAGATAGTTTTAGAAAAATAAATAAATGACAGTTGTAAAATATGTACAAATCGCATATTCGCCCTGTATGCATACTAAACAATCTTTAATAACAGAAAAAGGACAAAATGTTTAGAAGTCAAACTTAAAATTTTTAGTTCTTTGCTTCTCTTTCTACGTTTCACTCAAAGGAAGTAGCCTACCTTTCATGTCTCTAATGTTGTTGATTGTATAGTTATCTTTTTCCTCACCTAAATGAATTTTCTCTTCTGTTTTCGTTTCCAAGACATTAAACCTTCAAGGTTCAGAATATAAAATTTCAAATATATACTGAAAAAAATTAGAAACTTTTGATGTACATACTCCAACAAGACAACAGTGAATATTACATATCCATGTATTGCTCTAATAAGAATTAGGTCATAGCTAGAGGTGTCCAGTTTACTTTTTCTATATTTCCCCTAAACACTCATGGCGGGCTACAAACACTAGTTCCACTAAGCACAGCAGAATAATATGACAAACATTTATGTGTCATCTAAATGCAAAGAAGGCTAACAAACCGTAGAAGTAAAAGCAGCAATATTGCATTATATAAGTTTTCTCTTACCAGTGTTGACCTCAGACGATAACCAACACGCATCACATTCTGAAAATACTGAGCTTCACATAACACACCAAATACCTATATAAATAAATACAAGATATTATACCAAATACCAACTCAAATATGAGTAGAAACCAAGAAGTAAAACTAACAGGAAGAACAACATAAAACTTAGAATGAAAAACCAAATAGAAGAGCAAATTTCAGAGGCAAGGAAAAACTACAGGAAGAAGAAAATAGAAGTCAAAGACAACCGGACAAAAAAGGTGGTAAGTATACTTCCTAGTCGATAAGAAGTTACTATTCATGGATCTATCTCGTAAGAATGTTAATTCCATAAGACGTGTTATTGAAATAATGGTCTTTTAACATTCCTAATATACTATTTTTTCCCTCTCTTTCTACTTCACCATATTCTTTGTTTATTTATCCTCCACATATTTGGTGATGCATTTACATGTATCTTAGTTAACTTATAGAAATGGATCAAGTCTAATATATCACACTACATTTAAGAGTTGATTTAAACTAAATGTGTTAAATCAAGCTAAACTACCACTTGTTCTAAAAGTTTAAAGCTAATAGAAAGAGGATAAATTCATCCTCCTAAAACAACACCTCCTCCCATGTGGGCCTAATTTTCTTAATAAGGCCCAACACCTGCACAATAATCAACAAATGGAGGCAATAGCAGAGATTTGAACTCAAGACCTCCCACTCTAATACCACGTTAAATAGAGTTAAATTGTCACATACTCTAAAAGATTAAACTGATAAGATTAAACTGATAGAGAGGACTTAAATTTATCCTCTTAACACACTCCCTTATGTGTATTAATCCCATGTTTGGGCTGAACACAAATTTTCATAACAAGGTTCAACATGTGAACAATAATCACAAATAGGGGCAATAACAGGAATTCAAACTTAGGACCTCCCACTTAGATATCATGTTAAATCGAGTTAAATTAGCACGTTCTCTAAAAGTTTAGCTTATAGAGGGATTAAATTTATCCTCTAAAAGGTAAATGTCATTCTCTCTTCCGAGATATCAGCAAGCAGATACTGATAACTAGCTTCAAATTCACAGACCCGGAAAGGAAATTATGCTCATCTTGAAAATTTAATATCTGACATTATCCAACACTTTTCCGCTTAAAATGCCATGAAAGTTCATAAAACTAATAAAAATGGGAGATCATCCCAGAGTTACCGAAATTTCAATTCAAGAAACATGGCAAGTCTTAATAACAGAAATCTTTCAACACTTTGCTGATGTTGACAATAACCACAAATGGAAACCTACATATTTTGCTTAATAACTTGATCACGATTCAGAGAAAAAAAGATCACTTTAGTTATCTATAGACAAAGATTGTCCATTCAAACAAAGGAACTAGACTAGACTAGCAAAACAATAGCTTTAGAAGCCAAAAAAGAAAGCCTAGGTAAGAAAGCATAGATCCATGCTTGTTGATGTCGTGGAATAAAATCTCGCAAGGACTTGAGAAGCAGTGATGAGTGAAAAGGCTCATGATTAGGATGGTAACCTGCCACTTGATGCTATTTCCAATTTTCAAGTTCTTAGATAGCTTGAAAATCTATCTAGCAAATCTTTACAGCATTACTTCTCAATGTTTACCATGGTCATACTTCATTTCAGCAAACTACGAGAATCAAATTAGAATCTCTTAACATGTATTCTTACCCACACTTTATTAGTTTGAATTATAACCTGCCTGGCTAGGTCTGGTCTGAGAGGGTGCATTTATAAACCATCCCAATATTTAGTCCTTCAAATACAATTTAGAAGAATTGAAAGCAACATTTTAAATGGAAAAACGTAGAGCCACTTTTCCCATTACAAGACAACAAATATATTTAGTATGCAATGACGTTATTTCCGCTCATGACTGATCTGAATCATCAATACAAGGAACAGCTGGACAAAAAGGAAAATGTAAACACATAAAGCATATAGGAAGTGACATAGTCATATACAATCAGAATTAGAAGTGTGATAACAAAAGCTAAAACCGTACCACGCCAACAAAAATGGAGAATGCATAGACATAACCTATCCAAGCTGGCTCTCCTCGTTGCATGGACTGTAAAATGTAAATGACATCGTAATGAAAAATGAGACAGTTAATTGACACAAGTAGAGTTAAATTAGCAAATTATAAGCACTTTAGTCCCGACAATGAAACATGTGATCCTAATTTCTTGCACAATTTTATTTTCACACAGGTTAAATCACATGGAAATGGTCAGCACCCAAGACTAGTTAATGAAAAAGTAGTAACTAGAAAATTTCAAGACACCGTCTTATCCACATAAGTCAATTTTTTCTAAAACATAATAGAGAAACAAATAGCAAATAGCGGACATAATGCAAGCAGATTAACATTAGATTGTCTACTTCAGTGAGTGAATGCAATCAATCTAAATTGCAAATAAGTCCATCTAAACATAAATCCAAATAGTTCTACATATCAATATTGCTATCATTACTATAGTACCTACCCTCTAATTTCATTCCCCTTGTCAACCAAAATTTCTAAGTTTCCCCAAAAAATAGTATATAGTGATGGTAGAGTCTAAAGATATTAGCTGACCCAAGCCTCAGATCTCATACTCACATTTGGAATTCCTTGACTTTGAGGTATCTCATTCACAATTCCTTTATTTTTTCCAATTATAATCAAAGAAAGTTTCTTTTGTATTCGATTAATTTGAAAACTCAAGAACAATACTCAACTAAGTAGCACCTTTCATTTAACCGGAAAACATTTAGTGAAAAAACACAGAAGAAAACAAAACCATAAAGACATGTACAGTACAAGAATTACAAAATGGAGATGAAAATCATTACAAAAATGTTTAAATCATAAATCAAATTTTAAGATTACAACATAACAGATGCATGTGCAAGGAATCAAGTACTAGATAAGTGAGCAAAAAATAAATAAATAAAAGTTTGAAATTGCAACAAACCTTCAAGAGTTGATTCAGTATAAGAGGCCCAATAAATTGGGAAACGTCATTACCTATCTGCAATTCGTTAACCAAACAAAAATGTAAGCCTAGATTGATGAGAAAAATCTTCTCCATATAGATGTGAATATGCTTTGTAGTTTCATGGGATTCTGAGATATTATAGGTGCTAATCTTCACAGTGACAAGTATCCTGTTAAATTGAGTTAAATTGCCACCTACTCTAAAAGCTTAAGCTGATAGAGAGGGGCTAAATTTATCCTCTTAACATATCCGAGATAAATTTCAGTATTAGAACAAGGACAAACAAACAAATCAATGCCAATATATCATGATAGTCTTTAAAAAAGAAAGGAAACTATAGAAAAGATATTGGCGTAAAGTATGCTAACAGAACAAAACCACTGACAGATTTCTTGCAGAGAATAAAGTATGCAAAAAGGAGAAAATGGAATTCTTAGAATCGCACTGAGAAAGAAAAAACCTAAGCATCACACTTAGGTGTCTTATGTCGGTGCACACAAGTTTGCTTGGATCAATCAACCATAACTACAGAAAAATTTGTAGACTCTTCATTGATTGAAGGGAAAACAACGTACATAATGAAAAATAAAAAAGTAATAAAAAAGAAATAGAAGGAGAAGAAGCATATATTTATAGGCCCTAAATAAAATTCCAGATCTACTATAAGCCTGTTAAGATTAGGAAAGTTAAAACTATCAAAAATATATAATTCTACAACATAAAAATGCTAATCTCAAAAGAATATTCTTGAAAACGCAATTCAAGAATTAAAAGAATAATAATAATGATATATTCAAAACTTCTGAAAACTCAGGAATGTATAGACCCTAAAGCCTACTCAACTTGAATAAGGAAAAGAAATCAAAATCCTACTAGAGATCTCTTAAAAAAAAAAAAAAAAAAAAATCCTAACATTATTAGAAGTCTGAATAGTCTGAGCTGCATCAGTTTCTCAAAGCATAAATATGCTATATCATATAGTAGTATCAGGTAAGGAATTAAATTTCTTCCAAAAATAAATAAATAAATAAGGGACTAGAATATTATAAAGTTCTATAATACGTTAACTAGGGCTTTCTACCAAGTTAATAAAAAAAAAAAAAAAAAAAAAAAAAAAAAAAAAAAAAAATTAAATAACTAAGGGCCCATAAGCAACTAGGATCAAATCTTGTTCCACTAAAATGGAAAAAAAAAATGGTAAAGTGTTGGAATACACGTTAAATTTTAACTTTTAACACTAGTTTCTATTTAAATACTAGATGTAAATCTTTTTCAACAAAAATTGAACAATCTACTTTGTATTTTAGTCAGCTCAACCTTCAGAAGAAAATATATCCAATTAGTTAATAAACAATCGGGCATGAAGAGGTGTCATATTCAAAAAATGAATGTAGCAGAGAAGCACATGTTGCAGTGATGTTTGAGTGATAAATCATGTAGCCTGGAAGAAGGTGGAGGTGATACCTATAGGAGATAAGATCAGAGATGATTGTCTACGTTGGTTAGGACATATAAATGAAAATCGGGAGATGCACCTATTAGGAGAATTGAACAGTGAAGAAATGAAGAGTTAGTAATAGATAGAGGAAGACCTAAAAGGATTTGGACAGAGGTGATTAAGTGTGATATGGCCCTGTTGGGCTTGGATGGTAATATGATATTGGTAGGAATAATTGAAGGGAGAGAATTCATGTTGAGGAAAAGACGTAATCTGTGGTTCATGTAACAATCCCAATCTTTGGGACTATACTTAAGTTACTATTATTATTCTTGTTGTAGTTAATAAACAACTTCAGTGTTTAACCACAACTTGTTAATAGATAGAAACAGCTACTTTCAGAAGAGGAAATTGTTCTAGTTCCTAATTACCAAAAAATAATTGGATGGAAGGATTTCAAAGAGTAGACATGATTTTATATATTCTTGCTATCAAGAGATAAATGCATCACTGAATGAATGGCAAATCTGAAACTGCAAGTTTTGAAATTTCATTCATCTCCTTTGTCATTTTTCTTTTTCTTTTTTTTTTATTTTTTTATTTTTATTTTTATCTTCCTTTCTGTATGTTGAGAAAAAAAATTGTAAGTATATAATAAAGCTTCAAACATGGTTGAGCTCTATAGATGAATAGTGATGTACTCCCCCCTTCTTTTTTACTTATCACATTTTTTAAATTTCGCATTGTGAATTCCTGTGTTTTCAGCATATATTCCCCTTTTCAACTACTCTCATTGCTAAAGCTTAAAGCTTACACCATTTAATATCAACAGAATTTCAGTTTATTTATCAAAAAATTACAAGCAATTCTTTAGGGTTGTGAAATTATGTTTAAAATCAAGTTACAAAATAACAGATGAAATGGAGGGAGTATATGACATCCAGACTTTTGAAAGTTCAAAAGATAATAACAATGAGTAAATCACTAACTTTTCTTTTAGTAGTTCTTCCTCAAAAATTTACATCATATGGTAGCACTGACATGAGCTAGAAAAACTTAGATGCTTTCAAGTACTATAATGAGAAAAGTAGGGTTTATGCATGAAGTATAAATATGACAAAAGGAGCTAAAGCAAAAATCTACCTTACTAAGAAATTCTTTTGCATATATATTGTGGTAGACCCTACTTAATGCAAACAATTAATCATGTTAAATTGTCAACCCCAAACCCAGGAGTTCAAGAGACTTTAATCTGGTAATGTCATAAATGAAACACAGGAAGGCATCATTTACACGTAAGCCTTGTAAGAAGTTAATGATATGCCCCTTGGAAGTGTTGGGTAGCAAACCTAAGTCCCACATTGGAAATTCAAGGAGAAATATTCAAGTGTTCACCTAATTCATTAGCATGAGGCCTTTTGGGAGATGCCCAAAAACAAATCCGTGCGGGCTTGGCCCAAAGCGGACAATATCATACTAATGTGGAGTTAAGGTGGTGTTTTGGCGGTCCTAACAGGAAGTACCTCGTATGTTCATAGAATTAATGATGGCATAGAGTTATATACATATACCTTTGCCATGTACAATAGTGCATTGCGCAAGATATAACAACTTTAAATAGCATATGAATTGAATACCTTCCAAAAGCCACCCCACCAGAATCTGAAAAACAAAAAAGAAGAGAAGTTTTGAGGCATTTATGCATTTGAAAAACCAAAAAAAAAAAAAAAAAAAATTGTATCTTAGTAACTGAAATTGTAGAAGCATTTGATTTAATTGGAAGTGATGAGATGTCCAATACCTTCCACCAAGTGCACGGTTTAAGGCTCTTAAGAGCCATGGTTTTGTCCTCTGTGACTCATCAACCCAACATTTGTGGAACCTAAATAGTAAGTAAGAAGTTATCTCAATGTATTATAGACAATACTGGTCATTATTTTCTCATGATGACTGCTTGCATCCCATAGACACCTTCTAAATGACTTTCAAAAGACTGAAGGAGAAAACAACATACGAATCTATAAGTGCTTCTGTCCTGTCCCAATTATCTAGTTTCCAGATATCCTTATCTGTCAGAGGCCGTTTATAGCCTAGTTTCATGAGGGGATTCATCCATGAAAACGTAACTTCTGTACAAAAAACAAAGACCAATTATCAGTTTCTGCAGACATTGTTCAACGTTGAGAAGACATACTAAGGAAATCTCGGGACATAAAGAAGAAACTGATTATAAAAAGTTACGAAGGCATACTTGAAATTGTAAAAATAATGAAACTACAAAGATATTCTGTGACATACAATTTTCCTTCCATCACTAAAACTTTAATTGATTTAGACTCAGGAGAATATATCACAGGGAACTCTTCAACATGAAACTCTTTTTGTTGGCCCACTTGACCACCAAAATTCACATAACATTCATACAACAAATAATACCAAGATTCTGAGAGGAATTCAAAATCCCAAGCACTGGATGCGAGTTAATCTAATGGCCATCTAAAATACATTTACAAAAGCCCTCTCCTCTCTTTTACAAATGAAATCAAACTGCTGGATATCTTGGAGAGCATACATTACTTGACTGGATAATGGTAATCAGCAGACTAAGCTTCGATTTTTTTTTTTTTTTTTTTTTTTTTTTTTTTTGTAAATTTAGTTAATGGACAACAAAGGAAGGTTCTATGACTTTATTATAATCACAATTTTTCATAAAGAGAGGACAAAAAAAAAAAAAAAAAAAACTACTATCATGAGTTGAAAAGCTGTCAATTTTTTTCAAATCTCCCACTCTTAACATTGAAAGAGATTCTTGAATACTAAACTTGTTTTAAAGGAACATTGCCTTCATGAGAAAAGTTTTGCAACTAGAGTAAGAAATTCTCTTTTATTAATCTAAAAAGCAAATGGAAAATGTTTGAATAAACTATGATGTGTAAAAGTTTTTCCTTTAACAATAGCTAATCATAATCTCTCACTGTCAATTCAGACATTGCAAGGAATCTATGCAACAATTTTCCCAGATAGCATACATATTCACTTACTAGAAAATAGGTTGGCATGCCTCTCAGGACAAATCTGCTCATCTCCCTGAAGTTCTTCATAAGAACTATCCTCCATGAGTTCAGTTTGCACAGGAGTGTACCCTGGATAAGGATCCAAATTTGGAAAATAAAATAGCAGGAGCACTCCAAATAAAACCTATACCAAGACAAATACACAAGTTATTTCATTTCATTTTTGGCAACTGCAAAAATAAATGACATTAAATAATTACAATATAAGTCACATTCACATTCCAGCTCCCAGATAGCGTTTGATCTTCTTGGCATGAGGATGGATAAATTACAATTACTAAAAGATTCAGTATTTTAACTATATAAATTTTACTTGTTAAAAATAAAGATTTAAAGATGCTCCAGGAAACCAAAGCATTCTGAAATCGGCAAAATAAAAGGATAAACATACCTTGATAACAACCTCACTGACGTACAAATAGAGTATAGACCTGCACAAGTAAAATTGACCGAGACTGCTATAACTAAAAATACCCAGTAACAATTTCAATAGCCTTTCAAGAGACCATTTATTCACTTTCATGGTAAAAACTGAGGTTGATCAGTATATCATCATGCTCATGAATAAAGATTCAATATTGGATGATAAACAATTATAAAAGAGTAAAGAACTTTGTCTGCTTAAAAACAGCTCAGCAATTCCCAAATAGTAAAGCAGTCAAGGTGCCATTAGCAACAAAATTAATCATATACAGTAAGCGTAGAAATTGCATTCTAGGTGTCATAACCAAAGACTATAAAAACTTCAAGTTAGGATACAATACTTTAACTCTTTGCAGATCATGCAGCCATGTGCTTCTAATGCCTCTAAGGACACTAGAGAGCAAATCTTTGTACATTCATCTATTGCACATGGTTAGAAAGAAAATGGCCAGAAAGCCAAAAGTGAATATGAAAGTGAACAACTTGCAACATCACATGAGAGCATATGAGTAAAATAGATATTATAAGAATCAAAAAGCCCAAATTACTGCACCTTACTCTCACTTGGAAGAACAGAAAAACAGCTGCACATTGACACACTAAACGAATAGCTTACCACTATCCCCATCACATGTTAAATGACCAAACTTTATTTATTCTAGAATGCAGTTAACATCCACCAAATTATATTGGACTTCATTAAAACGATACAGCTGCACATTGACACAGTAAATGAATAGCTTGCCACTATCCCCGTCACATGTTAAATGGCCAAACTTTATTTATTCTAGAATGCAATTAACATCCACCAAATTATATTGGACTTCATTAAAACGATAATTTTTTAGATTCTTCAAATCTATATAATGCAGAGTAGAATATATTGGCTTACAAATGGGCAAATATCTTCCAGAGTTTGGTCTTCAGACGAAAGCCAGAAAGATCATAAAAACTAACCAACACACAAGAAGCATAAATTTCATTAACAAAATTACATTTACATTTTATCATCTCATCTATCATACCCTACTTATTTAATTAAGATAATAAGCTTTCAGAATTTTCACAATTATATCATAAACTCTAGAAAGATTATAAAAACTAAGTAAAATACCAAAAAGCACAACTTTTACATTTTATCATCCCATCTCTTATACCCTACATATTTAATTAAAAGCATAAGCTTTCAAAATATTCTTAATTGTAGTGTATTATTTGCATATCTCCCAATGTTAAAACCAAGAAACGTGGCAGCAGGGACAGATGAGCAGTTTCAGCCAAAGTTGGCAGAAATGATATATGTTATGTAATAATTTTCTAAATCCAGAGGACAAGAATCTACGTGAAAATCTTTTCAAGATTTAATTATCCTGTTAACAGAAGCACCAATGCTTTGAATCAGTCATAACTAGTAGCAAATGCACAATAGAAAATCTGAAATCAATATCAATTCCTAAAAATAGAAGTTTGGAAAAGAAATTACTAGAAAACTAACCGTTTGCAATATTGCTGCACAGAAAGAAAAAGATTGAGCATCACAGCCTCCCCAACCAAAGCATAAATGATTGCAAACCTCACAAACCATCGAGTTTCACAAATATAGATTTTTGTTTCCACAGCAATCATCATAAGAACAGAAAACCAAGCAAAAGCCTCGATGATCAAAGATATAATCTGCGCATATAAAGCAAGAATTATCAGTGAAAATTGGCAATATCAAAGTCCTATTTCATGGACTGCATTTGCAGTAAATTAGCCCCCACCATACTCATTTAAATGAAACATACCATGCCACAATGTAGATCAACCAAGGGAGCTAGGCATGAATAGCAAAGAATAGAAAAACAGCGAGAGGTAAATTGTATGTTGTAATTTATTATAAGTATATGATTGATCCTAGAACAATTCAAATAGCCAAAGATACATTTTAGCCCGAACATGTAATTTGTTCTTTTGAACTCTAAAATTGATCTACCTCCTAAAGGCTAGCTGATGAAATTTTTTCCACATGGATGACCCTACTACAACCATATTCCCTAAAATAAAAATATATTTGGCAACCAGTATGATTCTTTTGGCCTCAAATGATAACATCTCATTTTTCTAATTTCTTCTATGCAGTGTGTACTTCTTTTAGACACATCAGACTATCGGCATATTAAATGCAAAAACTTTCAAATACTTGTGTAGCACTCAGTTGACAATACTTTCCACTTGACAACGCTGAATATTAATTCTTCAGGACACAATATGTGTGTCTAAGGTAATTAACCTTACCAGCACGACACTGCACTTAAGAGTACATACAATAAGCAATTGAAGTGAATTTTGAAATGAAAATATTTTTAACAAAGAAGAAAAAGCAAAATAAAAGGAAAGACAACTATATGTAGGTTTCCAAAAAAAATTTCTCTAATAATTTAAGAATCAGAATACCAAAAGAAAATTTACTGCCAGAGCAAGAAAAAACCAAAGTCACAAAGTAACTAGTATTTATTGAAGAAAGCCAAAGAGTAAACCACAAACAAATATATAAGGAACAGATAGACTTTCAATATACACATTGTTCCTGCTTAACCTATATTCTCGAATTAACGAGAATTTTGTTTGCGCTAAAAGCGAAAATTAATTCACATAGACATCCAAGAAAATTCTACAGACTGACTTGGGAAAAAAAAAAAAAAAAAAAAAAAATTGGTTCCTAATCATATGAATCAAGGTCAAAGCTGATGATTCTTAGTTTATGAGAAAGTGATGAACCACCAATTCAAACTAAACCTACATCATCACAAGCTACAACAAACAGAATCAAAATATAAGGATATAGCAGCTGGACAAGGGTGTATAAGTTTATAAAGGATCTTAGATGTTTTCATTAACTAAGAAAACAACGGTGAATGAGTTCACCATTCTACAGTAAACCACATAATCTAAATAGTACTATCAAATAGATGCGAATCTATAAGCAAATAAAACTAGGAATATCAACTTGTTCAATTCAACAAAAGAAAACTACACAAGACAAAAAACAAACAAATACATTCTCAGACAATATGAGAAGAGAATTTCATGCCTCATAAGGTGCTAAACCATCTTGCGCATCTACGTTAAAGGCTGAAATACCCATAACTAGTCTGAACAATGGTTCAGCAGTGCAGTATGTAGCCAGCAGCCCCAGGAAATAATTGTAAAGGTTTGACCTCAGACAGAATCTCTGAACCTTAACATTTCTCTTTATCAGCCAAATTCGGTACAAAGATAAGGCTAACAATATCAAATATGAGATACCGATAACCAGGGATTCTGATGCGCATGGAGTATAAGCACCAAACGCATTTTCCACAGCTTTCGACCACACGCCATTCTTCACTGGCTGGCAATACCACTCAAGTGGCTTGAAAGCCATCTTGAATGCTGAAAATGCTGATCCCACTAAAAGAATCAACCTACAGGTACAATTTCATTACCTCCTGCAAATTCATAAACAGCATTAGCAGAGTATTAAGGTTCCGGATAGTAGCAGAGAGGGCTAAAGGAAAAAAATACCAAACAAAAGATGCTATAACATCGAAATAATATTGTGACGAAACCGTACAAATAATTATTTTCGAGGAAAAAGAGAAATCAAAATGTTTTAGACTTTTGAAGCAGAAGCAACTCAAATATTTCCGAGTGGAAATGTTCACACGCAAATAGATGATTGGAACACACTGGTTCATGCCATCAGTTCTGACATGGAAACATTAGAAACCCAAGGCAAACAAAAATCACAAAACAATAATATTTTTCATTTCGACTATCCCTACCGCTCCGCTACGGCATGAAAAGTTCATCCATGTTTCTTTTCAACCACTAAATAGATTACCCATAAAAACAGACAAATTACTAAGAAAGACTCTCCGCTTAATCAAAGCTCCAAAGAATCTGTATAATTTGACTTTTTAATCTGGGCACTTGAGTAACCAATCAAAACTCGCTTTTAAGCTATCATATCCCACATGGTGCACCACCGCGCTTCATATCCCCATGGGGCACAAAAGAACACGAAAAACAAATCCCAACAAAATAAAGCAACACAAAGGTCAAAGACTGAAAAAACTTATACAAGTTAAGAAGGAAAAGATTGAATCCCAGCAAAAAATAAACTCTATTTCCAAGAAAACTGGGCGTTCACCTATCTTTTTCTTGATCTTTATGCGGTAATGATAAATACTCCAAGAAAAGAAAAGGTTTTTCGATTCTTCTTTATTGATTGATATGGAGACGAAAACGAGTAAAGAGAGAGGGAAAGCAGACTCAAAAGGTCGACTGATTTTGGATTTATTTGTCCCAATTGAGGTCGACTGACTTTGGATTTATTTGTCCCAATTTTAATGCGTCACAGCTTACATCTAATTTGTCCATTTTTCATTTTACTCCATTGATCTTTGAGTTCGGTCTCCGTGCTGGAAGCTGCACGCTCTAAACTTCGAACGTCACATCGCACTCGCACTCGCACTCGCACACGTCACACGTCACACCTCCATTATTTATAATTAGATTAGATATTTAGGGTGCATTTTGAGTGCAACTTAAATCGAATAAAATGGTTTTATTTTAATTGAATAAAATTCAAAATAAAAAATATTTTTTAAAAAATGTTAGAAATGAAGTGTTTAAATTAATATTTGAGTAAATAAAAATTGGTCGATTTAGTCCTTTAACTATTTTTATTAATTAATATAAGTCTATAATTTTTTTTAATTTGTTAAGTCTTACATCTTTTTACGAACCTGTTAAGTCCTTTCGAGAAAAAAATTTAAATTTTTCGACCAAAATTTATCACGTTTTATCACGTGCTTAGCACGTGATAATTTTTTAAGGGCAAAATCGTCCTCTTGAGTATTATAAAGCTGCGAAGAGCAAAATCGTCCTTTTGAATATTAGAAAGCTGTGAACTTAGACTAACTGCAAGCTGTTTTTTAGTATAAAGAGAGCGATTTTGTAATTAGTTTAAGTTCATAATTTTATAATACTCAAGAGGCTAATTTTGCCCTTATATAATCATCACGTGCCTGGCACGTGATGAATTTTGGCCAAAAAATTCTAATTTTTGGCTGGAATGACTTAATAGACTGCTCATAAAAAGATGTAGAATTTAACAAGTAAAAAAAAAAGATTGTGGACTTATGTTAATTAATGAAAATAGTTAGAGGACTAAACCAACCAATTTTCCTTTGAGTAAATTTTGAGGTATTTTTGCCTCTAAATTTATGACATCTCGAATGCTGCTACCAACTAAGTTATATCTTTTCGACAATAAATTTATTTTAATTTAATTACTTATATAAGAAGTTGTAATTAATTTGTTAAGTAAATTTCTTTTCAAAAAAAAAATATATGTATATATATATATAAATAAAAATTTGATATCCCATTTCAATATACGGATATTAAGAGCTTTCAAGAGTGCAAAATTTCAAGCTTTCAAGGTGTGCTGTAAAATAGTTGTAATCTTCAAAGGTTTCCATAAATACAAGTAAGTTTGTTGTGTTTCTTTGTTAATATGTTAGCCTAAATCCCCTCTGGGAAAGGAGGGGGTAATATATATAACGTAATGATCACCAAGGCATATTATATTCTCTGGGTACTACATGAACACATGCATACACAATGACTTTATGAATTCAATTTTTTATTTTTTCCAAAATCCTTATTCTTATGCTTAAAAGACTCTGGTTAGGCTTAACGGACTGTGTGTGGCCTGTAAGGGAAGGATACCCGTTTTGGCCTTGTAATTGTCCCGGATGCCTATTAGTCGAAAGGTTAAGGTGAGGGTATAAGATTAAAAAAAAAAAAAAAGTCTCCCTGTATGCTTGGAAACTTAAACCCTGGGAAACAGGGCTAATATGCACGGGGCGGCATGTAGAGTATACTCACTTGGTATCTCTTGTCTTGCTAACTTGCTGTTTGTATACCCCCATAAAGACTCTGGTTAGGCTTAACGGACTGTGTGTGGCCTGTAAGGGAAGGATACCCGTTTTGGCCTTGTAATTGTCCCGGATGCCTATTAGCCGAAAGGTTAAGGTGAGGGTATAAGAATATCATTAAGTCTTCTGTAATAGATATATTCGTCTCTTTGTAATGAGTATCCGGCGTATAGACTATCTAGATTTAGAAGTGGAAACTTGTAATAGATATATCCGTAATTTTAATAAAAAATTTAGATTAAGATGTCACTGTCAATCAGAAAACCAACAAATTGGACATGATTTGCACTGTGATCAACCTATCTTAAACACAATCGTAGATTTAATCATAACCTTAGCTGTAAAATCGGAAGAAACAGATAAACAAACTAACCATTTAATCACTAGCATAATAGATAAGATACTTAAAATAGAAGAAAAATTAGATAACGTAGAATATATAAAGTCTCAGAATAATGATATGTTCAATAGGTTAAAAAGCATAGGGCAGCTTCCTTTAGATGATTTAAGTCAGTCTAAGAAATTGAAGCTTGAATCATTAAAACAGGAAATATTAGATCAAATAGGTTTTAGTGGTAGTAAAGTAAAGACAATTGAAGACCTATTACAAAGATTAGAAATTATGATAGATGCAATTCGCAACCTCTTAGAAGAAATTAAACAGTTAACACTCTCATGAATACTGAAGAATATCAAAAGGCTTTAGAACTAACAGCACAATTTATTCCTGAACCAATAGGGTATAGCATGCATACTGCTACAGGAACAACTGATAGGCATATGGTTAGGCAAAATAATACAATAATATGTCTCTTAGAAACTGTGCTTGTAAAATTAAAT
>JAXGGT010000001.1:12975873-13003031 GCA_035583425.1 Marsdenia floribunda
AATTATATTTTTTATTCTATTTCAGGCCCAAGTCCAAATGAAGTTAGAATGGACCTCATGTTATAATTTTAGTAAAGTCTAATATGCAAGAGATACGGGCTAGGTGAGTTAGAAGACAAGAGAGGCCCGTGAAGACCAAAAAAAGAGAGAAACCCTAAGAAGATTAGAAGGGAGGCAGATTAAAAAGGGAAAAAAATTAGATTACACGAAGTTCAAAAATCAGAGAAGAGAGGCGGTTACTGTTCACGCCGGTTAATGTTCAAGCCAGTACTGTTCACGGCGGTACTGTTCATCGCGATTACAGAGAGAGATTTTTGAGGAATCATGGAGTCATTACAAGATTTTGTAATGGCAGCTTAAACACCTCATAATCGGTCTAGGGGAAGATGCTTCTAGGGCAATTCAGAGTTCCAGAACATCATTGATTTTGGGTTTTTAATTTGGTTTTCAGATTTGATTGCATTAATCTATGAGATTGAATGTTTATTCGTTCGAATGGATTTTTGAGATTAAATTTAGTTTTGATTGGTGGTTGTTAATTGAATATATATGTTTATCTCTATCTTGATTGCTTTCGAATTTGGATTTTTCATGGATTCATGTCACCTTGATTTTCACAGGTCTTAGATTAAACATGAGTTGATGGAATAGACGGTTGTCTAGGAAACCTATTAATGCTTAATCGAATTCTAACAGGTTGTTAGTAGGTGAATAGAATTCTAATTTGGGGTTCTAAATTAGTATTCAATCAAGGGATCAGATTAGGAATTTGAGAATATTAAGAAGAACGAGGACGAATAGAATTGGAGCATCAACCCTAGGTTGATTACGTTTTCTCATTATTGAATTGCATCCTACTTGATTTAGTTTATTAGTTTCTAAATTTACTTTAAGCAAAAAATCTCCCCTTTTTCCATTTTCTTTAAATTCAAAAACCCCCCTTTTTCAGTCTTTGATTTAATTTAATGACTAAGGCTTCCTTGGGAGATGACTTGGTGAACATTGCCTACTAGTTTTAAAATTAATCTTGGCCGGTTTGATGACAACCGCGAATTTATCATTTACCAGTTGGCTTCTTTAGTGGATTAGGGATGGTACATTCTTGAATAAAATTTGCTAGGACTTGTACTTTAATGGTTTTCCTTGGGAGGTATTCCAGGTGAAACTCTAAAACCTCTATTGTCCATTTTAACAATCTTTCCAAACTATCAAAATTGTGTAGAATTCTCCTTATAGGAATATTAGTGTAAACATGAATTGTATGCGCCTGAAAGTATGCCTTGAGCCTTTGGGATGTGATCACTATGGCTAGAACATGCTTTTTTAGGTTTGAATACCTCAATTTTAGGGCTTAGGAGATGTGAATTACATAGTAGATTGGCTTCGAGACTCCTTCCCATTCGGCACAAAGTACAGAACTAAAAGTATTAAGCTCAATGGCTAAATAAAGTTATAAGATTTCATCTAAAATGGGTGAAACTAAAATAGGAGGTGAAGATAAGTATTGTTTTACCTTTTTGAAGGCTTTGTCACACTCCTTTGTCCATTCGAACAGATTCTTTGATTTGATAGCTTGATATAGAGAAAATCCTTTTCCTCAGAGGCTAAGAAGAATCTGTTCAAGGACACAATATTCCCGATCAATTGTTGAAGCTGCTTTTGAGAAGTTGGTGCCTTCATTTCCATAATAGCCTTTATTTTCTTTGGGTTGGCTTCTATTCCTCATTGTTAGACCATATATCCCAAGAATTTTCTAGCCTCTACTTTAAATGAACACTTTTTAGGATTTAATTTGAGGTCATATTGTTTCATCTTGTTGAAAATGTCCACAATGTCTGTGATGAGGCTAGTTCCTAATCTGGATTTTATCAAGATGTCTTCTATGCATACTTCTGCATTGTTGCCAATATTCTCCTTTAACATGTTGTTCACTAGTTCTTAAAAATTCTACCCCAAAATTTTTTAATCTAAAAAGCATTTTGGTATAACAATATAAATCATCAAGTGTAATAAATGAAGTTTTTCCTCATCTTCCTCAGCCATGCAAATTTGATGATAACCTAGGTGTCCGGGAAACATAAGTACATATGTCCGAAAGTTGCATATACGAGTTGGACTATTCTTGGCATTGGGTAAGCTCTTTTCGGGATGACTTTGTTGAGAACCGTGAAATCTATGCAAACTCTGCATGACCCATCGGGTTTGGGAACCACTACAGGGTTAGCCAACCATCCTGGAATCCTTACTCTCCATACAATTTTGGCATTTAAACGATCTGCAACTTCCTTCTTGATCAACCACCTACATTTCTATAGCCAGATTTGTTCGTTTTTAACATACAGGTTTCCACACTTTTGGGATTCCCAAATGATGCTCTGCATATTTTCTTGGAACCATACCTAATTCTAAAGGTGACCACACAAAAATATCTTTGTTTTCCACTAAGCAGTCCAACAAATTTTTCTTTAGATCCCACGGAAGTGATTTTCTAATCATGATCTTCCGTTTGGGATGAAGGGCATCTATTTGAAACACTTTGATTTTAGAACATGGGCTCATTTCCTCAGCAAGCTCTTCATTGTTCAACATATTTTCAATTTTGTCCATGTTCATTTTTGGCTTCATGCTCTCCATGGGTGTTCATGAAATATTCTTTTGCCATCTAGACATCGCGATGGATCCTATGGGTTATTCCAGTAAAGGTTAGGATGAGCAACTCATTGTTATAAGTGTTTCCATCATCTTCATGCTAGTTATGTTGGAATGTATGCCCTCAAAGACTATGTATTCTGAATGATTATATTGCAACAAAACAGTTATTTATTCAATTTAGTTTACTCCTTATATTATTGCACATTTAATGGTCTAAGTATGACAAGTAATGGTCTACTTGTTGGGTCGTTCTTCACAATAAGGTATAAACCATAGGTACTTGTTATACAAGTAAAATTATGTTCTTAGTTGTTTGATAGAACTGGACATTTCATCAAGGTAAGACTATTATGTCATGATTTCCAATGAGGAATTGTTTACCTTAAATCAGTGAGTAGTTCAATCACGTTATAGGCATAAGCGTATTTCAAATACGTAGAACTGGACCTGTAGTAGTGGTCTCTCTCAAAGTACTATAATTATAGAGACCCGACTATTACTGCTACAGCGTGGACGGATACTCTCATACTTGAGTATGAGCTAGTGGTTTGGCAAAGCTAGAGTTTTACACTTTCATATATGTTGGGTGAGATCAATATCCTTGTATTTTAGGTGTACTGCTTTAGTTAGTTAAGACAGACTCATGCAAAAGAGTTTCTATGCCTCACTTAGTGAGGATTAATCACCCCCTTGTGATTGCCAGGATAATCTAAATAATCCATGGCCTTGGGAATGTGACTTTAGAATGTGTCCTTTTGGGTAGCTCCCAATGTTAAGCAAGTACATTCAAGTGAGTCATAGATTATCAGACTAGGAATCTGAGGACAGTAAATGTCTTTGAGATGAGTGTTAGTACATTTATCCTATCTCATTGATGGTGTTACATAGAGGGATATTTCTGTCGTTTCACCTATAGGTCGGAGACTATGCTTTAGTAGTATTATTCTTGGGGTCAATATTTCTATATGGTGATGAATGAGAATATTTAAAATGAAAAAATACAGCTATTTCATAGTAAGGGTATTTTGGTCATTTTAATAGCCATGAATAATATTTGAACAATACAAATCACGGCATGTTCATATTTTCGAAATCTAGATCTTGTATCAGTTGTTCTAATTTGTTTTTAAATGTTTTGTGATCTTGTACTAGTTGGTATTAGAGCCATAGCTTTTGTTTATCTTTCCAGCGCAGTGACTTGTTTTCTGTTTTTGAACCCTCAAAATCTAGATTAGTAAACTCTATGAGAAAACTGTGATTAGTATGCTCTGCACATAGTGATTGCCATAACTTGGATCTTTCACTGCGTGTGCACCTAACTTTTGGTCCCTGGAGTAGCTCAAGTTACCTTGGTGTTTTATAAACACAATCTTGGCTTATTGGATAATTGATTGGAAGAGAAATTAAATTTATTCTAAGACACCATTTTAACCAATTATATGGCAGGAATAAAATAATTAATTGGACTGATATATGTTGATATATATTAAGAGTCCAATTGGAATTAAATAATTAGACTTGGGTATTTTATAAAGCCCAGAAAAGACAATTAATTAATTAAGAGGTTTTGTCTAGTCTTGGACAGATTTTTTGAACACAAAACCTAGTCCTTCTAGGAGATTTTTTGTACCACCTCTCTCTCTTCCTCTCTAGTAGATTTTTCATCAACTAAATGCTCTAACCAAGCTCAGGCTTAGAACAAGGAAGAGTCATACTCTAGAAGGTAAGAAGCTTGAAGCTTTAATTCTGATCTAGCAGTAAAACAATTTTTAGACAATCGAACAGTCAATTCTTCTCCGATTAGGCTATAAATTTTGCAGTAGGTAGAGAGGAGACGAATTTCTTCAATCTGAATGGTGGAGATCAATTTTCAACGGTTGAAATTTGGGATATTAATTCCGCAACAAAAATTGCGTCTTCAATCCGGCAGTCATAATCATTTAGATGATTGGAGAACCAATTCATCTCTGATCAAGCTAAATTTTGTATAGAAAATGGAAGAGAGTTTTTCCTTCAATCTGAACGGTGGAGATCTATTTTCAACAGTGGAATCCAAAGATATTGGTTCCATAACACAGGCTCTGTTTCCTGTAATTCTATTTAAGAAGCTTGAAGACATTTCAGGCAAAGGAGGAGAAGATTGGTTGGAATCTCTGTCAAAGAGGCGACACCATCTTCATCCCTTTTATCACAAGTTCAAGCAAAAGTTCCAGTACAACCCGTCCCTTTGTTGGTTAATCTGCAACCGGCAAGAAAAAGCAAGTACTTTCTTCTAGATGTGGCTCGTAAAAACTGAATTTATTTTCTGTTGCGTTGTTGTTTTTATGTTTTCTCGATCCTTCAATTTACAGCTAGTCTCCCAAGTATTATATTTTATGGTAATAGGGAATCCACCAGGACTTAGTGTAGCTTGTTACATGGGTTGTGAGTGGGAACCTAGTTTTAGCTTTTACTTCTTCTTTGGATTTCCATTTTATTGGCAATACAATTGTCCCAATGGCATAAATAACTAAACCTAAAAATCCCATCACGGAAATTTGGATTAGGTTGACTCTTGCCATCAGGATTCTCATCTTCTTAAATGCTTCCAAATACAAGATATTGGTAGAACTTCTTGTATCTACTAGAATACTCCTGATGAAGAATTTTTAATAAATAAGGAAATAACAAGGGGTCTATCATCATGAATACTTATATTACAAATAGAAAAACCAGTTAGCCTTTGCTTCTTGTATGGTGGCTCTTCAGCACCAAGATTGGAAATGACATGAATTACTTTCGTGTGCTCTTGCTTTACTTTGGTGTGCCTTCGGGATTGGACTACTTGGGATTGGCATCTGCAATTAGCTTTTCCATAAACTCCAAAAATTGGCCTCTTTGGATAACGTTTTCAATTTCTCTTTTGAGAGGAAAAAGTTCTCTATTGTGTGGCCAATATCTCTATGATAAGAACAATAAAGGTTCTTATTTCTCTTTTTACGAGGCATGGCTATCTTCATTGGTAGTGGTAGTATGTACAATGACTCAATCTTGCTTAAAAAGTATGCTCTAGGGGCATTTAGTGGTGTGAATGAACCATTGCTTGATTGCCTCCATGTATTTTCCCAATCAAAATTAGGTCGATAGTGATCGGGATTGTTGTTGTAAGATCTGGATAAGTCATCCCTATTTCTGTAAGAATCTCTATTTGAAGAACTTCTGCTGTAACTATCCCTTCACTTTTTGTCTCTTTAAAAATTAGGGACATTAATTTCATTCTTCCCGAACCGTTGCTTCTTTACCCTAAATTTTCCATCGGACTTGAAGAATTCTGGTAAGGATAAAATTTGCAACTTTCGTCAAACCGGCCAAGATTAATTAAAACTAGAAGCAATACAGTGCTCACCAGGTCATCTCCCAAGAAAGCCCTAATCGTTAAACTAGGATTGAAGAAATCATCTGATCTTAAGTTCAGTTGAAGGGGGGGAAAAACAAACAAACTAGACGAGATGAAATTTAGTGCAAACAGTAATGAGAATCTATAATCAGTCCAAGGTTAAGTTCCAGTTTAATTCTTCCTAGTTCTTCTAAATATTTTTGAATTACTAATCTGATCCCTTGATTAAATACTAAGTGGAATCCCTAATTAGTATGCCAATCACCTACTAACAATTTGTCAGAATTCGATTAAGCACTAATATGACTTCCTAGACAATTGTCTGATCTATCAACTCGTGATTAACCTAAGATCTGTGAAAATTCAAGGTAGTTCATGAATCCATAAAGCATCCAAATTTGAAATCAATTAAACAAAGATGATCGCACAAAACTAAGTTCAATTAACAATCATCAACAAAACTAAGTTCAATCTAAAAAATAATCCAGCCAATCGACACATTCAATCTCATAAACTAATGAAAACAAATCTGAAAATTAGAATACAACCCGAGATCAATGATGTTCTAGAACTCTGAATTGCCCTGGAAGCATCTTCCCTTGGACCAATTACAAGGATTTTTACGCTGCCATCAAGCTAGATCTTCTCCTCAATGATTTCTCAAGTTTGCTCTGCAGATCCGTTTCTTCCAGATCCGCCTTCTCTAAAGTCTTCTTACTGTTCGGTTCCTCTCTTTTGGGCTTCATGGATCCCTGTAATTCTAGCCCAAATCTGCTTGAGGCCCATTCTAGTTCCTCAAGGTCATTTGGAATTGGGCCTGAAATAGAATAAAAGAAAAGCACAATTAAAAGCCCATCAATTTAATATCAACACCATTAAAGCATAATAATCTAAATCACCCTAATAAACTAAGATAACACACAAAAATCATAAGAATATACTAAACATAGAGGGTCCAAAATACATAAATCCATATGTTATCAAATTCCTCCTTTCTATCCTTCGAGATTCTTTCTTTATCTTTCTAACTCTTATTCTTTGATCCATTTTGCTATCTTGTTGATGAGTTGTGTCGTGGTTTGGGGTTGAAGGACATTCAATTTCTCTAAGTATCTACCTGGTCTTAATCCATTGCAAAATGCTTCGATGTAAGTTGCCTCTATAAAATTCTGAACAATAAGTGTTTCTTCATTGAATCTCTTGAAATAAGCAGGCAATTGTTCATCATGCCTTTGTTTGATATTGTGGAGATGCATCCTTAGTTTCTTCTATAAGGAACTTCCAACAAAATTGATACGAACCCACTAGACAACCTGCTCTAGAAACCCGTGGTTCAATTTGTTATGTGCCCAGAACGTTAGAAAAACAAGTTGTATGATTAAAGATGAGAACCTGAAGGAAACTAAGTCCTTAAAACCCTAACTTGAAGATGCCACAAAGGTTAATCACTCCTTTGATAAGTGAAGATTGTATTCTTCCAAGAACACATGAGAGTAAAGCAAACCTTGCCAAAATTACTCAATATTATAATAATCAACCTCCAAAATTTGTGCAGCATGCAGAAACCTTAATTTTACTAGAAAATACCTAACTAAATGGAGTTCCTATAATAATAGTATATAAGTTTGTCTTGAATTAGGAAATCTCCTAAAACTAATACGAACTAAGCGTTGAAAAAGTAAACTTAATACTAACCTTAATATTATAAAGTTTGGGCAAAGTCAACATAAGCCCTAATATAGAAAAAATAAAAGAAGCCCATTAATACATCTTATCATGTGAATTGGGCCATTTCTTCTTATGTCCCAAATAGTTTGATCTTATATCATGGACTCCAAGATCTTATATCATGGACTCCAAGCTTTGTTCTTCAAAGTCTAAATGTTTGACATAATCTTTTACTTGAAGATAAGTAATTATACTTGGTGTAGCATCAAGTTCTTCAAGAATATCCTTAGAACCTTCTAGAGCAATAGCTTTGTCATGCATCTCCATGATTAAGCCTTGTAGCGCTTCTTTCATCCTTCTTGTCCTTACCCTAGTCATTGGACCACCAATTCCATGTGAAGGATCTTGGAAATGTCTTGCACCTTTGTATCCTTGATCTGTATCAAAAATGTTGTATAAATAGTGTTTCTAATTGATGGAAACTTGCCATGCTATTTGAAGGCAGTGAAGTGAACCAATCTAATGCTTGACAAACAAAGTGTTAGAGAAACATTTTCATAATAAGGCATCATCGGTAGCATACATGAACATGGATGTAGTGTAATGCTTGATATGTGTTTTTGGATTTGATGAGCCACTATACCTAGCTAATGAAGGTGGCTTAAAGCCTAAGATAAATATGTGTGTTTTGATATGTTGAATTCAAGGGATTAGATGCTATGATATTCCATGGTGCAAAAGATGCTTGAAATTTAGGCATTAAATGTTGTAATTATGCAAACACATCATGCAACTTATTCTCTATTGCTGAAGAATGAAAAGAAGGGAGAGTGGACTTATCTTGTCCATTCGGAATCAGGGCTGATCCCATGTGATGAACGTTCATTTAGTCAAAATGAACACTATTTTTGGTGACGTGGTATAGCAGTGGAAGGGCTACCAACATTGATAATTGATGGCTTGTTTTGATATTGTTCAAGGACTGGGTAAGAGAGTCCTGAACGCATAGCCTCATGGAAACTGGTTCTTGTCTTGGCAATGTTGAAGAACTAGTGTCTTCAGCATTATGATTATTTTGCTTCTTGGCATGTTCCTCAACTTGTTTATGCTTAAGAAATTCATGAAATATGTGAAAGCATGAAGTCCAAATCCTTTCCTTGAGACATGGTACAATAGAACTCCTTAATGTCTTCCGTGGATTGATTATCAGATTGATTATCATCAAGAATATTATCTAAGAGGTGACGGGGAGGATTAGTGGATGGCATATCTTATGGAATTAGCTCTAAAGATGGTTGATGATTGGTAGGATCAACTATTGGAGGCTCCATAGGAGGCAATTCAGAGTGTGCTTCTAAACTAGAGTGGATGCACGAACAACTCCTTGTTAATCTGATGTAGCTTAAAGAAATCAAATAAAAGATCTAAACTAAGTGAAAAATGGACCCAAAAAGTAGGAAAGTTGGTTGATCCTAATGGAAAATAGATCAATCTCGATGGGAAAAAGGGTTCTCAATTTTAAAAAAAAAAAAAAATGTTTTTCAAAGTTAAATTCTCCTTTAAAACCTTTAAAATATTAGTATGTTAGTTGAAAGAGTGTTTCAAAGAAAAGAATCTAATTGAAAACACAAGGGGAAAAAAAATTCTAAGGCCTTCAAAATACCAGAGAAAATTGTTAAAAAATATCTCTATAAAAATTAAAAGAGAAAAAGTTTTAAACTGAAAAATATAAAATATGTCCCCTTTTTCAATCTTTCTTTTATGGGTATAAATTTACAAAAATGATACTCTAATTTGGGAATCAAATTTTTTTTATGTAATTTTAATTAACCGATTTTAAATCTTTTTAAAGATTTTTTAACTATTTTGTTATTTTTATTAAAATCAAAATATTTTTTGATCTTGAACTATCTCTGCCTTTTGAGGCATAATTAAAAGACGGTGTTCATTTTACAACACCTCATATTAACCTTGAAGAATTGCTCAATTAATCCTAACGTCTAGCATGACTTGCCTTATTTTTGCAACAAAGTGCGAGCAATCATATGCACGTAACCAAAGGATATACTTGGTACTGGCAATAACTTACCTTACCAAATAAACCAAATAACCAGCATGGACAGTGATTAATATATGCATTACCAATGTTATACACAGACATTTAAATCCACAAGAAAAATATATATATATATATAATCTAAAATTCACAAAAACTTGTATTAGTATCAGCATTATCTGGAACACAGCAGTCAGCCAAACAAGGACTCAAGCTAATGGCAGATAAATGCAAACCATGAGAAAATGCCAGCCCAAAAACGAAAGAAAAAGATGAGCCATATAGATAAACTAATGCAACCTCGTTAACTCTTCCACTCTCTTCATAAGTTCCTCCACAGGCACACCCATTGACTTCGAAATTTCTTCCATCTTGGCACGGCTAAGATCAAGAAATGATTCAATAAGATCCCCATCCAAGAAATTTTTGGCATCCGCTGTTTTCTTCTCGTTGTAAAAAGACCTCCATTGCTCATGGCTTAATCCACCAACACCTTTTATCACTCTTCTTAAGTTAGTCTGCAATTTCTCCATGAAAAGATACTGGTCATGAGGGAGTGAAGCAACCACACCAATCACACCATTAACTGTGCCGAAAATGACTGTTGGAATTTGGCCAACATCAGAATCTGGAAGCCGCATAACAAGTGACCCATGGCGGAACCTGTTCACAAATTCACCCAGATGGTATTCACCAGCAACCTCAAGACGACCACGTTCCTCATCAGTCGCACCTTCACTGTTTTTCCGGACTGTGAATAGGTTGTAATTGTTCTCAGCCCCTAGGTAAATATCATCATCAAGAATCTCAACAGCTGACATCCAATTTGCATTATAGTCACGAGCACGCTCCTCAATAGCACCCTCTTCATGCTAAGAAATTGCAACAAATACAATCACAAGTGTAAAATGGTTGTAGGACATCTTGGACAAGAAAATAATAATTACATGCAAGGGTACAGTAGATAGACTGAACGTGTAACAAAAGGACCCCTCAAAAAAATCATATAAATGCAACAAGAATCATGATTATTTACCTTGTAAATCAACAGCGAAATTGATTTCATCAAATCACCCACAACAATGAAATCTCCACGTGTTTGTACATAAAGTGCAAGTATGTGACCATGATGACCACATTCTGACTGTAACTCCCGGCTACCATCATCCCGGAGCATCCACTTATATAGTTGAATCTTCTGATTGATGGCAGCAAGCAATTTCCCATTGAAAGCATTCAGGGAGTAAACAGCCCCCTTAGTCTCTTTCTCTGCCATTAACTGGAGCTTTCCATCTTCAACTATAAAAACCAGTATCCGCCCCTATAAATATCATTCACACATCAAAGAGAGTTTGGCAAGACATAAATGCATAAATGAATAGAGGCTTCCAATGCTAACAAAAGAGTATAATTGCAAACAAATTGCGTAAGGTGGATGAGAAATATTGGTATTTCTAAAGCAAAATATAGATGTGTTACAGAAAATTGCGGCAATTATATTTGTTACAGCAAATCCCAAAATAGATGTGCAGCATCAGTACTTCACTGAAACCAAACCACAGCTTCATGGATCTGTTATTGGTATTCTAGTTGTCAAAAGATTGATTTGACATAAGCATGACAGATTTTTTTCATGTTCAAGCAGTAGCTTTTGTGAAAAGACATGCATTGCCATTACTAAAAGATGCAGGTTGTTACCAACAAAGGGTATTTGAACACAAACTATTGATACGAGGAAATATACAAACTATTGATACGAGGAAATATATTTGCGAGCATGACAGATTTTTTTCATGTTCAAGCAGTAGCTTTTGTGAAAAGACATGCAGTGCCATTACTAAAAGATGCAGGTTGTTACCAACAAAGGGTATTTGAACATAAAATATTGATACGAGGAAATATATTTGCGGGTGCAAACTTCTCACCGTTACTTTGGAACTTAATATGGGTGAAAAATATTACATAGAACTTCAATATCACTCGTAAGATCTTTCATCACTTTTATCTTATGCTCACAAATATCCATCAAGGTATGTAACATTGGTCGCCTATCACAGGAGAAAGTATAAACAAATTCACTAGCTCTAACAAGATTAGATGCTTCTAAAAACTATAAATCTCCCATTATTTCCTTCTGTAGTTACCAAAGAAAGGACTAGACATTGCTAAGCTCCAACCTTCCAACAAATTCAAGTGAATATGTTATAGAAGACTTGCTTTTGTATATAATTGAAACATTTCCAAGAAAAATCCCCACCCCCCGGAACTACTTCAGTGTCCAGGTTCAATCTGCAGGCTATAACTCCCATCTTTGCATTGCTTTAACAAGAAACTGCATCCTATATTAAGACATAGCTTGAAGGAAAAGGAAAACAAACTCCTAGAAGCAAAATCAGGAACCATATATTAATGGATGATACTATAGTGAACCCCCACATATATCCACGTTACAAGAACATTAAGCAGATCACCCAAGCATATTAAAAAGTGCAACGAATCCAAATACAGGTAAAGTTCTATATGCAAAGGAAATTATTGAGAATAACATAACAGAAGTTTTGAAAATCTTTTGCATGTCCAGGCTTTTTATGATTCAAAAAGGTGTATATCAATTTAAACCCTCTGCACGCCCCAAAGGAAAACTCAATGGAAAAGGGTAAGAAAAAAATATGTAAGCACAAAGAAAGAAAAGGAATTTAACACATGGACTGCTCACCTTGGTTGGTTCATTCTCTTCTGGCATTACATAGGCTGTCCCAGCACAATAGTACACATTGCTATCATCTGAGAAGGAGCAGCTAATTATCGAACAAGCATACTCATACTGGTCAAGTGGATATTTCGATATGAACTCGAATGTTTGGTCATCTAACAAGCGGACAAAATGTGAGTCTGACTCGTCTGTGCTAGATTGGTTATACTTCAAACTACATAGCCCAAAGGTCCTTGTCTGCTCCTGATGACAAATACGACGTGCATGCTCTCCCAGTGGAATGGAGCGAATATGAAGCTTCTGAATGTCATCTATAGTGCCAATTGTTAGCTCACCTTCTTTCGCAATTGCAAGGCTACAAAAAGAGTCAGCTCTAGTTATTAAAGTTTCAAATAGTACTCAAATGCCTACCTAGACATAATTACTTCAAGCTATGTATTACACTTGGAAGTATAGTCACCTAATTCATGGATGAGATCATCTCAAATCTCATACGTAAATACTAATTTGGGCCCTAAGTTACCTGTCTGGGAAAGCAGCAGAATTGAAAGGGCACATATAGCTGACTTCTTTCAGGTTTACATTGCTGTACAGAAGTTTCTTGTTACTGCTATAAATAACTGTGGGCCTGTCAGAAGCAGCAAACACATGTACTGCATTCTTTGAGGAGAAAGTACGAAGGGTTATGGGTTGTGTGCCAAGAGACACTTTTTTTCTATCTGTTAACTCCCCAGTGTTCATATTCAACACAAAGTTTAGGAGATGACCATCTCCAAGGGCACATAATAAGTAAGCAACCTGAAAAATTACAATGTTACATGTCTTAAATAAAATGAACAAATATCCAAGAAACTCCTACAAAAGAATACATCTAATGAGCATGAAAATGGGAAACTACGTACCCCCTCAAATGAACATAGAAGAACAGAACGGGGAATTATCTCCCCTCCCAGTTGCTCCTTTGTGACAAGATTCAAGTCGGGAAGTGAAAAGATCCTCACGCTAATATCTGTCCACATGCCAACTGCAGCAAGGTGACTATGATTTGGATGGCCACCAATTGGATTTATATCTAGGCATGATATATCATACTCCAATTGAGCGTGCTTTACTTCCCTCAACTCGCCATCACCAATTTCTAGGTAGACCAAATGCCCACCCCCAGTAGCCAATAAAACCTAGCAACAAACAGGCACAATTCAAGAAACCTATCCTAAATTTGAACATGGAAGCCATTGTGACACACAATATTCAAAAGTCTAAGTGGAAGACTAGACCTGAGTGGCATTAGCTGTAGCAACATTGACTGAGAACCCAGCAGGAGCTAACCATTCATTTCGCAGCTCTCTAGAGGTAGAGCTCACCAATCTTACAGAGTTAGATGTGACCTGTAACAAGGTAGTTGCAAGTATTAAATGCCGTGATTAATTAAAATAAAAAACAGAATTAGAATTTTTGTCTTCAGAATTAGAATTTTTGAGGGGAACCAAAAATCACAAGGTAGGACTAACTGCTGCAAGCAGTTCACTCAGATTGCAGCAGAAACATGGAAAATGAAGCCACAAATTCCTAGAATTGGATCTTCTCTGAAAATGAGCTTAGAGCTTAATCTTTAGTTGAGTGGACATCCTTCAACCTAAATTCTAGAGTAAGTAAATAAAATAAGTAACCACTTCATATGTTTCATGACCTAAAAGATCACTTACCTGAGAAAAACAAATTTCATATGTAAATTTCATTATGTTAGAACAGGAGAATGAAAAGCAAACTTGAAAAATAGATTCATTGGAAGTAAATAAATACTCCCTAAGGTACAAGAATCTAGTCTATGTTCTCTATTTTTCTTGGTCCAATTTACTTGTGAATATCATATATCAATGTCTAATACCTCTTTTACCCTTACAATGATTAGAGAAAAGAATTAATCAATGAATTGTTAGTTCTGGTATACAATTCTTGAATTATTTTAACTTGTGTTATTATAAAATTTAACTTCTCAATGGATGTGCCAAATCCAAATTAACAACATTTTTGGACAAGAGGTAATAACAAATTAAATTAAATGAATCAAATTTTCATTTAATTATGCTGCATTTGTTGGCTGTCCGGAGAACAGAACCAGATGTGAACATGGATAACTTGCCAATTGTACAAGTAGTCCAACCATCTTCTTTCACTTTATTATTAAATCTTGCATTCACCAAGGTTCAATTCCCAGACCAAGAAATCGACAAATCAGATTTTGGAGTGTGTAAATAAGGCAGCAGATACCTGCACAAGCTGATTGTGTACAGCATCATGGCAAAACAAAGTCTGAACTTGAGAACAAAATCCTTCTATCTCAGTCTCCTCCAACTCATCCTCGAGGTTCATAGCCAGAATACGTGTTTCACTAATAAAGCTCACAACAAGGAAAGTGTCATAAGGATCCTCAGTGGCTGATCTTAATGACCACATTCCTTTAATCCCTTGAAGTTCTACAGATGCCTACAATCAATAGGATAGAGTCATCCTATGGCATAGAAGTTTTTGAGTTACATAAAACCATGAAAGAAACTTCAAGAAGCTCAGAAAAAGCATACCTGTTCATTAATGCCAATTCCATTTCGAACTATACGAAGAGAACCATCTTTGTAGGCACCAGAGCAAGTTACAACCTGACCCTGACCTTGCCTTTCTAAATCAACTACACAGAAATCAACAATTGGCCCCAAGTTGACATATCTTTCCAAGACTTCTACATATGAGCCTTTTGGATCAGGTTGGAGATTCAGTTTTATGAGCTGAATTATATCCGAAGCTAGAGTCAAGTCCAAAAACATAATAAAATGAAGGATGCATGAAATAGGAGACTAACAGCAATATTTTAGGAGAAAATCACAAACTCAGACTTAATGGTCATATATACAGAGTTGAACAAGAAGAGAGTATGAACTTCAAGTGCAAACTAAAAGGAACATCTTATACACCCTAAAAAAACTTTAACAAAAGAAGAAAGAGGAGAAAGAGGATCAAGCAACCTCAAGAGGTATCAACTAGTCGCATTCACTTATTCTCAGGTACAGACTAACTTTAATAAATATTATTCACCCATACTTGCATGATGAATGGACGTACATACCTCTGACCTTTCTTTGACATAGCAATTAGAAACTCTCCAAGGGCACAAATAAGAAATGAAAATGACACTAATGTTGCATTAGCATGGCTACACATGAATTGACAATTCTATTATTGAATTTTACTATGAGAGTATCTACACAATAAAAACATAGGAAAATCCTATTAATCACTCAGAATAATAGTGAACATAGGTTAAAAACAATTACCATAAACAGAGGGTCAAATCTGTAAAACATACAATTAAAATATGTTTTTGTGAGAATAAATTGTAAAGGAACCTTCGAATTCTGATGTTTATTTGGAAATAAAAAAAGGAAAAAAAAAAAAATGGTAATCATTTCCTCTTTTCATATCCTAACATCAGATGAGTTTTTTCTACACATTGTAGAATCAAGTTAAATCCGTTGGACAAACAAGTTACATCATATAGAAAAAACAACAAACAAGGAAAAAAAAATACTGAGGATAGTAATCAGTCCACAAGAAAAAGAACTACCAAGTAATTCTGAAAATCAAGAGGGAGAGACTGTTAAACTAGAAACCACAATCTGAAAATAGAAAGACATATACCTGCGAGTCTCCATAGCTTGAACCAACATACACAAAAGCATTATCAAGATATGATATAGTGGATGCAATAGAAGTTTCACCCAACGTCTCAATCTTGAGCCCAGTAACTCTGATGAAAGAATAACAAAGAAAATCCTTTAGACATGTGAAAGAAACATACACATAACAAAGAAGCATGTACATCCACAAATGAAAGATAAACCAATTTCCAAATACTTTTCAAAGGATGAAAGATCACTAACTTCTCTTTCTCATGGGTGATCACCAACAGATGAAGAAGCCCACAATGATCCCCAAGTAGATATCGAGAACCGTCAGCATCGACCCTACCATAGGCTTTTGTAATGGACTGGGAGTCAAAGAGAGAAAGTAGGCAAATGAACAAAAAGCATGGAAGAATTATTGTATGTTATAATAATGTTGGAAACTCCTGTCTAGACAAATTTAGCAGCTGATTTATACAACGTACAGGTCTAATAGGAATTGCTTTAACAGCAGTGGCACTACAATAGACGATTGTTTCTTCCCCAATTATTAGAACCCCGCAAAATGGAGGAGGTACAGGTATGAGCAAATCAGCCCCATTATCAAGATTGTTTTGGGACCATGGACCCTCAACAAAGTCTTTATCCTTCAGAACCACCTCATATGTTTTGATATGACGAGCTTCCTTGTTGTCCTGCCAAATGATATATAGAATAAAACAACTAGACACTAAATTGCAGCTAGAGTCATAATATTGCAAGCCAAAATTCAGAAAAGAATCCATATGGTTGGCGGTATTGACAGCACAACTTTTACAAGGGATTTTTATTTTCCAATATCCAGTGTTTTTGTTCTCAAAGGAAAAATGAAGTTGCACAACAGTTACGTAAGAATCATAGGCTGGCAGCAATAGGTCAGTTGACAATGAAGTACTTCAACCAAAATTTGCGTGTTAAAAAGACTGAACTACAAGCTATTACCTATGCCAAACTACGGCTAAAAGTTTCATGAATCCATTTTCCTTAGAATACATGAATGACAAAGACAATCACAAGTAGGTAGTGAAAATGTGAGTTTCTAGGCAAGTAAAACTCTTAAGATGGTTTTACTAAGTCACTTGACAACAAAGTGATTCCACTGAGCTATTTGCTTGCATTCCTAGATATAGATTAGGGCTAACATGTGCCTCAGTGATGCCACATGCTAATTTTTAAGAAAAATTTGAGGCTTTAGTTGCCAAAACTAATTAGGCAATCACTCTGTCAAAGGGAAGGATAAAACAAAAGTAACCACAAGGTCTTGGGGAGGTTGGACGCCTGGAAGAACTAGAGGAAGAACCAAAGTAAAATTTTTCTTTGCTTCCCCCACTGCCCACCCCTCTCCTTTCCTGATTTCATAAAAGATAAAAATAAAAAAAAGCTTTTGATAATAGAATACACTTGTCTAAGTGGCTAAAATATTATTTATACTTGTAGACTAAAAGAGATTGATAACATGAACTTATCATTCTGTGATTGCACTTCGGCTGTGTGTACTTTTTAAATTACCGCAATCCACCTGCGATGCTACTTTATTTTCACTTTAGGAGCACAGAACATAAACTTTAATAGGATGATTCTAACGTACAAATAAGAAATCAAACAAGTAATTAGGCTAATAAAGGAGGCGATCTGTTGTTCTCTCTACAAACAGGAGCGGAAAAAACAAAAAACAAAACAAAACAAATGAGAAACAGAATCAAACTCCTATCACCACTGTCCATAGCCTTTTCGGATTGTTTCACACAACTCAACCAGAAGAATTTTATGCATAAGAGATACACCCCAAAATATAACTCCAAAATATTTTTGCACATTGGACGTAACTGCAAACAAGGTGCAATGCTCAAAAAGCATAATTGGAAACCTGGTAAAGCACAACAATCGTAGGCTTCGAGCATCCATAAAGAAATTTGATATCCAAAACTTGGAGCTCCTCAAGCCTGTTTAAAACAATTACAGAAGATATATGGTATAATCAAGAACTCAAAATGCCCATTCAATGAAAGATACAATTGTTTATTGAACAAGAAATATGCAGTTGAGAATAAGGGAATCAAGTATATCATGCTGCCTGGTTCCGAGAGCTTCAAATGCTAAAACCTCAGAACAAGGAAAGTTAACTTTAAAAAACTTAAAAGAAGTTCATGTGGACTATGGTAAAACTCCCCCCCCCCCCCCCAAAGTAGGTGACAGCATGACCATCTCATATAAATCTGTGCAAAAACAGACAGACATGTGCATTTGTCTTGAACATGAAGAAAAACCAACCAAGTTCATGCTTCCCAACTTCTGAGAAATACTTTTGACTATAAGTAAAAGTGTCACTACCTATTACAGTGACACAGAAGTTAGATCAACAATAACAAGAAAAAATACTAAGTAAAACGAGTGTTAAAAACTGCTATATAATTTAACTTCGAATTAGATTCTCTAATCCAGTTCGGCCTTATTCCTAAGAGGAAAAGACAGCTGGCAAATAGAACACTCAACAGAAGGAGAAGCATTTTATAAAGCAACTTTACTTCCCTAAAGCCAACTTAACTACAATAAAAAGTTCAGGATGAGTGATTAAGACCGCCAAAGAAATTCTGAACATAAAATTATGGGACAAGGCAAACAATTTTCTTCTGAAACTATAACCATAATCTCATGCTTGTGTAACTTATTCTGAATGTCCAAGTTATCCATTTTGAATACGTACATCATATTACACATAATCAAATAAATATACATTGCAACATCATTTTAGACATAATTGAAAAGACATTGCCTACTTCAAGGAGAAGGAGAGAAATACAAATCTAATTAGAGTAAACCCATCATACTCCAGAATGCAGAATCATAAGATTAGCCTAACTGCAAAATTCTCCAATAACTAGTCATATTTGAACACCTTCTGGAGCTGTTGTGTCCTCTAAGAGGTCTATTAGAACAATCTATAGACAACAATAAGGTATTTTGATTCATCGTATATGGCAATTCTGATAGGTATTAACAGAGAATAAAGGGGGGAAACACACACACATCAAGAATAGAGATTAAAATTCACACTCAGATTCCTTCTCTGATTCTACCAATGATAGCAATTTTGAGAACTCTTTAGTCAGCAATGAAATGGCTGAGATCATCCAATTTTTTCATTCTAAATCTCCATATTTCTTCTCTCTTTGGTGAGGGGAGTGAGCCAACCCAGAACAAATAATCATCAAAACATTATGCAGTATATCTTTGGCCAAAAAAGAAGGAAAGAAGATTGGCAGTATCTTCATATGAAATAAAATAATGTATCTTTATCGTCTCATTGTTTACCAGCAGAGGAGTTTATGTATAACAATCTATTACGCAAATAACACTTGAAGTATTATACCTAATATTAAATGCTTCCTTAAGCTGGCCTTTGTTGTCAAATGGAATAACCTGGTCAACACAGAAAACATTTATGAATATCATGTTAGTATACATATTATTCAAGTAGGCTCTGGAAGATTAAAGAACCAAATACAAAACAGCCTATAGTACAAATTACATAGAAGCTATATGAAGAATTACCTTGAATAGCCCATCATACAAGTGGAGTCCAATCAGCCTACAATCCGGGTCAATTATGCCAATCTATCATAAGCAAAGGATGAAGAGAAAAAGCCTTGTGAAATCCATTAACTTAGTTTAATAAAACTTGGCCATTCATGTGGTAATGCCAGTTGCATTGTTCTAACCAGTAAAATCATAGACATGTAAATTCCATACCTGACCATTGTCTGTAGGACGACCTATTCGATCAGATACATCTCCCATTGCCCTATGTGGAAAATAGTAGAAAGGATATAGAACATTTCAATGAAACTAAATCAAATGCCTAATGGCTAGCATTTGTAGAAATAAGACTAAAGTGGACATTAGATTAGTGATCAAACCTTGTCACAACTTCTCCTGCCTCAACATCCCATTGGAGAACACAAAATTTATATCTTTCCGTTGCAAAGAATAGAAGATCTTGAGTTTCCCCCTATCAACATGGAAAAGAATACAGCAACAAGTTCAGTGACATTTTGTAACAAATATCTCAGGGAAAAAAATTTAGAGAGCAAGTTGAAAACTCACATGAGGACGGAATAGCTCAAGTGTTGCAATTCTTCCATATATTGGCACATCTAACATAGGCTGTGAATGCATGAATAGTTAAAATCAGTTTAAAATATGTCATAGACAATTGAAATGTTTCGACTAGAAAATAATAAAGAGCTCATAATAGATTAGTAAATCCATACTTTGAACAGTAAAGCACGAGGTTAATAATGTGTAATAGAAAAAGGAATTGGAAATGCACATGCTACTAAAGTAGTAATTTGAAATATTGCCAATTATTACCAGTAACTAATAGGTTTTGTGGTAAATAAATACCAAACATTCTCTAGAAAAATTATTCACACAGAGCGTATTCAGAAATTTCCAGCAATATCAATAATATAGTTCTTTTAGTTCCTGAATTTAATTTTCAAGAATATTCTTCTGAGATTTACATTTACCCACACTATCTTGATGTGTCAACCAAATATACACTTGCAAGAAAAAAGTACCAACTCTACTTCACAGCTTGACTATATATCAAATTCTAGAACCTCAAAAGGAGTACAAACCTGTAGACCTTGGCGTGTAAGTAGATGAATCTCGATCCTTGTGCATTTCCTGACAAAATTTCGACGAGTTAATATAAACATTCTCAAGAAAAATGTACATAAAAGAAAAGAGGGAATAAAACACAGCACCCAAAGAGAAAGAGAAAATTTTAAAATATTATTTGTTCACAGAGATGGACAAAGAAACTTAAATTTGGAAATTTTGTAACTCTTTCTGCCTTACTGGTCAAGTTAGTTTTGAATTTATAAACTTCTTTCCATATATTACTTTGTTGTATAAATCCCCATGACCAAAGATCCATCAGAAAATATTTACATGATATGCCAAATTAAGTAATCAAAAGGTATAATGAAATCTTGTAAGAGTTAAGAGACATAAAGTGCAAGAGAGATTTAGGAGATGGAATATTTTAGCAAGTATAGGTACAAGCAAGTAACCTTTCGGATTGGGGGCAATCTCATGTCAGAATGTAGCTATATTCACTGTATCAATCTCACAGAATGAATAAATAAATCACCATGCAAGTAGACCAGACATTTTTCATTTTGTGTAAATTATTAACACACTGCCTAAATGTTCATGCAATTCACAGGAAGTGTAACTACAAAACAACTAAAAGAAATCAATCTTCTAGACATAATCAGGAAAACTTCAGCACATATAACACCAATTTCTTGCGAGGAAATTTAACCTTCACAGAAAGAAATGCAAGTATCACACACAGAAAACAAAGGCATCTTTCTTTTTCATTCTACTCCTCTTGAGGTCATGCTCAGTAACCACGAAACAGTCTCCTTTCTAATTAAATAACCACTGTAATCTTGGCCAACTCCTATCAGTAACTAGCCTTCCCAAAAGAAATACAAGTATCACACATGAAAACAAAGGCATCCTTCTCTTCCTTTCTAATCCACTTGAGATCATAATTTGCTAAGCACAAAACTGAGTCTCCTTTCTAACTAGATAACCCTTATTAATCTTGGCCAACTCCTATCAGTAGGTATCCTTCTGTATTCTAGTCTTATTCATACAACCTGTCAGCCTGTTCTCATATTCTAGCAATGTCAGTGTCCGAATACAACAGTTACAACTATTGTCTCCCAAGTATCTGTTCAAACTCTGTTTATGACTTCATTTTACTACTGTAACAGTTATCCGTACAAATGGCTTTAGCTGGGTTAACATTTCATGCACGATAGTCAAAAAATTCTTAATGCACTCCTCTCTTCGAAATTGTTAGGCTCCTAAAGTTAAAAGAATTACAATATATTCAACCCCCCTCTTCACAAAAACAAGATACCTTCTCCCTGTTGAAGAAACTTTTGCAATTTAGGATTAAATGGTTTGAGTAAGACCTACTCAGCATCCTATCCAAATAGATTTTCAGAAGAAAAATTCTGGCAGATTCTCTTCTTCAAGTTGTAACATTATTTCAATTCCCACCATATAATTCCCTATTTTGATCTGTCTACATTCCAGGAATCATAGATCCACAGACAAAATGCAGCAAGAGTCAGGCAGACCAGCATTTTATCTATGTAACAAATATCCAATCACACAATCTAAGTGTGTTTTTGGACTGGAATTTTTTTTGAGATTGCTCAATTTTTTTGGATTGCAAAAAACAATGAATAAAGTGGGAACAAGTTAAGAAGTTGTCTAAGTAAGTGGGGGATAAAAATAATATATTTTATTAATAAAATGATGATATTGTTATTTGAGTTATATATATTTATATGTATATATTGAATATTTATAATAAGTGGGTGAATTTTTTATATATTTTTTTGCCAACTCACTAGACATGAACATAAACAGTGTCATGTCAGGTGTCCAAACAAGTACGCAGCATTTTTTTTAGTTTGAGTGAAATTTTGAAAACTAATTTCAGTCCAAAAACAGCCTAAAAAACAGCCTAAGGTACTTTACGACCTCCCGTAAAACACAAGATGGATTCTGCTCTGCCCCTATCCTTCAAGATTATACCATACATGCAATTCTCACTTTTTTTTTAATCTAAAATATTTGCTATGTTTTAAAACTAAATTAGCAGTTCATTCTCCCTGTTGTGCCATAGATTATTACTTATAACATTCAACATAACAGAATACAATCATGCATTTGTATTTGGACAGATGTATTAACACATTAATCAAGCAAAGTCCCAAATAAGTTCTGTGAGAGAAGAAATGGTGTTAATGGAAACAGGCAGAGAAAAGAAAAAGGGGAAACTTCATCTAGCACATTTGATGTAAAGAGGCCAAAAACCCGGCATACCCCGAAGAAGCACAAAAATGAAGAAATTACCCATGAAAAATCAAACGCAAAAGCGAAACAGCAATAATAAAATTTGCATGTACCCAGATTGATGCTACGCTTTGTTCACAATAATAAAGAAACCAATTGAAATATTCTTACGCAAGGATGAGATTAAGTTCCTGCGGACCAGTGAAATTGCCTACGCAGGAGTGAGTTACATTGGTTGGCTTGTGAGCCGTCACAACATAGTTCCATATACTCATTTCCCTCAATCCCCTGTACTACAGAACCTCAAAAAGGCAAGACTAATTTCCAATCCCCCCAAACCCTAGAAAGTTTCTGTCTCTCTCTCTATATATATATGCTGTATGTATTGAGCGGTGCTTGGGTTCCCACTAGGAGTTTGAGGGTTTATATGGAGCTCCTGCTGCGACAACGGTGACAATCTGATTTCTGAGAGAGCCACCTTTCTAGACAGATATCGGATGCATTCATCGTACGACGCCGTTCCCTGATTTGGTAAGGAAATTTACTCAGCCGGATAACCAACCACGTCATAATTTGAAACCGTTGAAATACCATGTTCCCACTAAATACATCTTAGGAAAATTGGCCGGTTTAGTCTCTTATCTATTTTCAATAATTAATATAGGTCCATAATCTATTTTTTTTTATATGTCAAGTCCCATAACTTTTTACGACCTGCCAATTAAGTCCTTCCGGCAAAAATTTTGAATTTTTCGGCCAAATTTCATTACGTGCCGATCGCGTGATGAAATTTCGGGGTAATATCATCCACCCACTGTTCATAAACCCAAAAATTTTAAGGATACTTTTATACTTGAGCATTTGGAGTATGGAAGAATATGTAAAATATAGAAGAATCTGGGACAATACAGAAAGATCCCTAAAATTTTTGGGTTTATGAACAGTGGACGAACGATATTACCCCTAAAATTTCATCACGTGGTCGGCACGTGATGAAATTTGACCGAAAAATTCAAAATTTTCGCTCGAAGGACTTAATTGGTAGGTCATAAAAAGTTATGGGACTTAGCAGGTCAAAAAAATAGTTTGTGGACCTATGTTAAGTATTAAAAATAGATAAGGGACTAAACCGGCCAATTTTCCATACACTTGTTAATTTTTCCCACTTTTATCTTCATTAAAAAAAAAAAATTAATCCAAGATAAAGTGATAGTTTAATTGGCCTCGTTATTCACTTGATTTATCAATTAAAATATATCTATTTTCAACCTATAGATAATACATTTATTATTTAGCATTATATATATGAAAAGTAATTTTTAATCAGGTTTTTTTACTTTATCATCTTATAAGATTTATATATCATATATTACAATTTTTTTTCTTTTTTTGTTAATCCTCTTAACTTACTACTGTACCCCTTCACTATTATTTTCTTTATAAAATAATCTCTTGCTATATAGAATGCACCCGGAAGATATTTTCACATCCCATTATAATCAATTCCATCTTAAAATTACCTCAATAATTATATCTCTCAACTTACAAGAATCCCATATTGAAAGTTTATGTATTCTTCCTTACTTTTAGACCTATAAAATTATTAAAATAATAATAATTAAGGTAAGCGAACTCTATTGTTTGACTTTGACATTTTTATCAATTTTGACCTGATTTTTACAATCTTAAGAATTGGAGGAGCTCTTTAGCTTTGCTTTTGAAAGAAGGCAAGATAAGGATCAAAGACTTAATTGGAGAAGAACCCATCTAGAGGCAAACTCTTCCTGGAGATAGATTCATCCACATCATAATTGGCACCTACCATTTTAGTCCAAACCTCATTACTAGACTTAAGCTAACAACATGCTAACACGTAGTAAAACTACCATGGAACAACATAATAATTTGGTAACACAAGAACAAACAGTTAATCAAAGGCCAAGAAACATACACACCAGTAGCCCCTAACTATCATTTCATCACACCCAACCATTTATTCGTCGAATCTGAACATCCTTCACACAATACTTGGCCCTCAGCACTCATCCCCTATTCCAAACTTACATCCTAACATAGAACCTCTACCAAGATTAAAAAAAAAAAAAAAGCACCAAATACTCCTTGGACATAAATCCTATTCGCAGGTAAGATAAACAATCCCTAACTCGTTCAATGGCAAATCAACTAGCAAAGGAAGTTTGTAATAATGAAATTTTAAATGATCTCAAAGTTTTGAGCAATATTCAGTTTATTCTTGATCATCTTGATGATTTCAAAGAATTCTTTAGTTCATGAAAGGAGACGCAATTGATTAAAGAAACCTCAAATAGCATATTAGAGAAGGTGTCACCTTACCTTGGTGTAAGAGTTCACAAATTAGAAAGAAGAGCTCAATTCCATTAGCAACCACCGCTAAGCTAATTCCTTATTATCAAACACAACTTTTGGCCCCTGATTGCAAAAAATAGTTCTTTTGTGAACCTCCACCACAGGCAAACATATACCATATAGCTCAAAGATCTATTTGATAATGCGTAAGTCCAAGACATGTGTGATCAATTTCAAATCATTCTAAACAATTGTGTCAAATACCTAAACTTTATTGTAATATGGTCAAATGCAATCCTTTGAAAGAACATTACCAAATGGTGTCCTTGGCAGAAGGATTTAAGCTGCAAATAGTTCAATGTTACACATGCCCTATTGATCATGCGACCCACCTAAATGACTTGACAAAGTCCATGATGATGTATGCTGCCAATGATATGATTTTATGTAGGTTTTTTCAAGTATGTTAGTTGGACAAACATTTAATTGGTTTTTTCTCAATTTCCCCTTTAAGTATTGGGTCTTTTTCTTATATTGGATAACCTTTTCTTCAACACTTTGTATTGGAAGCAGAGCTCAAGAGAAAACAAGAATTCTTTTGTTGAGAGTATTTGACAAAGAACATGAGAATCTTTGGCAACATACTTGAGGAGATTTAGTAATGAAATGTTACAGGTTTATAATTTGATTGAAGAGACATATATAGAGGTATTTAGTAATGGCCTTCGTCCAGGACGTTACTCTAAGAATTTTAACGTCCTTAACCTCAAAAGTTGAAGCATTATTTGATAGAGTTTGCAAATGAATGGATCAAGGGAGAAGAGATTGAAAAATCAAAGAGAGAGGTTAGATAACTTGAAAGAGAAGAATTATGGAAATCATATAGCAGAGGAAGAAGGTTCGAGGACAAACCTTATCAATATTCATCAAACTTCCAAACTCATCTACCTACCAATCAATCGTATGCATTTGACAAAAGGCATATATTTTAGATGGAAGAAACTCCACCAGAGGATTCAAACAAATAGGACACAATAGAGGATTCCCTCAAAAGACAAACAAGCTTGCAATGTCCCCCAAGATATTTCAAAAATGATAAATTCAAGGGAAACACTCATTAGCCATCAAGACATGATCCATCAGCAAAAAAACAAATACTCTACAAATACCCCGTCAAAGATACATAAAGTTGTTAATCAATTTACTTCCATTGAACACTAAATGTGCTTTTATCTTGCAAGTAGTAAATGATTTAGACATTTTCCCACCTCCCAAGCCCATTATGATGCTAAAGGAAAAGAGGAATACCACCAAGTTTTATGTATCACAATGATGTAGGTCATCACATGGATGCATGCTTCAATTTAAAAAAGAAACATTGAAAAATAAATTCAAAATGAGATTTTGCAAAAATATGTTGACGAATTCGAAGTGGAAGAAATAAGGGGCAACTAACAACAGAAACTAGAAGAACAACTAAAAGTTATTAATATGATTTTTGGGACAAGTTCAAGGATTCAAACAATAGAGAGAAGAGACAAAGAACATCATATGTTAATGACAATTTCTCATATGTATTCTCTTTGAACATAGAAGGATGTACAGTGACAAGGATCTTAGTTGGTGATATTACATGAATTTATGTGTTTTGGACCCTCTATGCTTAACATTTAATACATCCACTCTACCTTTCTTATGATTTTTATGTATTATTTTAGTTTATGAGGGTAATTTGGATTATTAAGATTTAATGGTCTTGAT
>JAXGGT010000001.1:13003131-13020462 GCA_035583425.1 Marsdenia floribunda
AAGTCCTAAGAATGGTTGAGAGACATATTAAATACTAAGTATTAAGGGTCCAAAATATATAAATTTATATGTTATCAGTACTGAGAAAGGGAAAGGAGGAAGACAAAAGAAAATCAGATTTAAATATCATATATGTATGAAAAAAGAAGGAAGGGAGAAAATTAACCAAGGTTCCCATCGGTCGTCAACTTACATGAACTTGGTCGTGCAGGAAGGCTCCATCGGCCTCCGATCGTCCTTAGGACTTAATTCTATCAATTTCAGCGTTCGGGATGCAGTGAAATAGATAGTCTGCAGCTGCCCCAGCTGAATTGATCAATTCTCCATCCTTGATAGACCAATTGGGTCTAAATAAATCCTCACCCAGATCACTGATCGGTCTCGGAATTTGGCTGCTGCTAGCTGCAGGAAAATGTGGGATTGGCTGTTCGGGTTGCAATATCTCCACCTCCTTATCAGCATGGGTCCTTGCAGCCTCTTTTGGAAAACCTTTGGCTTGCTCCCCCTGGGTGGCCAGGACACCTTCGGGTACCGGAGGACTCTCCACCTGGGCTGCTTCTTCGATGGCCTCCTGAAGATTGGCTGGCCGTTCATCCACCAAAACAGTGGCTGACTTACTCCGCTTCGGTTGGCTGGATACTGTTCGGAAAGCCTTCCTCTTCTTTGTAGCCACAGATGGCCCTTGAACAGGTGTAGTGGAGGTTGCCCCTGAAGCCAGAGAGGGAGAACCCTTCTTCCCCCTCGCAGACATCAACATCTGGATCATGTTGCTTCCTGCAAAGATAAAAGTCAAGAAATCAGTTACAAAAGGGAAAAAATATAGAATTATTGAAAATTACAATTAAGAGAAAAAGTATATTACTTAATCTCTTTATATTGAAGACCCCGACAGAATGCAGATTTGCATCCTGGAAGATGGAAGAGTTCCAATTCTCCCCAATCGACCATACAAAATCCAACTCGTCGATTTTCCTTATTATTGATTCGTCGATCCCATCGGGTGAGTCGTTATTCAAGGATTTGCTATAATTCCACTGAATCATAAGTGGGCTAAGGACTGGGTGACTAATGAAGATAAACTCTTCTTTCCACCCGTGGATACTAGAAGGAGTCCTGAGGAGCTCCTTTGCCCCTGGACGACGCTGGGCATAAAACCAGCCCCTACCGGTGTCTAAGCTATACTTCTGCATCATTACAAAATAATGCCGAAAAAGTTCTAAGCTAGATGGCACCCCGCAGACCCTACACAGTATTTCGAAACCTAGAATTGTCCTAATGCAGTTGGGTGTCAATTGGGCTAATTGTATTTGCCAATACGTACAAATTTCCTCGATAAAAGGAAGGAGAGGAAACCTGAGTCCAGCCTTCAGCTGAGCAATGTATACACCTATGTGGTGTTTTGGGTTCTGGCAGATGGGCAGGTCCTCACGAAACTGATACCTAAAGTTGGGAGGAAAACCATATGATAGAAGAGTTAAAGTGATCGGAAAGGGCAAGGCAGTAGTTTTTAAGAAAGAAGGGTCTTTCGGCTCTACCCCCTTATTTGGTTTTGGGTTTGGAGCCCTTAGAGCCTTCGGTTCTACATGAAGCGAAGACTCCCGAACGCTAGACTCATTTACATAAGGGAAATCGAAGATGTTATTCAGACAAGAATACCTAATTGACTTAGGGTTCCCATCTTTGTCATCTACAACCCCGATCCTAGTGACGGTAATTCCCTCTATAGTGAACTTCTCTATCGTACCACTACCAGATGAACCCCCAACCTTAGCGGACTCGACATTCTGGGCCCTAGAACGTGTGATCCTAATGGGCATTTCTACGACTGTATCAGATGAGCTAGAAGGCGAATTGCCTGCACTCTCACTCCTAAAACTCACGTTTTGACTATCAGTAGCTCTCGAATGCGACATGATCGATATCTGAAAGAAAAAAGAGAAAAAGCAAAAGCAAATCAGTAAATATTTACGAAATACCTTTTAAAGGAGCATTCTCCATTTGAAAGAGTAAAGGTCAAACCTTAAACTCACAAGATAGCAAAGATACCTGATGGGAGAAAGATATTCGGCAAAGAAGGATAGAAAGAAAGAAGATCGCAAAGAAATTGCAAAATCTCAAAAGCACTGATGTATTCAAGAAAATTCAGAATGTAGAAAAAAGAGTAAAGGTGAATAAGAAATGACTATTCACCGTATTTATAGAAAAATTTTACAAAGAATAAAACTGTAAGTTACCGTTACGCTCGAACGGTTACTTTCGTTCAGTAAATACACCCGAACGGTTACATTTTCCCTTCGGCCTCTTAGCCATTGTAACGGCTCAATCGGGTAACTGCAAGAGCAGTTAATGCCAACAGTTGTAACTCCTTCAGATTATGCACGATGGTGCAAATTTAATTCCCAGAAATTATTTTCATTCTGATTTTGTTTTGTTAAAAAAAAAAAAAAAAAACCCTTTATGGTGCCCGCACACCAATTTCACAATACTGCCCCTGAGGCTAAAACTTCTCACAGCATTTTCAGAAATTTCAATTGTTTTGATTTTGTTTTGTTAAAAAAAAAAAAATGCTTATGGTGCTAACCACACTAATTTTACATTTATGCCCTTGAGGCAAAAATATCTTGAAAACAATTCATCTTCATGCATCTTAAAAGGTAGCTTAAAAATCTCCCTTTTAGATATTTTAAGGTGCTTTACTTAATTTACTTGGAGGGTAAGGAACCTTGACCTCCCAAAATTAAATATCTTTCTTATGATTTTCATCTATAAAAGGAAGCTTTCATGACCAAACAAAGGGAGAATCTTCTCTTCGAGCATCTTTTACTCTCAAAACTCTCTCTCTCTCTAAACATCTTTTTACAAGAGTTTTCTCCAAGATTTCTTTTATCTTTAGGAGGTTTTTTTACCACCCTTTCATGCCTTCTTCCCATCGGATTCACCTATTGGAATCCATTTCAATCCATTTTCCTCTTAAACACAATTTTAAAATACCTTTTGAGGGAGAGATTTAATTCGTACATTACCCTTTTTCCAAGCTGCACTTTGATATTCCCATCAGAATTATCAGTTTTCCCATCGGGAAATTGCTTTTCTCATAGGGATACATTTTCATCTCCCCAATCTTTGAGAAGGGTTTTATCTTATTGCATTTTCCGCAACATCAGGCACCAGAGCAACAATCAAAATTTTGAAATAATTTGGTCAGAAGGACTAATTTAAGTAAACAAAAATTGTTACGGGACTAATTGAAGTAAAAAAAAAGATATAGGATCTTATTTAAGAAATTAAAATAGTTATAAGAATAAATAGGTAAATTTTTCTAATAAAAAAAATTAATTTTACAATTTTAAAAATTATTTAGAGACAAATTAATAAAAAAATTAAAACTAATTTTATTAAATGGTTATATATATATATTTTGAGGTGGTATTCCAGGTCTTTCCGACCTAAACTAATCCACTCAAAGAGCCCCAATGGTGTGGGTATATTAACACTTGCGAATATATCTTGAACTGTGGAATATTCGGTTGAGGTTCAAACTCTTAACCTTATGACAAATTAAGAGGTAAGAGAGAAACTCTTAAATCAATAGGTCAAGAGAGGAACTTGTGTCTGGGATAAATGGTTATAAATTTGGGATAAAAATTATATAGAGATAAAAAAATTAATAAAAAAAAAATAAAAACTAATTTTATTATATGGTTATAAATTCGGTATCAAATATACCAATTTATGAAGACGTTAATCTACATTAGAATCCCTGCGTGAATCATAGTATGCTCCATTTTTATGTACCTGACCCCACCTATGAGGTAGTCTCCAAACTTTTGGATGAGAGAGTTCACGTGGCTAATCCCAAGTATGGGCTGTTCTGGAATTTTCTTTCAGACGTAAAACGACAAAGCCCCTGTCGTCAGGAAACGTAAGAGAATCATTAACAACTTACATATTTCTCAATAATGTCCTATTTCTTTACAAAAAGAAGGCAAAAGATAAAGGGGGATTCTTGCAAGTTTCTACAATCTTTTCTCGCTCTGTTTTGGTTCTGCAGGTAATGTGGTGCAGGCTCTTTTATTTATTTATATATGTTTATATATATTTATTTTGTCAGAATTTTAACGGAGAATTTGGATAAGCTGAGGTTGTTCTTAGATTTTTTGATCCCATGATATATATATATGTGTGTGTGTGTGTGTGTTTTTTTTTTTTTTTGGTATGAATTTGGAGAAATAACATTGAGCGCACGCTGGGAATTGATTTTTCTTTGATTGGCTTTCCCTTGAGAAAATTTGTACCTTATTTTAACGGGGTATCAAATATTACATGCAGGTATGTCGTTTTCACGGTTTAGTTTGCTTTTCAGTTTTGGGAATTTTCTGATGGATACGTTTTGGGGATGAGAATGATTTTGTATGGTTTGTCGAAGCACCTTAAATTCAGGGTTCATAAAGTTTGACAGTTAAAAATTATTTGATGTTCGTCGCTTTGTTGGTATGTGGATGATGTTATGCTACGTCTGTATGGGGTGATTTTATATGTTTGTCAGGGTTAAAATATTTATTTTCCATTGAATCGTATGAAATTTTTTGACAATCATTGCTTGAAGGCAACAAAGATTAAACTTTTATTGATTTTCACATCTGGAAAAGAAAATGAATAATGTCTTTTAGGCATCTTGTAAGATAGAAAAAGTATGTGGTAAGGATAATGCAGACAACAACCCTTCCAAAGCCGAAGACTACATGATTAACGGTTCTTGTTGCTCTGATGTTGACCCTAATTTATTGCGTATTAAGATTTCTTGTGCTGATCAAAAAATGTTTTAAGTGTACTCACACAAGTTCTTTCAGTTATTAGAGTGAAAATTATTCCTTTCTGTACACTTTCCCTTTTCTGATTCTAGTGATACTATTGAAGAACTTATTAGGGTCTTCTCTGTAGTCTAGTTTGTTCAATCTGTCCTTTTTGTTTCTTTCTATTATACAATCTAATTTCACGAGACCATCTTGCTCTGCATGATTGGTTATCCAATAAATATTCATCTTTTTTGAACGATGTGCGGTCCTGAATGCTTTGTGTTATTGTAATAGTGAATATTGGGAATTGTAGTTTTTATGCAACATGTTTTGAATTATTAGTATAAAATGTATATTGCCTCTTTAATTTTTGTCCTATATAGGAACCATGACAAGAGTGTTGAAGAGTATGTAGTTTCTTGAAATTTGGATTGAAGCTGTAGGCTACTCATGGAGCTTCTTCCTTTTTCCTGGGTTTACATTTTTAGAGTTTTTACTTTTGTATTCCTTTTTTAGGGTTTACTAGTGAAGATTGGTCCTTTTTCTTTTACGGATTTAAGTCTGACTGGTTGAACTAGATTTAAATCTTGTACTTGTTTATTTCTTTCTTTGTTGTTAGATAACTTATTATATTACCATTGAATTTTGCTACTTGGCAACGAATCCAGCAAGTGGTGTTGGATCCACCCCTATTTTTGTGTTCTGTTAGTAGAACCATGGAAAAGTACCAAGTGCTTCTCAGGCTATCAGTTATTTAGTATTTTGTTAGTCTTTGTTTTCATTTGAGAAAAATCTTGATATCTGAATTCATCTATGTATACTTAACCTTTTGTTTCCAACCAGTTGTTCTGAAAAGTAATTTTTAAATTTTGAAGGATATTCTCTGATTCTGACTGCTTTAGGACCTGATGGAAATTATGTCCTACAAAGCCCAAGCTGAACTACTTCTGAGGAACTATGTGCTTACAGATTCTCGAATTCTATACACATCCATTATTGGTGGCATTTGTGCTTGCAAAATGGTATGAATGCATAAAACTTGAATACTAAGGCTGTATTTTAGCAAAGTGCTTTTTTTTTTTTTTTTTTTAGTTAAACTTATTTTGGAAAAAAAAAAAAAAAAGAGGTGGAATCATGTTTTCTAAAATGTAATTTATGTTTTGTAAGTTGTTATTTTGATATATTTTTGTATTGTCTCCATTAAAAAATAGCATTTTGATATAATATTAATGTTATTGAAGTTTACAAGGTAGCAAATGTCTTTTACATTAAAATAATGTGTAAATTATGTAGTTGGTTGATCACGAAATTCAGATAAAATGATATGAATCGGGGCTGTGCTTTTGTTAGAAGATCTATGAAATGCTTGTGCAAACAATGGATTGTTAAGAAAATATGAGGTTCCTATTTCTGTGAAATATTATTGTCATACTGATTTGTGTATCTCAAGTGCAGAAACATGTAGATTTGCATTGGTTCTCTGTCCACCAACAACATTTTCTGCTTTGATTTTGTCTGTCAATCCTTTTGAGGGTTCCTGTCATGTTGGTTGACAAAATTGATTGAGTCTACTAAATGGACTTTGCCTTTCTTCAAGTTCTTCCTAGTGTTTTCTAGGTTTGGGGGACAAAGATACGTGACGTCTACTATGGAAGCTACTGGGGTAGCCTTTGCATTTTAAACTTTCCAGCCAACAAACCCATTTTATTTTTAGGTGTTGTCCAAATGGCTGCATTTTTACCAACTGAAAAGGCCATTTTTTGTTTTTTTTTAATCGGTAATTAAAAAACACTGCCAAAGTACACCCTAAATCACAAAGAACATCTACTTCATCCTGAGCATGTTTATAGGGAATATAATTATTATTTGACATGATAGAAGGGGTTTAGGGCAATAGAACTCAATCGTTAGGCCTAAACTATGGTATGTTGATGATGGAACAAAGGACAAATTTCTAGCCTAAAGCCAATGGAAAAAATTCTGAATGATAATAGTGAACAATGTCTAACACTAACATTTAGTGCCTATTCATAGATAATTTTAATCCTAATATTACATGAAGTCCTGAACAAATAAGGAAATGTTGTTAAAGCCTAAAACTTAAAAAAAAAAAAAAAAAAGCCTAGAAGACCCAATACATTGAAATAAGAAAGCATAAAATAAATAATAACGATATCAAAAGGATAAAAGCTGCACTCTCATGTTCTTTTAGGTATATGTGGAGCTGTAATCGAACCGAATACCTCATGTTTTAGTTTGGTTTGGTTTAATTTTTGAGCATTGTCGAACCTAAACATAATCGAGCATGTGATGTTTGAGCTTGTTTGATTAATTATTCGAACACTATTTCGATTAATTTTTGAAACCTAAAATCTTATTCGAATTTGTTTGATTATTTATTTGTATAGGTTGAAAATCATATTCGTTTAATTTTTAGTTAGTTTGAACTTTATTTTGCGCTTGAATATAGATTATATTTTGAAAAATTTATAAAAAATATTAATTTAAATGGTAAAATATTAATAAATACAATAATTTATATAACGTTTATATAATAATCGAGCTTGAAAAAATGTTTGAATTTGTTTGTTTAATAAACAAACGAACTTTAATCAAACATAAACGAGTTCGATCAATTTTTGTTCACAAACGTTTGGCTCATTTATAGCTGTAGGTATCTGTTTTTCTTTTTATGGCAAGATATTGAGTGTGTTCTGCTTGTTGGTATAATTTCTACTGCTTAATGTCTTTGTTTCAGGTATATGATTTTAGTCAGTCCATTAGTGTCTTCTATATGAAGAGCTATTCTAACCTCTCAAGACCTCAGAAGATTGAATGGAGTAATCGGTAATTTAAAAGTTTCTGTTTTGCTCTCTGAAATATCCAGCAATGACTCTTGTAATCATTCTTCATTTGAATATTCCATATATTTTTCTATCTTGCAGTGCCATATCAACATTCCATGCAATATTCATTGCTACTATGTCTCTCTACTTTGTGTTTTGGTCTGATCTATATTCCGATCGTCGACTTACTACCCTTATTACTCTCCGGCATTCAATGTTCTCTACATTCTCTCTTGGTGTAAGTTTCATCATATTTTTGTTTAAATAAACATTCTAGATTCTACTTTTCTCTGAAACAATTGTTGTCCAGAATGTTTGATTGATCTAGCATATATTTTTGCATGGACTTTGTTAATTCAATTCCAACCTTACAGTTTCGTTATTTTCCTGACTAGGTTATAACAACATAAGCCATTCAATTCCATGAATGAAATGAAGCAGTATTTTGAAGCAAAACAATCTGTAGAATTATGACATGATATGATTTTGAGTGCTGATAATTATTTCTATCTAATGAATGTTGAAGTAAAACTTTAATATGAGCTGTTTTTTTGGTAGTTGTTATTATCCTGAAACAGAGAATGAAAAATTAATGGAAACGTGAATTATTCATATCTCTAAATACATGACATATTTAACATCATCTTGTTCCTTTTTTTTTCTCCCCCTTTTTGGCAATTTAGCAGTGGCTTGCACTTTGAAAGTTAAACCTGTGCAAGTCAAAGCATTTTTAACAGGAATTAGAGTGCTGGTATTTAAAGGGAAAAGGAAAGTAAATCATAAAGCAGAAGTCTATCAGAAATTTGACACTTTAAGTTTTCATTGGGCAATTAGAACTTCCAAAGCAATCTCTTCAAATTGTTAAAAGAACCATATTAACTTTGAATTGCAAAATGTTCTAAGTGTCTGGAAAGTTGTCTAATCCTTGAATAATGCAAAGTTGCAAACCAACCAAGGGAACTCCTGAAAAAAATTATGGATTTGAAGCCCTAATGGGCAAGGAAACAAGAGGACACAGATGATTTGCTAGATCTGTTTATATTGGACTTGTGGGGATAATCTTTTACTAAGTCATCCTAAAAATTAGGTTTTCAAGTTGATGTAAGTTTCAGACTTGTTCTATGGATATTTACCAGGGTATATTGTTAGAGATTATTTGAAATGGATATAGAGCTATACTGCGTAACTGAACATGTTATTAATACTCTGAAGAACTTCATCTGTGTGCATATATAGATTCTTTCACTTTTTTTAACCTATCTGGACTACTTAAAGAGAGTTCCTCTGAAATTACAGTGGCATACTGTAACCTTTAGCTTTCATGACAATACATACATTTTTCTCTTAATTGTGTCACATCATAGCTGAAAGTTCATCTTGCTTTACAGAGCTTTGGATAAAAACTCAAGCAGAAGTTTCTAGTGGAAAATATGTATATATGTTCCATATTACTCTAATGAAGATAAAGTTCCTTTTCTAATTGAAGCACATATAAATTTGCATAATGTTTGATTGATAACTTAGTTTTAACAGCTCAAACATTACGTAATATTTTGTGTACTTTTGATAGGTTTCTGTTGGTTATTTCCTTTGCGATCTTGGGATGATCATCTGGCTATATCCTTCTCTTGGTGGATTGGAATATGTAAGTACATATCTGTAGACCCAGATTTTGTCTTCTTCTAATACTGCAATTTGTTTCCACAACACTGGAGGCACCCTCAGCCTACTTTTCTTTTCCCACAAGTTACTACAACATGTAGGTGAAATATTGTGGTCTTTAACTCACGTGGCCTCTGTTTCAGGTTGTTCACCATCTTCTTTCTATGGTATCTGTGTTGTATGCTATGCTTACTGGTGAAGGACAAGTTTATACATTTATGGTCTTATTGTCTGAGGTGACCACTCCAGCAGTCAATCTGAGATGGTAGTGTCGCATTGTAATCTTGGAACAGTATTAGTTACTATAATCATTCTGGAACAAATTACTAATGGAAAAAACTGTTTTCTTTTCTTTATGTTTCCTGTTGTTTGGTGCTGTTTCCATGAAAAGGTACCTTGATGCAGCTGGAATGAAAAAGTCAAGATTATATGTTATTAACGGACTCATGATGTTCTTGACATGGCTGGTGAGGAAAATAGCTATGTTGATTTTTTTTTTTTTTTTTTACTTTTAAAGTATTCTTGTAAATATGCATCTTGTTTAATTAAGCCTCAAAACTATCTTTTTCTTGACCTCAGCAAATGTTATTTCCGCAGGTTGCCAGGATTGTCTTATTTATGTACTTGTTCTACCATATCTCCGCACATTATGATCAGGTAATATAAATAAATTAGCAATTACCTCTTCTCAAAAAACTAATTTGCCCCTTCGTGCTTGTTTTCTCTTACTTGCATAGTTCCTTTTGGATGCAATCAACAATGCCAAATTTAATAAACATGGTAGGAAAAGAAATCCAAGAAAACATCCTCAAGCTTTAATTATCTTTACACCTTCCCCCTACTGCAAGAAAGCGAAAAAACAGAAAATATATGTAAAAGCATATGAAGGTTCTCCAACCTTTCATATGCGCCATAGTGATCTACAATTTATGTTAAATGATACAATTTTGAATACAGATCGACAGGTTCCAAAAGATTGCTTTTGAGATTGAACTAAGAACCATAAAACTGTCACCTGACATATCCCTTATGACTCTGGTAGTTAATGACAAACATCTCTTCTCTGGAACAGGTGGTGCAGCTACATAAATTAGGGTATTTTTTGGTAATGGTAGTCCCATCAGTGCTTTCAATCATGAATTTTTTGTGGTTTGTGAAGATTACGAAGGGGCTGCGAAAGACACTGAAAAGGGGCACTGATAGTTGAATCACCCAATAAAATAGAGTTGGCCACTATTTTTTCCATGTACATTCACCTGTACATCCTCTGAATCCAAAAAGAAGGGATAATGAATGTGTAAATATATAGTTCTTTGATAACTACAAAGGTCAAAAATTGGGGCTTTGTAATCTGAAAATTACCTTTTATGAAATAAAAAGTGCTGCAGAACTGTTTTCCATATGAACTGTGGGCTTTTTTGATCTTCAGTTTTACTTCTACCTGAAATATTTAGATGTACCAGTACTGTAAATCTGAAAGTCTTTTGTAATAAACATTATGGTCTTTGCAGCAGTAGCAAGGATATGGGAACAAAGAGAGTGCATTTGCAAAAGAAAATTGGATTTTGCTGGCACTGAATTTTCTGCTTATTCTTCTAGACGTGTATATCTGTATATATATATATATGTATATGCAATTGATGAATAATTCATAAAAAAAAGAACATTATGTCAAAGGAAAAACAAAAGAGAGAGAGAGCAGGAAAACAAGAACATTATTTATTGAAACTCATTTGGATTACAAAGTATCCATAGGTTTGGACTCTGGTATGAAGAGAGAGAAGGAAAAAAAGAACATTATGTCTTGGGTTTGTTATTTTTATAACAAATTAGGGTTAGATTTTTGAGTCATTTTTTAGAAGTGGCATTCCGTTCTTACTGCCAATCTAAAATGCAGAGAGAAAAAAAAAAAATAATAGTTTTTCTTAGAGTCATAAAAATCACAGTTTTTGGGAGAGATCATATAGTTTCGGATATGTCAAATGTTAAAGAAAATAATATAGAGTTTTCTTTTGGTTTGTTCTTTATGGTTCACTTGAATTATTGTATCTAACTTTAATTGTTTTTAAAATATTTTAGAGTTCATTCCATAATTTTTCACTATATTATTTTTTAGGTTAAATCTTGTGTTGTATTTTTTTCTTAAAATTTTACCTTTATTTATATATGTGGGTTAATTTGAATCCTTGGAATATTTTTATTGGGTCCCAACAAGGGCTGTTATAACTTTTTAGAGTACTATTGCAACCCAATAATACCATCACAACCAAAAGAGACAAGCCAAGTTATTGCTGGTAGAGCAAATAGAACCAGGTAGAGTGAGAAAGAGCCAGGTTGATCAAAATTAAAGCTAGGTTGAGCTGGATGGAGCAAGGTTATTATCCTTGGGCATTTGAGTGGAGAAGGTTGCAGGTTGAGCATTTAAATGGAAGAAGGGTTAATCTTTTTTGGGGAGGATATATTAGTTAATAGACTTTTTTATACAGGCAACGATGAGTTATTTACACAATTCTACATCATAATTTGACAAGTTATGAACCCTGATAGTGGATTTGAAGGAGGTAGATCCTTGGTTGTACGCTAATGCAAGTATATATAGAGATATCCTCACAATCTCTACATATGGGATTTTGCTCTCAAGTGAACCATGATTTGCAAATATTTTATTATAAATTTGATGTTATGTGATTTCAATTGTCCTAAAGTCGTGGAGAATCAAATGTCTTTGAGCCAAGAGAATTTTAATATTTGATTTGTTGTTTTCTTGAAGTGGATGTCTAAAAATCACGCATGGTTGGTAGATTCGAATGAATAGAGAAACGTATGAAGACATATAGTCATGTACAAAGTGTAAAGGAAAATCTTGTTGCAAGTTAAAGTTTGAAGACATGCAATTTAAATTGAAGATTGTTAGGATTGTCTTTCATTCATATTTGGATTTGGACATATGACACCTTTTTCTATTTCTAAGAGAATTATTCAAGAGTAAACATTGTTAGATGATTAGATAACTATGCTTACAACACCAAAGTAATAGTAGCTAGTGTTGCTCAACACTATTTTTTAGTTATTGAAAAGATATTTTCCCAACTTAGAAAATATTTCCTTGCTGAGCAAGGAAGTCGTTTCCAGAACTTTCTCGCCACGATAAAATATCTTCTTAGAAAGCTTCTTCTATAAATAAAGTCCTCGAGGATTGAGGTGAGATCGAGAGTTTTTCCATTCTTCTCATTTTCAAATTTCTCTTTAAAACATTTATTCAATCTACGTTCAAGATTGAAGAAATTCTTCTCTCACGATTCTTCTAAGTCTTTTCACGATCATATCTCGTTTTGAGAATGTTTTTCTCTCTAAAACTTGAGTAGATTTGCATTTTTATCAATTAAGGAACTTAGATCCACATCGAAACCTTCAAAATGACCTTGGACAAATATTTTATAATGGACTACACACATATACCCGATATGGACTCCATCTTCATGGTCCATCGGGTATTCCTTATGAAACCCCATCGGGTAACACTCCCATCTTCATCCTCCATCATGCATGGTGGTCATTTGATTCTAATGAACCTTCGTCTTCTCTTCCCTATGAACCACCTTCGGTCAAGTGACCACACAATGATGCCTTTTGGCATGATTTTCTAGTTCTTATCCAACTTCTTTCTTCTTAAAACAAATCATCTTATTTTCTCTCTTTCTCAAACTTTTTTGAGCTATTCAAAACCTCTCCAAAATTAGAATCAACTTTTTGATTCTTTGAATTTCCTCTCTCCTAGAGAGAAATTTTTTATCTGATTTTCAACCACATCAGATTGGTGCCCATCGCATAAGCGGAATGAAGACACAACGAGTCTTAATATCCATTTCCATTGACAATTCCATATTCTCTCCACAAAATGAAAACAATAAGTTCTTCATCTTCTTGAAATTCTTTAAAGTTCTTTGAATTCTTGAAAGATTATTCATCTTCTTCAAGTTCTTTATATCAATTCTTGGTGTTCTTTCGATTATTCTTGTTGAATTGTTAAAAAAAAGAGCATAGAGATCATATTATTTGATTCATATACTACTTGTGTGCATTTGAAAAGTTATCCTTCTTTGTGAGATTTGATTACTTGACTAAAGTTGAATATTTCTTTTGAAGACAGAATTCTTTCTAAATGCCAAGAACACTTTATTCTCTTTGATATTTTATGCCATGAGAGACAAGGATATTTTCCTCTCACAAAGTTCTCCAATTATTCATGGATATTATCTTTAAGCTTTTAAAATATCTTCTGGAAGGAATATCATGAATATCTTGAAAGAAGACGTAGATCAGATGGACAACACCACTGATCATTAGTTTATCATCTATTGGATCATCTCTTCGACTTATATTCTGGTGGATTATCTCTTCGATGTATCATCTCTTTTTGAATGATTCATCATCCAATGGATTATCTCTCTACTTTACATTCACATGTCTCTACTTTGGTGGATTATTACTCGACGGCACATCGCTCCACCATTTATTCTTGTATTTCTCTTATGGTGGATTCTTATTTGGTGATTGATATTTGGTAAATCATTTTATGGTCTTTCTGGTGAAGTACACAGAAGATTGATTCAAATTCATCTAGAAGATGATCCGGTTCTTATGGTTATACTTCCTTCTAATATCATCTATTTTGGGCTTGGAATCAAAGTATTCTATTCTTACAAGGCATGCTATTGTTTTGCTATATTCTGCAAATCTATATAGAAGCATATTCTCATCATTCTTCAACTCATGTTATGGTATTCCTCTTTTTGATATATTTTGGTATTCTACATCTCATATTCCGGTTATCTCTCCAAGATGGTTTATTATCTGTTGTATACCCCTCCAATTTATAGTATGGTATTCTCTTGGTGATGGATTTCTATCTAGTGATCTATATTTGGTAAATGAACAAAAGATTGATTCAAGGACTATCTAAAGGATAATATGGTACCTACGTTCTCACCCTATTCTAGTATCATCTATTTTAGGATAAGATCCTATTTTGGATAAGATTTTATAATCTTCACAATTCAGGCTATTATCCTTGGTTCTATACTTTATGTTGAAAAAGGAAGGATTTCAAAGCTAATTTATTATCCGGATATATCTTTCAAGGCTCATAATCAAACTATTCATACAGGGATCTTCTTATCATATTAATAGTGGATTGTCTCTTTACCTAATTTTATGGTATTTCTCTTATGATGGCTACTCATCCAATGGATTATCTCTTCATCTAATATCTTAATATTCTTCTTATGATGGTTTCTCATCTGACAATTTATATCTCCATTTTATTGTCTGACTCTTCTACCATTAAGATGTCAAATTCTGAAAGTGACTAGGAGATTTGCAGAGCCATTAAAAAAGTCATATGATCTACACTTTATGATCTACAGTATGTTGAATAAGAAGGAGTCACATCTTTATGCGACATATTCAAGATCTTGAATCGAAGTATTCTAACTTGGAGAACTATATCATCCCCATGATGATCATATCCCGTAGGCTTTAGCCCTACATTCATGTGCATACAAATGCTCCAATACAAGCCTGATGCCTCAAGCAGGATACTTAAATGGACGATTGAGCTTTTAGAGTTTCACCTTGGGTACTTTTCAAGGAAAACCATTATATCTCAAGTCCTTGCAGAATTTTTATCGGAATGTACATTCCCGATCCTGCCAAAAAGCTTGTTGACAAAAATGAAATTTCTTCTCTTGAGGAATGTTAGAATCTTTATTTTGATTGGTTGATAGCTAAGGATCATAAGGGAAGCCAAGTTAGTGCTAAAAAGCCTCATTGCCCAAATATTTTCTCAACTCCTTGTGGGCTACGTGAATGGATCTTACGACACAAAAGGTTGCCCATCGGGCACTAATTGCCTTAATCCTTTGATGGTTCAATCTATTAATATAGATGCAATTTTCATGGGTTCAAAGGACCCACCATTCACTTGAATGGATCCTATTTACCTTTATATTGGTTTAGGTACTTCACCCAGTGATCTTGATTTATCTTGAAAGCTTAAAGGGGTATTGTTGATGATCAATGCATGCAAACTTTCTCGTAGCCTTTGCTTAAATGTTTAACCCCAAGAGAAGGGGAAAAGGTCTTGAAAGGGAATTTGTGGTTTACACATTGGCTTGCGAAGCCTTGTTTGAAAGGTTATGAGGATCGGGTATTCTTGGCCAACTATGGAAAGTGATGTTACCAATTTGGTAAAAACTTGTCATAAATGCCAGATTCATGCTAATATCCGTCATAACCCTTCCATGATTTTTCATTCATTGTGTAACTCGATCCTTTTTGCCAATGGGGAATGGATCTTTTGTGACCATTCCTGAAGGCTACCAAATAGGGAATTCTTGATGCTAGCAATTGACTACTTCACTGAGTGAATAGAGGCCAAGCTATTATCCTCTATTACCTCAAAGGTAGTGAAAGACATGAATGGATGAACTATTTGCGAGAACATGGAATTTGTCCAATCTCAAAAGGTTTTATCCATGAATGATCTATGAAAATGATCCATCTTTCCCGAAGGCTTTAGCTCGAACCCTCCTTCCAAAAGGATCCTTTCTAGTTTCCTTCTTCTTGGAGTCATTTTCGAGGTGGATCTTTTATCCCGATAGCTCACTATGATGGGTCATGAACCTTCTCTTTTAAATATAAAATTTTGATCCTTTCAAGATATGAACAAAGATCAATTGGTGAATCATTAATAAAATTCCTTCACTTTGCCAAATATTTGGCGTTATTTATCAAATGCTTTAATTTTACCAATTTGGTACTAACCCTTCAGAGACAACATGTTGATGGGATTTCAACCTACAATAAAGGTTGCATTCCAAAAATGATCAAAAATTGATTAGCTAATCTAAGATAGCTATATTGATCATTATGATTCTCAAAGGTTACCAAATCCTTTTATAGCCAAAGTCTGACCTATTGGGAATAAGACCTCAGTGAAGGGCACTTAGTGAAGTTAATACTTTGATAAAGTTAACATTTCAATTGAACATTCAAAAGTTGATTCATCATTTCATGAAGATTAATTTGATCATTTTGGTCAGATAAGAATGTTACCTCAAGGGTTAATTATTTATTAATCTTCTTAAATTTCTTATTAACAATTTAATTCTTTTGGAACACCATAAGCAATGGTTTTTATTTTTAAGAATTAAAGTTAAGATAAGGGAACACCCCGTTGGGACAAAGAGCAAGTCCAACAGGAAGAACTCCAACTTTTACCACAGAGAACCCATCTATCATAATGACTTCCCCATCACCTTGCCCATCCAATAGCACCCTTTAAATGGGACTTTTGGAATTTATTCCTTGAGACTTGGACCTTGATAACACTAAAACATATCATATTTTTATGACCAATTTATGCTTAATTTGAGTTGATTCTTTAAGTAATTGGACTAAAGTGATTGAGAATGACACTGATTTACATTATTTTGTCTACAGGAAAGTTCCAGGGATTAAAATAAAAGAACGGACAAAAATCAGGGAGTTAAATGCAATCTTAAACCGTCAAACACGGCCATGCTCATCAAAGCACTGCCATGCTTTAAGAGAAACCACCAAACATGGCCTTGCTCCCATCAGAACGCGGCCATGTCATTCAGTTAATGTCAACACGGCCATGCTTCGAATCAACACAGCCGTGCTATTCAAGATAACCAACCAACACAGCCGTACTTCACCTAAACACAGCCATGTTGCGTTCCTGATCCGAAATATCTGAGATTTTATCATCCAGTAACCGCCTAACACGGCCGTGCTTCACTCCAACACGGCCGTGGTTCTCTCTTGAGCCGAAAAATCTCTGATTTTTAGCTGAAAAAATCCCTGAAGTATCTCTGGATTGTTTCCTATAAATAGCAGCGTCATTTCTCATTGGAAGGTTGATCCGAATTCACAGAATCATAAGAAAATTGTGTGTTTACTTAATTCATATCATTTGTAATTTTCTTAGAGAGTTTTCGAGA
>JAXGGT010000001.1:13041323-13065907 GCA_035583425.1 Marsdenia floribunda
ATCTCCCATTTTGAAGCTTCAACAATGCAGATCTTCTCTGAATCTTTTGATTCTTTTCTTCACATTTTGAAACACATAGTTTATGGGCATCAATTTCTTCTTCCATAACCCTAATTCGTCGAAGCAACCCAAGGATAACTTCCATGGATCTTTTGCACATTTCAGGATTACCCACTGAAAGAAACTGCACCTTCTGCCATCACCCTATTCACATAAAAGAGAAAGCTTTATCATATCATCGATGTTCATATGGTTAACAAAACTTTCAAACTCTTCTCCCCCGCAACTTGCAAATCGTCTCGAAGGATTTTTTTCTATCCAAGTTGTCTTCAATGTGCTTCGGATTCCACATTTACAAATGGGTAACAATGGACTACAACTCCTATGCATTTTCTAGAACAAGATTTCAAATTTGATGGACAAATACCTTAGATTTTATGGAAGATTTCTTGGAAGATACAACTAAGATTTAAACCAAATATAAGAAAAAAAAAAAAAAAAAAAGTCATTTTTCCCCTTTTTTTAACAGCTTCAACTTACCGCCAACACATTATTTCTGAATGGACAAAAATGCACATGAGGTTTTAAGACAAAAAGTCAAAAAATTCAACCGTTTGGCAACTTGACGGCAAAATTAGACGGAAGGGCATCCGGTGGGACTTTTTTAAAGTTTGAGTACATGTTATGAACATTTTTAATTTGGGGGCAAAACTTGGATTTGGAAATAGTTCAAGGTCATCTAGGATAGTTTACCCTATCATAAATCAGTTAGGTTCTCTCTAATAAACTAAATTTAAACCTAAAGGAAATCAAAAGATTGACTTACCTTGTTGATTTTCTTCAATCAAATTTTCTCTAATGACTCTTCTCACAAATCCATCTCTTAAATAAATAACTATAGGATTTATTTTTTAAAAAAAAGATAACTATAATATTTATCTCAAAAGAAAAGATAGCTACTAATTGTTAAAACCAAATATCAATAAGACTTCTTATTAGATAAAATAACTTATTGATAAATACTAATATTTACGTACGTAATCTATAACTCTTAATAATTAATAATAATCATAAAATTCTTTAATTGCCCCTAACTTGGGTTTGGGTATTACACTCCAGTTGAACAAATTTATTCACTAGAGGATCCAATCTTTTATGTGCTTGAAGAAACCAAGAAGAGTGACCTCATTGACGTTTCACCATTACATGATATGTCGAAATCTTTCTTTACACTAGCCAATGGTTTTAATGGTGAGAGGTCATCTTTTCTGAGAAGATGACTAAGGAGTCTTTTATGGAGTTTCTTTCCACTATTAGACAATGTGTGAACGTCGTTGTTGAGCAAAGGAACAATCTTCTCATCCAAGGTAATATCAAGAAATCAAGCTTGAAGAGAGTTAGTAGCGAGATTGATGACTTTAATGAAAAGATCAAATGCTTGAAGAAGCAGAAGCTCAATATTTCATCTTACTTGAGAAGAAAAATGAGGAACTTGCAAAGCTAGAATCCAACTTTAACGCCAACCAAGCATGAGGAGTTTACTTCAGTTGAGAGTACTCCCGTATTATTTGCAGAAGATGAAGATAAATTAGGAGAAATTAAGAAAGACTTAGAAGTCATGTAAGGAGACTTAGGAAACTTTAAGTTATTTATTTGATGTATATATTTTTAAAAAAACTTAATCATTTTGCATTCAATTATTTGGTATCATCTATTATTCATAGATGCATGCAATGATAATAAAGTTACAAAAAAAAAAAATGTTTGTTTGTATAACTGAACTTTTAAGTGTGTTTTCTTCCAAGTTACCTACATATCTCAAGGGCTACTTGAGAATCAAGTCAAACATAGTTCAGATTTTAGGGGTTGGATGGGAAGATTTTGTCGTTCAAAGTTTTAGCTCATGCGGGCCAAGAGCATCCATTTTTACCAACATAGACTTATTGGGGTATCTTTAGTTGTTTAGGCACGTACGACGTCTTTGGTGGTTTCTTCCCTAATTTTAACTCATGAAGGCGAAGGGTAACTTGTAGTTTAAGCTCATGCAGTCAAGGCCTTTATTTAGATGTTTAACTTCATATATGTAGATAGTTTATACTCTTATCAAGGAGTATTCATCTGGATTGACTTCATCTATAGATTTAAACATACTCATATCAAGAAGTCTTCATTTGGATTTGATTTTATTTGTAGATAGTTTATACTCATATCGAGGAGACTCTATTTGGATTAACTTTTTTGTAGATAGTTTACACTTGTATCAAGGAGTCTTCATTTGGATGTTTGGCTTCATATATGTAGATAGTATATACTCATATCAAAGAGTATTAATTTGATTGATTTTGACATATGTAGATAGTTTATACTTGTATCAAGGAGTCTTTATTTAATTGTTTAGCTTCATATGTGTAGATAGTTTATACTCATATCAAAGAGTCTACATTTGATTGATTTTAACGTATGTAGATAGTTTATACTTGTATCAAGGAGTCTTCATTTTCATCATATAAAGAAGAATTGCCCCCATTTGCAACAATGCTCAACTCCATATCGTATTGGAGTTGAGCTTGTGTGACCAATTCTTCAAATGTTTTAGGCATAATTCCTTTTATAATGTATTGGAGCTCCCAATGCATGCCCTAAATACATATTTCTGTGGTAGACTTCTCACTTAAACGATCCTAACAATTGAGGTTTAAGCTCCTCCATCCATTAATATAGTCAACCACGAGCTCATCCTTCCATTGGCGGGAATTTGTTAACTCCAACATGCTAACAATACGATGAGTGCTATAGAAGCAATTAAGAAATTTTTACTCGAGTTGGTCCCAACTATTGATAGAGTTAGGCTAGTGGTAATCAAAAGCATTTCCATTAAGTGAACGCACAAATTGCTTCACTAAGATACCTCCATAACTCCCAGCATTGTCACAGGTTTCGATGAAGTGTACCACGTGTTGTTTTGGGTTTCCTTTACCGTCTAATTGTTGGAACTTTGGTGGTTGATATCCGGTAGGCATCCTCGTATTAACAATCCTTTGTGAGTAAGGTTTGACATATGTGAAAAAGGATTTGTTGCCACCAGCTTCGCATTAGTCTTTTATAATTTCCATAATGAAGTCCTTCAATTGATCAATTAGAATCAGTCTATCTAAAGAGATTTGTATTGTTTGGGTCTTCTTTGAATCATCCACTTCCTCTTGAACCTTAGGATTCTCACTTTTTTCAATTCGAATCAACAATTGAGTGATGGAATCGTATTATTGTTGGGAGCACTTGGCGAGAACTTCCACCAACTTTGTGAGGTACACCAATTGATCCTCAATGTTTGAATCGCTCATCATCATAACGGGAGCCATCAAAAGAGTAGTTGACCCCTCATGAATGGAAGGCTTTGACCAAGGATCTCCATTGGGGGGATGAGTAAGTTAATCTAGTGTTTGAAGTGTCGACATCTCCTTTGAGACTACATTCTTTTTCCATTGAAGATAACGCCCTTTGATTGACTTTCTTGCTTAATAGCAATGAAGAAATATCAGTATCATTGATGAGCGATGTGCTTGCAACCTCATTATATGATGCAGTGTTCATCTTACTCCTCGTTATCATGCCATGAATTAGAGTCGCACCAACAATTGCAGAAGCAGCACTTCCTTTGTCATTGATAGCTTTTGAACGAGTAGGCTTTGACATCTCACTCCTTGAAACCATCGATGACATAAATTGTAGAGGTTGATCCTTGAAGAGAAAAGATGAGAGGCAGAGATCATCCCGCTAAGCATGCCAAAATTTATTTTCAAATAAATTTTGAGTTTGCAAAAATTAGAACTAAGAAAAATATTGACAAATAAAATATGTTTATATAAAGTAATGTAGGTACAAATTTCTAATTTCTTAATTTGAGGAAAAGACCCTCCGGTTCTTCTCTTTAGCAAGAAACATCAATTTGTTGGCGGTGTACTTGATTTTTGGATCAACAAAAGTTTGATGATGAACGCTGAATTTTTTGTTGTTGAAACCTCTCAACTTATTTGATGAACAACACCTTCAAGAACCCCTTGAATGATTGAAGAAGACTCGAACTTTTGTAGAGCTTCTCCATTGAAGTTTGAATTTTCTCTGATCTTGATTTTTGTCTACTTCTTTCTTTGGCTCTTGTTTCAACTTATTGTTGTGTGTATCTTCGTAACTTGGTGTAGCACCCTATTTATAGGCCAAGATTGAACAAGAAATAGGTGTGACCATAAATGATTTAGATAACCTGGATCTCGAATATTTCATCTTCACATAGTAGGATATCTTTGGGATTTATCATGAGATAATAATTTAAGCACAACTCTTGATTTTCAAGATCCTGGAAATGTTTAATAAGGATCAAAAAGAATTAGGCAATTGCCAAGATCCTCAAGATATTCAAGAATGATCCAAAAAAGAATTAGGCAAATTCTTAAAAGTCTTTCAATCAAGCTTATTCCCTAATTGATTCATGGGCCTTCGGTATGTTGGGTCGATTTCATTTTGGCCCATTGATCCAAAAAAAATAAATAAATAAGCCTCTTTAAACTTTATTGCAGGTAAGAAGAATGGATCCAATTAAATATATTAACCAAAATTTCCTTATATATGGTGCTGAGTACAACATTTTCCAATTTTGCCCCTGAATGAAAAGTCACTTTAAATCAAAAAAGATATTTTAATCTTCAAAGAACTTAAAAAAGTACCCAAAAAATCTCCTTTAATAATATCTCAAGTGGTTATAACCGAATTCCTTGATGAACACTCAAATTTGGCTCCTAAAATAAATATCTACTCTCTAAAATTCATCTATAAAAAGGAACCTTTCATGACTAAAAAGAGGTTAACATTTTCCATAGCATTTTCCACTCTAAAAATATTTTCTCTCTCTAGCATTTTCTATAGAGTTTTCTCTTTGAATCCTATGAACTTAGAAGGCCTTTTTCAAACTATTTCTAGCCTTCTTTCCCTTAGAATTCAAACTTAGAATCCATTTGGAAACCTTTTCAACCTAAAACCAACTTTTTAAAGCTTTTTGAGAGAAAAACTTTCTATGGAAAACACTTTTCCAAACTGTTTATTTTCAATTGAAGGAAATCTTTTTCCCATCGTGACTCTATTTTTCCCTCGGGAAAACCACTTTTTCTTCACACAATCAAGACATTTTATCTAATTGCTTTTTAGCAACATCAATCTACAAACTCATTAAAATTATTAATTGTTAGGAGTAATTTTTTGGCCATTAAGGCCCTTTCAATAAAAGAATTTTTTTAGCTAGGAAGGTCCATTTTATACATAGTCTTTTAGCCAACAAAATACTTTAACAAAGCAAACTTTACCCAACAAGGTCCCTTTAATAGATGAAACTTTATCCAAAATAGAAATTTATTCAAGAAAATATCATTATAACCATGATTTTTTCACATCAACAATCCATGTTCTAAATCTCTAAACTACATTCAACATCCACATCATACACGAAAAAAATAAGGCAAAAATCACGATGATCATTCAGTATCATTTGTGCAAAATATTAATATCATTTTCTAGAGTTTTATAATCCTTCTAAGCAAACTTGGGATGAGATGAGTCAATGTTGGGCAAAATTGAGGGTTTGACCAACAAAAGTATTCACATCCACTGTTTGACAACAAAAATTTCAAAAATTAAAGAACATATGAACTTGATAAAAGTCAAAACTTTGGACAAAAGAACAAAACTTACTAGTCTACGATCCCTACAGCTATAGAACCTTCCTTGTTGGGTTCATATCAGTAAAAAAGTCCTCAATACAACCGCATTCCCACATAAACATGTAAATGAGCTTGCTGCAAATCTTGAAATCCTCCAGTTTTGTCCTGCTTCTTTGTAGCACACTAAAACCCTCTTTAAACCGATTCTTCAACAGGTGCAAACTGCCAGCCAAAAGTCATTAATCAATTTGTACATGAGGAAAAAGAAATTAACCGATATGTATTTCTTACCATTGAAATATAGTATTTTGGTAGTTATACCCTTTGTTTGATAATTTTGCCCTTAATGTTTAAATTTTAAACTCAACTTCTATAAGTTCGACAAAAAATTATGCATTTTCACGTTAGTTTATTATCAAAAGGACCTCATTCTTGAAATATTTGAAAAAGAGACTTTATTGGGAATCAATTATTAAAAAAAAAAAAAAAAAAAATCAAATTGGTCGAATTTTCTCTTTTTTGTTTTCTTAGAAACATGAACAAGTTAGATAAAAAAAATGTTATACTAGGTAATATAAAAATAAAGTACACTTCCCTTTGTTAATCATTCAATTTTATGTTTTAAAGGAGCTACCATTCAACACTTTTTTAGATATTCTTAGAGACAGCAAAGATGGTCAAGAAATTAAAATAGATATAAAATTCTCAAGATAATTTTTTATAGGTTTGGAAACAAAAGCATAATCCAACGATCATAGCTACAAAATAAAGATTAAAAAAAAATCAAAATTAACACATTTCTTATTAATAAACAAACTAACATAATTAAAACAGTAAATTCCCAACTTAAAATTTAGAACTAAAAATTATAAAAATTTTAAAAATAAGCGATATATTTTAATTTAACAAACTTTTATACAATAGTAAAATAAATATTACTTTAACCAACTTTTGTGCCTAGCCATACGCAGCGTTCTATCTTATTACTTATTTCATTATTCTTGTGGTTGATTTGTTACATCACAATATTGTTCATTGTATAGTTAACGATTTTTCTTTTCAAGTCAATTTGTTGCATAACAAGAGCAATATAAGCTTGATATATAATATATTTTCCCGAATAAGATTGACCATTTAACTTCCATGTCAAGCATATCCATTGCTACGCTATTAATTCATCCCAAAGTAGCCCACTAATGCACACAAAAGGTTTAATGCCTCTAACATTTTTCTCCTGAATATTTTGGGAGTATTTTTGTGTGATGCTTTTCCTGCTCTAGCTAAACCATTGACAATCTATACAAAAGATATGTTGTTTCATATATATGTGTCCGCGCGCGCAAGCCTTTACATGGGCTTCAATCCTACACCTTCCTGGATTTAAAGTAGCATGAATATAGATATACTGAATTAGTGGCAAAGGAAATTCTGCATACTTGAGAGTCGATCATGGAGTAGACAGTTCCATGTCTACAGGCTCCTGTTCCACTGGTAGATATCTCTCAGTCTGGTTAAGCATCCTATGCATCCGAGGCTGACAATCACTGGGGCCACCAGGTCTGCTATCATAATCAAATTGATCAAATGCCTCAGGCAGATCATCTAGAATGTCACAAACATCCTTATAGCCTTTCATGATGTTGGAAAAATCACCATAACAATCATGGTTATCTTCCATCAGATAATTCGAGACAGCATCCCAGGGAGTAGCATACGTGTAATCCATCACATATTGATCACTTCTTATCTGGCCATAATGAGAAGCTATTTCTCTATGCTTAGCGGTCCAATCAGGGCGACTCCACAGATATAAAGGGGGTGGGTTCCAGTTCCATTGCTCCAGTTGCTTGTCATGCACATCAACTGATCCAGGAAGATAAAATGACTGGGAGAGGAGATAATTACATCAATAACTATCTCCATTATAGACTGTTTCAGTTAAGATTTGGCAAAGGCCGAGGAAGGAATAGACTTCACACCTTCCCAGAAAGTAGTTGATCATCCTCCCAAATCAAATCGTATGGATATATTTTGTTATCAAGTCTGAGTAGCATGAAAAGGTTAGACTAAGCCGTATCACAAATAACTTGATTACATATCTTGAAGATTAATGTTTACCGTTCAGTTTCTTCTGGAACAATAAGAACGAGAAGCTTTGGTCTGAATGTAAGAGCTTTATTGACGAATTGATTGGCCAGAGATGCTCGGACTCCAAATGGTGGATTCAGACCCATGATCTGTTCATTATATTCAACATCATGAAAGACTTCAAAAATCGTGTAGTGGAATATTTAAAAAAGATAGAACACCAGTGTTCAGTTTACTTACTAGCTTTGATCCTTCAGGCAATTCTCCTAAACCAACAGTCATCCAATCTCTCTTCTCAAAACTGAAATCATTCTGCAAATGCATAGAAATAATGGGAAAACATGCCAGATGGAAAACCTACTAGAGACTAGATACAAGATAGATAAAAGTAGTCATGATACAAGATAGATAAAAGTAGTCATGAAATATGACTGAAAAGTAGGATGAAAAAGGAGCAGTGATGACCATAACATTATCTCAAAGGTGTTGACAAAAAGAGTTAAATAATAATCTTGCCAAAAGATAAGTATATCCCAAGGGAAAGGTGAATGCACTCTTTTGGACAGCACAGCTTAAAAATTGAGGATATAGAATCCCGCAATTTACTAATCAACTGTTTGGATTTCTATAAGATTTCCTTATCATTCTGATGCAATTCATTCATATTCTAAATTGCTCAAGAAACTTCCAGCTAATAATTTTGGGACAGTTCTGAAATTATTATTTCTACAATTATAAACCAGAAAGAAGGGGACATAAGAGAGACAAAAGGAACTAGGATTTTCGAAGATTAAAACAATAATAGTTTCTCCCCAAAAAGAGGTGCACCAAAAGTTCTTTACTCAATATCTGGCATGAGTGTGAGCTTTGCTCTTCTATGAAGTTATCTAATATAGTAGGAGTCATAAGAATTTTCCAAGTTTAGCTTTTCTGTCCTCAGAGATGACACTAGAGTAACAGCAAGTATGCACAGGTATATTCAGGGAGAAAGAAATCAAAGAATATTTTGCATGACAACAAAATGTTAATAGAAATGAGACTACAAATTGTATTCTGGGATTCTTAAGAAAATGGAAATCTGCAGTTTGATAGGAGTAGGGACAGAATTTTCATTAATAAGTCCGATTGAATTGGAAAATGTAACAAAAGTATTGATTAAATAAAGTAAGGGCATATGACCCTATTAATAGTGAAGAGGAAAGCTGATATTTAGGATAAAGATAGGATCCAACTAAAGAAGAGTATCAGAGCAATCAACTTTTAGTCTTAACACATTTTATTTATTCCACAAGTGTGTTTCCTTTGCATAGCATCACGGAAGAAAAAATTTATAGAACTCTTTTCAGTTCCCTTCAAAAGGCTCTTTTCCTATAAGCAATAAACTACCCATATAGTTTTGCACCAAGTTTTATGGTCCATTTCATGTGTGTCCAGGAACCATTCAGGAGAAATATAGTTCCATTCTTACTCTGTTCCATAAGCATTTTCTACCAATTCAATTCAAAAACTATCTTTAAGACTACGTTATAGGCATATTCTACCAAGGATATCCTACTCTTCAACATGTGGATAACATAACATTTAACCTACATAACCCGATAAATCTGGAAAAAGAAATATAAGCTCTTATCAAGAAAGTGAAAGAGGAATTGCTTTACTAAGTGAAGCACCCAAGAGAGCATGTAATCATATAAATGAATGGGAAGACACCTCAGTTCAGCACGGAAAAAAGTTATATTCACCAAATAGTTTAACAAAGAAAGAAAAACTGCAAAGTAATGCAATGTTGACTCTTTTCCCTTTAGTTAGATCAAAGCTGGCAACCATTTCCGTATAAAAGTATTTTACCTTTGTCCTCTACTTCAGCAGCCCCATAAAAATGTTCCTTTTGAGGCTTGATTGCAAAATGAAGTGTTATATTGCATTGTAAAAGTTCAGCTGAAGAATAAGTAATAAACCCCCACATCACCAAAACTAAATAAATAAAATCCAAAGAAAATAATAATGAGAAAGGAATGTTATTCACAAGCTTTACAATGACATGCATTTCATTGGAACATCATTTTGGTAATTGTTATCCATGTGCATGTCATTATAAAGCTTGTTTTGGCTCAAGTTAAGAGCCCTAACTTGAGGCACCCTAGTCCATAGACTAAATCAGAACCACCACCTTTAATGAGTCATCTTTCAGCCCCTTTTGCAAAGGAGAGAAACAAAGATTACCATTAACTGAAGAAGAATGGATCATTCTGTCACATATTCATTCGTAAATTAATAGCTTCCCACCTTACTGAATACCTCTTTCCAGTGCAACTCTTTAACTCAAGGAAATAGTTACTTTAAAAATAGAAAGAAAGAAAGAAAGAAAAAAAAAAAAAAAAAAAAAGAGGAAAAGCAACACAACATTATCTTTTAGCAGGTGAGTGCTTGAAGTTTATTGACAACGATCAAATAATACGTAGAAAATGAAGTTAAATGAGGCAGTTATTTAATATGCAGAATGACATATACATGTAACTTAGCAACTGTGCTTGTCCACATGCAAACGATACTTGACCTCACTTTGAAATATTGTACATGTATTCATCATTATTGTGCAAAGGTCCAACAAGAAACTGTACATTCCTTAAAGCAGTAATGCAGTACAACCAGGTATCCCATTGTATCAAAGTCCAATCTCAATGAAAAGGCTCATACAAACCTTGGGGTGAATAAGATCATAATTTTTGAAAGAGCATCTTCTGCCAATTCTGTCAAGGGCTTCTTTAAGCAAGCAGCTGAAATCATTTGAACCACAACAAAAGTCGACTACCTGCTCAAGCAAATTGGCTGAGTTACAAATACTGTGAAGAATAAAATCAACAACCATAGTAAAACTGAAAGGTGCATTATGCTATTCTCTTTAAAATTATGTAGATCACTAGTAAGTTGCCAAATGTGCTAGAATGTAAACATGATTCAAGTTTCATTAACATGATACCCAGAAATTCACTTATGGTTTCGAAGACCTCAGCAGCATTGTAAGTATGTACCAAAATTTTCAAAAAGTAGCACTACATATTAATTCTCATAACAAAGTAAAAGAGGGCCTACAGAAGTCCACAAATTATACAGAACCAGGAAATTCACAGGGAAAAATAAAAAAACCTCTGAATGTATAGGTATTTCACAAGTGGAAGAGACTGCCAACAAGTAAAAGCATAGCCTCAAAGCAGATTTCTTAGTCCCTTCATCTGAATATATGTGTGATTATCTGAAGCAATCATACATATAAAATGTGCATGTCATGCATGACAGGAAAATTTTTATATCACATCAGATAAAGAAACAAAATTTTATAAATAGATATGATAACATTTTATTATGCTCTCTATAATTTATGTACTCTAGATTCAAGCATATGATAGATCATATAAAGAGATTATACAACCTCCCTTACTATCCTTTCTTTCTGTCAAATTTCAGTTTTAGTCTCCCAGGGGAAATTAAAATATCAACTGAATCCAAGAAACTCATTTGTAATGTCCTGAGCATAAATTAAGAATTTTCATTTTCATTTTGTAAAGGAAATCCTAATTATGACTCGCTTCAATTGATATAGACCTGAAAAGGAGAAGAGATTGCACAGAATAGTTTATTACAGCTTCACCTTCTAGTGCCAATGTGTCCATGAATTGTATAACAAGCAATTTCAGTTAAATTTCCAAAATAAAGACAGAACCTTTTGATTTGCCCATGTACAGATCAAAGACAAAAAATTGCAGCAATCTCACTGGTATATAAGCAAATCAACCATAGAAATGGATAGAACATGGTATATTCTTACAGTGTCACCATCTTGAACATACCACCGGAGTCTCTTAATCACCTGGAGATTAGAACTCAAGGTTTCAGCTAGCCTTTTAATTCACAAGAAGATATCAGATCAAGTAGTTCTAACTATTTCTAAGCTACAAGGAAAAACATATTTTAAAAACAATATCACAAGTAAAAAATATGTTTCTTTAAGCAATCAAATACTATGTGCAAAAGATGCCATCAGTACCCAAAAGAGATGCACAAAAGTACGCATCTTTTAAAAGTAGAAAGGATAAGAAAACCTCTATTTTATGACATTACTTAATTGGGTTGTCAAAATTCTCTTAAAATTTTCATAAGAAAAGAGTACATACATCTTTGTTGGATGCACATAAGAGGTTTATGTAATTGCATCTAAGGTACGTATCGACTTTGTAAATGAATATTGGTCAACTGAATATTCACTGTTTTAGCATATAACTTAAAAGTAGTTTGTTTTATAAAAAAGGGTGATGTGTAGAACATGTAGGGATTCCCATCAAACTCCCTTTTACTGAAATAGCGTAATCACATTAGAAGACAAGGCAGCTAAAGCTATGATAAGATAAAAAAAATTGTAGAACAAACATTTATTGGTAGTGGCAAGCTTGAAAATGCAGCATAAAGATTTTAGTAATATTTCTACTACAAAGAGGATACAAGATCAAGAATCCATCAGTCATACTGAAACAAAGAGAAGAAAAAGGCAAAAAGTTTCCAAACAATTAATATTCAAACACTCTTTTATTATCTTGATTATGTAGCCGTGTGAAAGGGCTGCTTCTTGTATTCTTTATATTACCCTTCTTGTATTCTACGAGTTGTTGTCCTCAAAGGCACCTTAAACAATTTAATACAAGAAAAAGAATTAGCTTACCTCCTTTATTTTATCCACCTTTGTGAAATGGCGACCAAAGGATGTATAGCGCATGCCATGGAGGAAAGGACCAAGGTACACCTGAAGCTTTCTCTATAAAGTTCATTATTATCAGCATTTCGGTAGGTTCTTTGCTTGAAATAAAATAACTTATTACAACATGCAAATATAATGGGAAAGATCAATCCTATAAGTACATGATTAGAACATGTTGAGTCAACCTTCTTTTTAGACACTATATAAAAGTAAATTCTAAGAAATTTTTTATTATTTATGGATGGGAAAATTCCTCATAATCGTCCTATAATTATTTCACATTTCCAAAGTAGATCCTACATTTTTATTTTTGTGGGATTAGATCCTATAACTATTTACAATTATCCGGCTTGGTCCTTCTGGCAACTTTTTTCAAATAATCCAGTTGTATTAGTCGTGTGTTCATCACATGGAAAAAGTTTTGAGAGCATTTTCAATACAATAACTTTTGTAATTACACGACCACGTAATAAATATTAAAACGGCCAAATTATTTGAAAAAATTGATCAAAAGGACCAAGTCAAGTAATCGTAAATAGTTGTAGGATCTAGTACCATAAAAATAAAAATATAGGATCTAGTTAAAGAATGTAAAATAGTTATAGGACAAAAGTGGGAAATTTTCCTCTTTGGACATGACAAAGATATTAGACCAGAACAAATATAATTACATTTGCAGAGGATGTATAAACACAAGTCCTTTTAACTGCATACTCAACAAGTTCTCACCTGTTTACCTAAGACGAAGGTGGAATCAGCTACCTTGAAAGTTAATTTATATTTGCAGCACATTATATTTAGGTGTAACAGTTTACCAACTGTAAATAAAGGTGAAACTACATTTATCAAATTATTCAGGTAGATATATACTTTCTGCCTATATATGGGACTGTTAAGTTTCATGAACAAAATATAGAGAAGCAACTACTTGTGAGTATTTTTATTTGTCTTTAGCTAGTAGAACCCTTCTGATATTTTGAGCACCAACCTTCCATCTGACTATCTGGTGGAGAATTTCTGGTTCACATACAGCTTTGGCTTCCTCAATTGTTCCTCCATCATCTAGTATTTTCAAGGCAGCTCGAATGGCCTATGAAGTATCAAGCTTTTGAGAACATATTCAGAGATTTCTTGATAAAATTGACACAGATATAAGAGATGTTACCTCTACAGATTGCTCCACCTTACCCATGGTAATAGTCCTGTCCACAATTACATTTGAGGAGTATGTTTGAAAAGATTTCTTTTTCTTCTCCTCCAGGAATTCTTTGGCATCAATTGCAGAAGCAGAACATTCTACTAGTGCAAGTATCCTGCGAAATCCTAAAGTCCTCAAAACCACAGTCTCTAGATTGAATTATCAAATAAAGGAAGGTTATAGCTTAAACAAGTAATACCAAAAGGTAAACAATTACCTTTTCTCCATTTCAGCACGACCTGAAGACTGGCTACTATATGCCTTCTTTATAGCAGGATTAATTGCATGGACATTTCGAATCTTGAAATCAGGTATATTTTGATCTCTAGGAAGCAATGTCAAAAGTGGCAGTGAATCGGGCTCTTCTGTCCCAGATGACTTTGCTTTCCCCACTAAGAGAGGCTTGTACAGTTTTTCAGTCAAAAACTTATAGTCATGTCTAGAGGATTTAATAGTTGCACCCATTTTCTGTTCTGCTACTATTCCGAATTGTCTCTCTACTTCTTTAACACTCCCATCCATTCCTTTACATAGCTTCTTGGCTTTCACAACGTGCCGTAGATCAAGAGATCCAGCTAACTTACTCCCTTTCAACATAGGCTTAACTTGGCCAGGAAGCAACTGAGACCAGCATGTCTTCTCTTTCATATCAGAATCAGGAAATATTAAATGATCTCTTCTAGGAGTTCCAATTTTTTGAATGATCTCATGGTCCCTGGATAAACAATATCTAAGTAAAATGTGATAATTGAAGGAAAATTAACAATAATTCGTTGGACAAAGCTTACATGCAATATATCAGGACACGTCCTTCTAGAAGGTTGTCCCAAGCCCTTCTCTGGACATTTTTATTTTCATCACATTCAAATGATATAGCCCTGGCAAGTTGGGATCTTGCATCAGAACCAATAGAAGCATATATCTATTCTTGCAATACAAAATATATTCTTTCATGGTGATGCCCAGTGTAAAAGAAATAGATAAATAACTTAAACCTGGGCAAGCATTTACGGTGATAAGCCTTTGGACAGCGTCTGCAAATTCCAAATTGCAAATCAAAAACACTTTTATCTTCCACTTGCTTACAGTGATAGCATTTGTGCACAGGGCAAGTAAATGACTCTCCAGCAGTAATTTTCTTCTGAAGCATTTCTGCTTGATTTTCATCACTTGGATAGAGCAGTTTCACAACACATTGTGGATGATAAAAGTGACCGCACATTGCAGAAACACAGGGGAAAACCTTGTAAGAATTCAAAATTGGTGAGGTGAGATTCTGAAAGCAAATAACATATCTGAAGAGAAGAGAAGAGGAGATAATTTTCTTATATGCATAAACACGTGAACATATATACACAGCTGCGGTTAAATGAGTAGAAAGCAAATTAAAAATGTAGAATTGGGTATATCAAGGTCATTAGTTGAATCTAGAAAAGTAACTTAAAGTGATTCCCAGTTTTGTGAAAGCAATATCAGGTCAAATAATGATAAAGGTGCCAAAAGAAGAGAAGGGCTATAACAATGGAATTTCAGTATCCTTGTTTGAACTGCATCTTCTTTCTGTCAAACTGTGGAATTGGTTGTTAAAGACGATAAGAAATCTGGCAACAAAGCAATCATGACCTTTCTCAACTAAGAAATCCACAAAATCTTGTATTATTTATGTAATTTGTAATCCTGACTAACTATTTACTAACCCTCAGACACACTTTAGCATACAAATCAAATATGCATAAACTTGTATTAAGTTGATGGTTATACAGCATAGACAAGTTACAGAATCTTTTAATGAGTATCTACAGTCACTAAGTGTTGAAAAATATATCGAGTGCAAGAAACAGTAACTTCCTTGATTTGAAGCAGAACTGTTGTTGAACAAACAACAGTGGAAGTAAATACAGCGAGACTACATTTCTAAGACCCATTTTGAATATTCTAACATAAATAAAGTCACCACCATGCAATATGAGATTTCATGTCATGTTTTCAGAAGATTCATACCTCCGCACCAGAAGATTTGTCAGAAGAACCCAACAAACCACATGCAAAGCATTGGTGCTGCTGGTATCGACAGTTATTGCAAAGGAAAGAATGAACTGCCTATTGAAAACCAAATAATAATTACTTAAATATTAAACTAAAGTTGGAAAAAGAAAAATAAATAACCAATCATTCCCGCCCTCCAAGACAAAATAAACATGCAATTGTGCACTGGGAGAAAAGGATCATACATCTGCTTGTTCAAGAGTATAGCCAAGAGATTCACAGAAGGATTCAGCTCCAGATTCTATAGTGGGATGAAAGGATCTTAGGCATCTCCCTTCACAACTGCATAAAAGACAATAGATAAACAATCACAATAAATTAAGCAATAAACAGAGGAAACGTTTTGAGCCAAAAGAAACAGACTTAGCGTCATATTCCTAACTCCAAAAGAAAAGATAGAAAAGGATGATCCTGAAAATGTTTACTTGAAGGAAGAAAATCAGCAGAAGATTAAGAGAAATCCTTTAAGCAGTAAACTAAGACTGACTACTTAGGTCTTCCTAGAGGGGCTCATTGAGTCAAATGACCTAAAGCCAGATATACAGGTAAAGCAATTTCTCTTGTTTCAGTAAGCACCTGAATGTGAAGTGCACAATTCTTCTAATTTTAATAATAAATTGAAAAAAGGGGAAAAAAAAATGAAAAAACATAATAGCTAAGATAGATTCACAAAGCTTCACTTGAACTAAAGTTTTCCAAGGTAACATCCACATCACCACATCCCATCCCACTGAAAGACTGAATCTATGGTGCATCTATTCATTAGCTTTTAGAGAAATAGCCACTGAAAATTTTGTATTAGCAAATGAAGTAATGTTATCCTATGAGTGCCTGAGAAGTTCCCTGGCCTAAAAACAAACAAAAGAAGCAAAACTGAGACAAAAATTTTTCACATCTCAAATTGTCATGCAAAGTTTGTCCATGGACTGTACAAGTCCTCAAAACTGAACATTACATTCTAAATATCACCATATCTGCTAATGTCCATCCATCTAGAGATATTCCTTTTTTGAGTGAGGAACAATAGAGCTTCGTTTATTTACCCTTTTGTCAGTATGACCATCTACCTTTCATTAGAAAAGATGAATGAGCAAAAGTTATCAAGCATATGGCATACCACAGCATCTCACCCCCATCATCACAATATGCACAAACAGGGGAAAAAGATTCCCCTTTATCTGCAAAGTCATTGACATTATCCATGCGAACTTCATAACTGTCATCCTCAATGATAAATTTGCAGCTTTTTGATACTAAACTTTCCTGTAACAGAAAGAAATTAAATTTTCAGGTTAAAGATACCAAAACAAGGACAAGATCAGTTAAAAAGGTAAGAGAATGTCTATAGTCAAACCCTTGGCACTAACCTCTCTGTGAGCTGCCTTCTTACAATGCCTTTCTGACAAAAATATTGCAATATACTGTCATGATAGTTGTTGAAAAGGAAACAGGACTGAATAAGAGACACTTCAGGGAAAAAACACATTGAATTATAAAAAATTATTAAAAAAAAAAAAAGGAAGAAAAAAGCAGTATTTACAAAAACTGTATTTGGTTAGCAGTTCCAACATAGACTAATGAAACATAGTACTAGAAATCAACTAGAAAAAAAAAATAGAATCAAGTTTGTACCTAAATAAATTGGCTAAACACAAATCTTCTGTGAAGCAAACAAAAAAGAATAGATTAAGTTTCATCTGTGCGTTACTGACTATGTTGGAAAGGAATCTTAAGTTCATAACTCTCAATGTGTAGAGCCTAGTATCATTCTCTCATTTTCCTGACAACAGGATTTAGATTGTCATCTCCTGTATCTGAAACTGCTTTATAGCAACACGTTTTAAACCTTTGTAGACTCATATACAAAACCTGGAAATCATGCTATACAATCATAATGTTCCCATCACCAAGGATGAGTAAGGGAATGGTAGTAAACAAGTAACTTTTGTTCTTGTCGCAGCCATCATGCTAGATAAGCAAGAAAAAAAAAAAAATATACAAATTAGCATTTTCATGGAGCATGCTGCTAACTTTAGATCCAGTTCCAAAATGGTAATGCAGAGCAAACCTTCGATTTTGCAATATCTTTATCCCTTTGCATGGCCTCATTAATTAATGGCACATGGTCCAAGAGATCATTTTCCGAAGGTAGAACCTCACATTTGCTGAATCAAAATTTACACAATAGTCAACTATATAGCAGTAGCAAGCAATATGAGAAAGTAACAGTACAGGTATTCCTGCCTTAAGGTTCTCTTAATGTAATTCCACAGGGCTTCTCTAGATTCTTCAGGATTCTTCTTAACAAAATGGAGAACATGAACTACAACCAATATTGTCTTAATCATATCTCTATAAAATCTTCTTGGTTTCTGAAGCTTTATCCACATTTTGTCCTTGGAAAGTACATATATTTCAGGCAGGGCATAGAAGAGCTCAAATTTCCATGCAATGACCCTCTTATAGATTTTCCGAAGCCCATCGTCTGCACTTCCACATAAAAATACCGGCAGAACTGGTTCCTCTGATACCTCTCCTTTCCAATGAAGTTGCAAAACAGAAAATGAGACAGGTTCTTCATTTTTTCTAACAAAGTGGTAATCTGTAACAATATCTGGTACAATCTCGCCCTCTTCATCAGACGACTCCATGTCCTACATAAATAAAACAATGTTAAACATTCTATTATTACTAACAGCATAACGCAGGAAAAAATGAAAAATTCAACATATTAATATAGCTAGTTCATATATTTTTAAAAAAGCATAATAAAAATTTTAAATAAATTATTATATCAGAAGAGAAATCAAGTTACCTAAACAAAGCCATTAATGGAAGGAGGGGAAACAAATTAAAAAAAAAAAAAAAAAAAAAAAAAAGGAAGAAGAAGAATAAGAAGCTCTAAATCTTAAAGAATAGTACAGATTATCTTTTTTCCTTTTAAATTAAAAAAAAAAAAATGAAAATAGAAAATGCCAAAAATTTAAAAAGAGTTTACAGATCATGTGAAATTCATGGAATACGGAGCATAACAGGGCAGAAGCTCCTAAAAGAAACAAAAAGGATGGAGGCGAAGAATTGCTTATTGCAAGTGTATAGCTTTTCGACAAATGCGAAGAACAAAAATTACAAACCAAAATACAAGAAGCACACACCTAAACAACAGCATACGATAAGCAACTAGAGCAAAGAAACTTGGCTACTGCTGCCCAGTTGCTAAAAAGAGGAAATTAGCGAAAATTCATGGTTATTTCAGAATCATTTTACATTATTTCTCTAGTTTATTTTTGGATGCAAGAAAACCATAGTTTTCGGGCTGTGAAGACGAACCAACAAAGAACGGCTAAAATGAAGTTCTGAAAAAAAAAAAAAAAACAAAGCCAACAAGTATTCACGACCCCTTGCATCAAAATGAACTCCCATTTCCAGAGAATCAAGTAGCTTACACTGGTATACGATGTTTTCTTGGGGAATTTTGAGAAATGTAGAAGACGAAAAAACAGTCTGAGCAAAATGCAAAAGTGAAGCAGCGAGCAAAAGCAAAAGCAAAATACAAAAATAAATAAAAGAAAGGAGCGAGGGAAACATGCACAGAATCAGTGGGTAAAAGGTTAGAAGTGTGAAAGAAGAGGCCATTACAGATGCCGGAGACTAAATGGCCGATCAATGCCCAGTGATCACTAGTTCGCGTGCAGTGGTTTCACGGGGTGTGGTATTTGTACGGGGCGGTTCATATTTCATATTTGATCATCTGTTGGGCGTGACTTTTTGTATGACATTTGGGCAAATTATTCATTTCGGTTCCAAACATTTTCACAAGATGTTTTTTGATTCGTCGCTGTTATTTTAATAAAAGAAAAAATTAAAGGTTTATTTGGATAAATTATTTTTTTGTAAACATTGATTACTCAACTTAAAATTATGAAAATTAGAGGGTTTTTTTATTAAAAAAAAATTAATTTGCTCTTTTTTTTTTTTAAAGGAGAAAATATTTTATTCAATAGGAAAAGGATTACCTAAAATAGCTGCAGAAACATTACAGGGAAAATCTAAGAACTACTCTTGAACAACCGGCAAACGTCTACCATGCAAAGCAAGGCAATGGGCCGCACAATTGTGCAATTGACCAATAAAAACTAATAGAATAAGAAGAAAAAGAAAGCAAAAGACTCTTAATTAACTCCACAACGTGACCTGTGGGAGAAAGATCCACATGACAGAAAGATACTTTCTGTATTAACAACAAGCAATTACCAAGGAAATGCACTAAAGAGAATCCATTCCTTTGAACCCATCGAACTGCATGACGAAGAGCTAAAGTTTCCACCATTTCAGTGTCATGACCGTGGGACAAAACTCCCCCAAACAAAGCAGAAGATATATCACCATTCGAACTCCGTACCATAACACCAAAACCAGTAGCCACATTGGTCAAGGGACCATCAAAATAAACATAAACCCATCCAAGAACAACAACCCCCGAAATCCTCCTTCCTCTTGCATTCTGAATCGAAAGTAACTCTTTATCCTCCAAATCATGAAGACAATCCTACCAGAAAAAGCATTTCATTCCGAGCCGACCAAATGTGCCATACCCATATGCAAAATTCAATCGTGACATTAGGCAGAAAGGATGAGAGAATAATTAAAAAAAGATCCGAGAATCAAGAGGCTGAAAGATTTTGAAGTAGTGATTTCCATTGAACCTGTTTCCACACCTCCCTAGCTATCTTACAATCAAAGAAGACATGACAAATAGATTCAACATCAGCTCCACAAATACTACAATGGGGGTCTAAGTGCATTCGCTTTGAAAGGGCAGCACCTGTAGGAAGGATATCTGACACTGAGCGCCAAATAAAATGTTGGACCTTTGATGGTAACTTTAGACTCCAAATATTATCCCAAAAACCAGCAGCTGATTTAGATGATGATGCTTCACCTCTTGCGAAGGATTTATCACGCCTAGAAAGCCAATAACTAGACTTGACACTGTAATTCCCCCTCTTAGAATAGTTCCAAATAATGCAATCAGCAATAGGAGTAGGACAAAGGGGAATATTTAAGACCGCATTTACTTCTTCTAGCAGCAACCAATCCCTAAGAGAATCAACCTTCCAAGATACAAAGTTCAAATCAATAAAATGGGAGACAAGATAAGGTCTAGATTTTGACTTTCGATTTATAAGAGGTTTCATTGGAGAGTAATTGGGAATCCAATTATCTCTCCAAAAGAAAATATGATCCCCTGTACCCACCCTATAATGGAGGCCTCTCTTAAGGAGTGAAGTACCTTCAAGAATACTTTTCCACATAAAGCTACCTTTAGGACAATCACGAGCTGTTAAAAAATCATCATTGGGGTAATATTTAGCTTTAAGAACAGAGGCAACAAGAGAGTTTAGATCCTTCAGAATTCTCCAACTTTGTTTGGCAAGCATGGCTAAATTAAACGAATGCATATCCCTAAAACCCAAACCACCATCTCTTTTGGATTTGCACATGTGCGTCCAACTCTTCCAATGAATTTTGTGATTATCTCCATTACGCCCCCACTAAAAATTAGCCATCAAGGAATTCAGCTTTGTGTAAATACCTTTTGGAAGTAAAAAACATTGCATGATATACGACGGAATAGCTTGAATAACTGCTTTAATAAGTACCTCTTTTCCTGCATTTGAGAGGAATTTTTCCTTCCAGTTTGAGAGTCTCTTCCACACTCTGTCAATAAGAAACTGGAACTGTGTGTTTTGCCGCCTATGCACACTCATGGGCATGCCCAAATAAGATCCATTGAGATTACCAATAGGCATATCCACAATTGTTTGAATTCTATCATGATCAACCTGGGGGATAAACTTGCAAAAAATTAGCAGGATTTATGGAAATTCACCATTTGTCCAAACAAGTGTTCATAGTGATTAAGGATACATTTGACAGTTTACACCTCTAGCATGTTAGCCTTCGTCAATCATATGCAATCATCTGCAAATAGCAAATGTGATATACTCAAATCGTGGTCTCCAAATGGGATGCCATGTAAGCGACCTTGAGATTCCGCCTGTCGAATAAGGGCCGAAAAAACCCTCTGCACAAATTAAGAACAAAAAGGGGGAGAAAGGATCCCCTTGACGTAGGCCACGTGATTGATGGAACATATCAGAGGGTTGGCCATTAACTAGGACCGAGAATGAGACCGATGTCACACACTTCATAATACAAACCCGAAACCACCGAGGAAAAGCCATTTTATCCATCATCGCCTAAAGATAATCCCATTCGACACGATCATATGTTTTTTGCATATCCAACTTAAGGCCCATGAAATTCCTAACGATATGAGAAGAATTCTACAAGCCATGAAAACACTCAAATACAATAATAGCATTATCAGTGATCAAATGATTTGGAACAAAAGCCGATTGTGCTGGATCAACGAGCGAATGAAGAAACCCTTTCAAACGATTACTAAGCACCTTTGAAATAAGTTTATAAATGGTATTACACAAACTAATAGAATGAAATTCAGTCATACGATGAGCTTGTTTTACTTTTGGAATTAAAATAATAAAGGAATGATTAATCGTGTCAAGATCAACTTTCCCTGCAAAAAAATCCAAAAGAAAAGGTAACACATTGGATTTAATTTCAGACCAAAATCATTTAAGAAAATACTATGCATTCCATCTAGCCCCGGAGCTTTAGTATTAGGAAGTTGTCGAATGACAGTTTCAATCTCCTCCACCGTAATAGGCAAATGCAAGGACTGTTGTTCATCATATGATAGCACCCGAACAGGAAGATGCTCCACATTGATAGTTCGAGAACCATGTGAAGAGAAAAGCTTCATGAAAAAATCCACTGCCATATGATGAAGATATTTTAGCGAGGTAGCCACAGAGCCATCATCACGAATTAACGAATCAATGCAACTCCTAGCAGACTAGGAAGATGCCTTACAATGGATGTCGCCAGCACGAAGCCATTCCAATCGACTTCTTTGTTTCCAAAATTGTTCCTCTATGTCCAAAAGATATTCCAATTTCTTACCAAGCTGGATTTCGGCTGCATCATCACTTGGTATAGTGCATTGTACCTTTGATAAAGCTTCTTTGGTGACTTTGATATGATAACTCAAATTACCAAAGGTATTTTTGCTCCACACCTTTAGGGCATCCCGGGTATTACAAATTCTCTCATAAAGGCCATTAGCGGAACAGCTAGAGAGTTGGGCCCAACAATCAATGAAAGTCTCTTTACATTCAGCGTGGGATAATTAAAATGGATCAAACCTAGGGAGAGGCTTTGAGCGTTTTTTCTACTATCCAATATAACATTTTAGAGCCAATAAAATAGGTGCATGATCAGAGCTACCTACTATTAAATGAAGGATACCATAAGTCACTATAGCAAATGAGGGCAAAAACGGCAGCCAGGACGCTACCGTTTATGGCTCCCTGGCTGTCGTTTTTACTTAAAACGGCGGTGTTTCGGCGGTCTTTTAAAATCGCATCGTTTCTGATAAACGGTGGCTACAAAACCATCGTTTTTGATCAAATATGACACTTGGAAACGACGGTTGGCCAAAACGCCGTAAAAAATGAAATTTAAAAAAAAAATTAAAAATGGGCAAATACGGCGGCTGTACAGCCGCCGTATTTGGTTACCTGAAACGGCGATTTCAACCATCATATTTAAATGTAAATCGAGATAAAAAAAATTAAAAAAAAATAATTTCGAGACCATATACGGCGGCTGGTGGCCGCCGTTTTAGGTTACCAGAAACGGCGGTCTTCCAGTCGTCGTTTCTGATGCAATTTTTTTTTTATTGTATCTATATTGAGTAGATACGACGGTTTATGGCCATCGTTTTTGTAATTTTTTTAATAAAAAATTGCATTTATAATTGTAATTAAATTAAATATTAAAATTTAATTATGAATAAAAAATGAGGATCATTATCCGTCATTTCTATCCTAAATATAAATTTATTTTATTATTTTAATTAAAATAATTCTGAATATCAAACAATTAGAAAATAAATGTAACATAAAAAGTATATAATAATTTATTCAATAAAAAGTATATAATAATTCATTCAATAAAAAGTATATAATAATTCCAAAATAAAAGAGTGAATGTCTACAATCCAAGATTAGGATCGGGATCGTGTGGATGTGTTGGCCGTGAAGTGGACACAACTACCGGAGAACCGGCACTACCAGGGGTAAAGTGGGGAGCAGTTTCTACGCGACTTACCAGAAGATTAATTGTCGTCTGTAATTGTGAAATAATCATATTTTGTGTCCGAAGTGCATCATCAATCTGAGACTGAACTGTCGCATCAACTTCTGTCTGAACCCGGTATCGACCTCCGTCCGAACCTGAGCCTCAACCTCTGCCTGAAGTGGAGCATATAACTGCTCCTTGTTCACAGAAACTGTCGCTACCACTAGTTGTGCTCGAATAGCAGTAGGGGTCGGTCCCTTACCGTGGCCTCAAACACGACCCCTAGCCTCCTGACCGAAATGACGACTAAAGATTGCATTTTTAGCCGCAACGGTGTGCTCCTCCTCTGGTAATGACTGCCACTCATGCTCTAAAGTGGCCTACATATAAAAATTTAAATAAATAATTACAATACAAAATATGCATGTAAAGATTATACTTATAACAAATAACTTGAAATACTTCCAATAATATTGGCAGTGGGTGCCTCTATTTGGTGTCCACGCCACTGTCTGGTTGCTAAGAACATATCGTACTGCGACGTGGACAGGCCATCGGATACCCG
>JAXGGT010000001.1:13066007-13113624 GCA_035583425.1 Marsdenia floribunda
ATATAGTATATACGACACTTTTTATACTATATACGACGGTTGTAGGACCGTCGTATATAGTCTTATTTTTAGTAGTGTAAGAAAGCTAAGAAAGTTAAGCCAAACTACTAAAATAGAACCTGATTGCTAAAAAATAAAACAGAAAACCTGCTAAAGTAATTTAAATAAAGCTAATCATGACCACTATTAGAATTTGAAAATTTAAAAGCATAAAAGTTGCTGAAGTAGAACAACAATAGTGAGCAGAATGCTAAGAAAACAACAACCATATGGTAAAGCTTTAATAAATCAACAATAAGTATTACACTAAAGTAAGAAAACTAAGAGAACTAAACTACTAATCTGTCTACCTAATTTCCAAGAAAACATGGTAAAGTAAATCAATAAAGCTAATCATGATCAAAATTTAAAAGCATAAAACCTAATAAAGAAGACAACAATAAACAGAAAGTTAAGAACACAACAGTCAACAACCAATGCTTCACAAAAATAAAACAGTGAATATATTCCACTTCCACAACCAAAGCTTGACAAAATTAGAGGTCATTGTTTAGCAATTCATGAACAACCAAGCCTATCAAAACAAGGACAATGCCCTGTGTACAAATTTCTTTATATGTGTATCAAAACAAGGAAAATATTTCCAATACAAATATTGAACCATAATGCTATATTTGCCACAAAAATTCCTTGTTGCTGTTGAATTGCACAAAAACTCTTCCAAGTTTCCATCCTTCACGTATTCCTCCTTTTCTTTGTAGTTGTCTACAATTATAATTAAGTTAAAGTGTCATAAAAAATCCAATTAAATCCATTTAAATAAAAGGAAGAATATCATACATGAGAAGATTCATCAATGACTTGTGATTGTTGTGTGTTTGGTTCGGCTATTGTAGTATCTTTTCCTCCTTGTTTGCAAGATCTTTTGCTATGACCCTATTGTCAACAAATTCCACACATATTTATGTGTTTTTTGGTATTGTCATATGTTGAAGTGTATTTCCTTGCATTGTGGCTAGCATTTCTAGATTTTCTACATTTGTTTCTCCCAAAACCCTTCCTAGATAGCTATTGGAAGCCCTTCTTAGGTTTCTTCTTTGGTTTTTCATCAATCACTAGTTTCCTTGTTATTCTAGGCTTACCAGGAATTCTAAGTTTCTTAGGAGGTAACACAGGTTCAAACCTAGTTTGAGGCCAATTATTAGGCCCATTACATGGCCCAATAATTGGTTCATAGGCCTTTTTATAAGATGCCAGTGAGTAACACTCATTTACATACATAAGAGGAGCCTTGCCCTCAAACCCTAATGATGAAATAGCATGCATACAAGGTATGCCAGAAATATCCCACTTCCTACAAGAGCATGTTCTGTAATTGTGTCTACACTGAATTGCTCTCCCATACTCTCTCTCACTTCAAACTTGTGCCCTCCAACAAATGAGGGAAAACTAAAAGCACTAGTTTCTCCACAGTCCTCACAACCCTAGGGAAAATCTCACCCTCTTGTTTTGCTAACCACATTCTCCTCCCTTGGTTTCTAAGCATAAATAAACTCTAATCCTCTCATGCAATCCCATAATTAGTTTGTTCCTAGCACTAAGAATCTGCCTATTGAATGACTCACAATGGTTGTTTAATAGAATGTCACACCTAGTAGTTGAAGAGAATTGTGACCTTGACCAACATCTTGGTTCGATATTTTTAACAAACTACTCATGAGCTGATACATCATACTCCTTCATCTACTTCATCTCATCATCAAACTTATTAGGGTATGTACTCTTGGGACATCTCCGTAACAGTGTTTTTAAAGCTTCTCCAGGGTGTAGCTTCTTCAAATTGTTGTAAAGATGTCAAACACGATGCCTATGTTTAACACCATGTAATATAGTTGATGTCATTGGTATAAGACCCTGCAAAAATCAAAAATCAAGTTATGGTGTTTAAAACAATCAAGTATCACAAATCTATGTCAAAATCAAACTAAAATATCACCTTGTGTCGATTAGAAATGATAACCAGCATTCAAGATTGTGTGTGCCAAGATCCTCAGTCATGGATTGAATAAAATACTGCCAAGATTCCTTATTCTCTCCCTCAACTACAGCCCACAAAATTGGAAAAACTCCATTGTTTGGATCCACACAAACAGCTATCAAAAGCACTCCCGAATGAGGGCCTTTGAGAAAAGTGTCATCCAACCCAATTATCCTTCTACAACATGCCAAAAATCCATCCTTTAAAGCCTTCAAACATACATAAAGTCTTCTAAATTGTTGTTTACTCATCTTTTCATCCTGTTGTGTACTATGAGAATTCTAAAACCATAATTACTTTGTCTTAATTCCTTACAGTAGTCCCACAATAAGTTGTATTGATCCTTGTATTTCCCTTGAATAAGAATCCCGGCTTCTTTCTTCACCTTATATATCTTTGGATTTGACACATTCATGTTGGGATATTTATTGATCTTTTCTTGAAACTCTAATGCATTCACACCTTGTTCACTTTTGAAATCCTCAAAATATTTCTTGGCAAGAAACCTCAAAGAAGCTATTCTAGTATCCATACATCTAGAACATGAATACTTAGATTATAACTTCTTGATTTGAAAAGACCTTGTATTCCCCATTGCTCTTACTGCCAACTACACATTTTACCACTAAAAGCTGCCACAATCCTAATCTTGTTATTCTTTTTTAAATAAACTTATGTGAGCCTACTAGACGACCTGTTCTAGGAACTCGTGATTCAATTTGTTACGTTCCGGGATTGTTAGAAATACAAGTGGTACGATTAAAGATGAGAACCTTAAAGAAACTAAGTCCTCAAAACCATAACCTTGAAGAAGACATAAAGGTTAATCACTCCTTTGATAAGTTAATATTGTATTCTACTAAAGACACAAGAGATTAAATCAAAGCTTGCCAAATTCACTCATTATTAAAAAAAATAAAAAAGAAATATTCTTAAAAAATTCTTGCACCAATTTAATGGCCTTTATATAGGCATATAGAAACCCTAATTTGACTAGAAAATACCTAACTATAAGGAGTTCCGATAATAAGAGTAGATAAATTTGTCTTAAATTAGGAAATCTCCGAAAACTAATACCAACTAAGCATTGAAATAGTCAACTTAATACTAAACCTAATATTATAAGGTTTGGGCCAAACCTAGCAAGCCAAAATAAGTTGTAACATAGAAAAATAAAAGAAGTTCATTAATACATCTTATCATGAAAATTGAGCCTTTCCTCCTTATGTCCCAAATAGCTTGGTCTTATACGAAGGACCCCAAACTTTAGCCATCATCTTTTACTTGAAGATAAGTAATTATACTTGGTGTAGCATTTAGTTCTTCTAGAATATCCTTGGAACCTTCTAGAACATCATATTTGTTATGCATCTTCATGATTAACCCTTGTAGCACCTCTTTCATCTTTCTTGTCCTTGTCATAGTCATTGGACAACCAATTCCATGCAAAGGATCTTTGAATGCCGTGCACATTTGCCGTGCACATTGGTATCCTTGATCTACATCATTCCCCCCATCCTTAAAATGATTTGTCCCAAAGTCACCTACATCAAACAAATATAAATCATCAACATTAATATTAGGTATAAAATTACCGTAGTTGCTCGGTAAATCTAGCTTGTTTGAATTGGCATTAATCGTCTTCAAAACACGAAATGGTCCATCTCCTCTAGGTTGCTATTTGGACTTTCTTTTTCTAGGAGATCGTCTTTTTTTTCATGTGTACCCACACCTAATCTCCAGGTTCAATGATTAACCTCAAACGTCTATTATTAGCTTCTTTTGCATATATCTCATTTCTCCTTTTACTGTAAGTTTGAACTTTGGCATTTAATTCCTTCACAAATTGTGCTTTTTTCTTACCATTAATATTAGCATGCTTATTAGTAGGTAAAGGTAAAATATCCAAAGGAGTTAAAAGATTAAACCCATAAACAACTTCAAAAGGTGAAAACAAAGTAGTGGGATGAACAGATCTATTATATGCAAACTCAATATGTGGCAAACACTTTTCCTATTGCCTTAAGTTCTTTAGAATTATAGCAATAGTCTAGTGGGTGTCCTATTAACTATATTTTGTCCATCCTTTTGAGGATGTGTAACAGTAGAGAACAATAGTTTAGTTTCAAATTTATTCCATAAAGTGCACCAAAAATGACTTAGGAACTTAACATTTCTATCATCAACAATTGTTCTTGTCAAACCATTCAAACTAATTACTTCCTTAAAGAACAATTCAATAATATGTGTTACATCATTAGTTTTAAAATATTCAATGAAATAAGCCATTTTACCGAACATACCAACAACAACAAATATAATGTCCCTACCAAATTGAGACCTTGGTAATCCTAGAGCAAAATCTATAGAATCAGTCCAAGGTTGATTAGGCAAGGAAAAAGGGCTATATATGCCATGTAGCTCTAGATTTTTCTTGCCTACAAGTAATGCATTTATCACAAACAAATTGCATATCATGCTTCATACTAGTCCAATAAAATTGCTCAAATAACATATCTAAAGTCTTATCTACATCAAAGTAGTCCATCAAACCACCCCCCATGAGTTCCCCTAACCAATAATTCATGAATAGAACAAATAGACACACATATTGTATCTTTCTTGAATAAAAATCCCTAATGCCTATAAACATCACCATATGCACATTTATCACAAGCACTCCATACTTGGCCAAAATTAGAATTATACATATCTGTAAGGAATTCAAACCTAAGCAATTTAGCTTAAAAAGAAGTAAGTGATGAAAACCTTCTAGACAATGCATCATCAACAACATTTTTCTTACCATATTTGTACTTACAGAAGAAAAGATTTATATGAACTGCAACCACTTAGCATGTCTTTTATTGAGCTTACCATTGGATTTTAAAATCTTTAAGTATAGATTACAATGGGAAATCTCTTTAAGAAAAGGATCTTCAAATTCTTGCAATAAAGACATAAAAACACTGGGTAAAGAAGGGTTAAGATCATTAGTAGAAAGATATACATCCTTGTACATAAGAACAAGTAGATGTGGCCTTGCAATTAAAATACTCTTAACCTCACTTTTTCCAGCAAACACACTCATTCTCTTACTTTCCTTTCTTTTTTGCACAATTTTATCACTAACTTTTCTCTCATTCTAAGTTTCCCTCTTTTCTTTTGATTGCTCGCTCTCTTTCTATTTCTTTTCATCTTTTGCACTCATTTTCTCTTCATCACTATCATCCATAAGTTGTATACTCAATGTTCTCCTCATGACCAACAAATCACCATGTACAAGTTCTTTAATATCACCATAGGGAAAATCCTCTAGTGGAAGTATTTCATCCTCTTGTTAACTAGAATTTTATAGTTCATCATCCTCTTTAGAAACATCAATTGAATCATTTGTATTTGCTTCTTCCTTTGTTTTAGAGACAACTCTATTGTCTTTCTAATTAGACTTCCATGAAGCACTAAAAATAGAACCAAGTTTGGAACCTCTTGTCTTGAGTTGTTTCTCTACCTTAATGGCTCTGTGCAATAGCTCCTCCATCTCTCCATAGTGTTTCAAATCAACCACATCTGCAATCTCCTTATTTTAAGCCACATATAAATCTTGTCATTGTTACCTCACGATCCTCTTTTATGTTTGCCCTAATCATGGCTATCTCTATCTCTTTGTAGTAGTCTTCTACACTCATAGTGTTGGAATGTATGCCCTCAAAGACTATGTATTCTGAATGATTATATTCCAATAAAACAGTTATTTGTTCAATTTAGTTTGCTCCTTATATTATTGTGCATTTAAAGGTCCAAGTATGACAAGTAATGGTCTATGTGTTGGGTCGTTCTTCATAGTAAGGTATAGATCATGGGTATTTGTTATACAAGTAAAATTATGTTCTTAGTTATTTGATGGAGTTAGGCATTTAATAAAAGTAAGACTATTATGTCATGATTTGCAATGAGGAATGGTTTACCTTAAATTAGTGAGTAGTTCGCTCACGTCATAGGCATAAGCGTATTTTGAATACGTAGAACTGGATCTGTAGTAGTGGTCTCTCTTTTGTACTATAATTATAGAAACTAGACTATTACTACTACAGTGTGGACAGATACTCTCATACTTTAGTATTTGGCGAAGCTAGAGTTTTACATTTTGATATGTGTTGGGTGAAATTTCTTTTGTGAGTCAATATTATTGCATGTTGGATGTACTACTTTAGTTAGTTAAGACGGACTCATACAAAAGAGTTTCTATGCCTCATGTAGTGAGGATTAATCGCCCCTTGTGATTGTCTAGGATAATCTAAATAATCCACGGCCCTGGAAACATGACTTTAGAATGTGTGCTTTTAGGTAGCTCCCAATGTTAAGCAAGTACATTCGAGTGAGTCATGAATTATCAGACTAGAAATCTAAGGATGGTAGATGTCTCTAAGATGGGTGTTAGTACATTTATCCTGTATCATAATGGGTGTTACATAGAGGGGTATTGTCATTATTTCACATGTAGGTCAGAGATTATGCTTTAGCAGTATTATTCTTGGGGTCAATATTTCCATATGGTGATGAATGAGAATATTTAAAATGATAAAATACAGTTATATGATAGGAATGGTATTTTGGTTATTTTAGTAGCCATGAATAATATGTCTTTTGGCCCCTTGAGTAGCTCAAGTTACCTTGGTGTTGTTTAATCACAGTCTAGGCTTATTGGATAATTGATTGGAATAAAAATTAAATTTATTTTAGGAGACCATTTAATTAATTTTTGGGTTGAAACAAATTAATTAATTGGGTTGATATATGTTGATATATATTAAGAATCCAATTAGAATTAATTAATTAGTTTTGGGTATTTTATAAGGCCCAGAAAAGGCAATTAATTAATTAAGAAGTTTGGACCAATCTTTGATAGATTTTTTGAGCACAAAACCTAGCCCATTTAGGACTAGAAAATTTAGGCCATTAGGACTTTGTCAAGTCCTTGTATAGCCGAAATTGTTGAGGTAGTATCCAACTAGGTTTCGTTTTTCCTTTTAGATAAGATAATTGATTTTTCGGTTTCCTATTCCTACGAGAAGAATGCACCTAAAAGCAATTATCTTAAAAGGTATTGAACCCTATCTAAAACTCTCATGATTGTGCCACCACTTTCTCTTTTTTCTAGTCCTCTCTCTCTTCCTCTCTAACAGAATTTTTATCCACTAAATGCTCGCACCAAACTAAGGCTTAGAACAAAGAAGAGTCATACTCCGAAGGGCTAAAAGGAAGAAAGTTGAAGATGTTTCATGCGAAAGACTAGAAGATTGGCTGGAATCCCTGTGGAAGAGCCAACGCCATCTTCATCCCTTCCATCGCAAGTTCAAGCAGAAGTTCCAATACAACCCATCCTTTTGTTGGTTAATCCACAACTGGCAAGAAAAAGTAAGCATTTCTTCTAGATGTGACTTGTAAAACTGAATTTTTTTTTCGCTATGTTGTTGCTTTAATATTCAACAAACACTTATTCAAAATATGTTTCAAAATCCCTCAAACACAGACTACAAGAAATTTCATTTTTAGTTGTATGAAAAGTTGTTGCTAAAAGTAGTAAATTTTGTCACTATTACATTTTTGTGACCATTTTGTAAGTTCGTCACTTGTCGCAACAAATACTTCCGTCACAAATGTCACTGTCACTACTTTTAAACTTTTGTCACAATTACAAAAAATAACATGATCTAAATTTAGTTTTGTTTTCTTTATTATGAATATTTTTCTTTTCTTTTCTTTTTTCAATATAAATTTTCATTTATATGAATAAAATAATTAAATCAAACGTCACAGGTTTTCCTTTCTTCCAAACTTCAAGAATCTAAATTTATGATTCCTTCCAACAAAATGAGACCCCTGAAATTATATTAAATTAGATAATGATTCAAATATATATAAAACAAGCAAATAAATAAAAAATATTGAAATGTCAGTTATCAAATTAATACTCACATTAAATAAATATGTCAATGCAAGAACGATTCGAACTCGACAACGGTTCACAGACAACACGGAGTTTTTAACTATTGAACTGGAGGGTAGAGAGGGAAAAGAATACAAAGACGTCAAGGGATTTTAAAGTGTTATGGATTTCAAGGGCTTTTTAAAATTTTTATTTATTTGACTTTTGAAAATTAAATTAAAAAATATTCACTCTTTACTTTATCAAATTTAATGATTTAGATAATAAATTTATTATTTTTTAAAGATTAACTAATTTTTACTGATTTGGAATATAAATTTTTAAGTTTATTAATAATATTTTATATGAAAGAAAACTAAATTTTTATATTATTAATTATATCTTTGATATATTAAAATATAAACTTTTCCAGTATAAATAATCATTTTAAAATAACTATATATTTATTTTTATTTTTGCAAAGTTTAAATTAATTTATGTTTTTTTTTTTAAAAAAAAAAAGATTCTTTTTGCTAAATAAAATTATCCAAATTCGTTATAATTATCTTTCTTATATAATTATAACTTAATTTTAACAAAAAAATGTGAGAAATCACAAATTAATATTAGAGAGAAAATAAGAGTATAAGGGTGTGTTTGGACTAGCTTTATTTCTAGAGTGAATTATTTTCAAAATAAGTTAAGTCTTTTTGTTTGGAGAAGAAATGATTTTTTTTTCTTTTTTGTCTCTCAACTTGCAACCAAAGGGCCTCACACTTTCCAATTTCTCTCTTTCAAGAATGGGTCCCATACTAATTTTTTACCTCATTTACTAGACAACTTTTTTACTCTCAAAAAATAACTTTTCGTTTTTTGCAATAAAATTCACTCAACTTAAAATAAACTCACTTAACTAGAAATAAAAACTAGTCCAAACACACCCTAAATATTTGTAATTAAATATTTTAACAATATTAAAAGATAAATGTTATTAAGTTTTTTATTTCTTTATATGGTACTTTATACCAACAACAATTTTTTTTTTCTCATTTTCTCACAATTTTTTAGTTACGAATAAGTTTAACCTCAAAATTTCATAAAATTTTAATAAATTAATTTCTTTTAATAAAAATAATTATAATTTTTCATTCGCATTATAATAATATTCATTCTTAATCGTTCAAAACAAACTAAAGTCATAATTTAATACAAAAATATTAATATCATAACACCAAAAAAAAAGTAATTTCTATGAATTACAGACATAATATAGCTAGCAACCATTATAAATATCACTAATTTAGAACTGCAAATGTTATGAATAAATACAAAATTTCTAATTATTTAAAAAAATTAAAATTAAAATATATTGATTAAAAAATATAATTAAGTTGACTAGTGTAGACAAAGAAATTTTGGCAAAAAAAATGATTTATTTAATCAAGACTACTAAAAAAATATTTAGTCTTGATTATTTAAATAAAGTTCATAGAAGTCCAATTATTTTGGACTATTTGTGAAAAGGTCATGTGAAGTACAATCTTGGGCAAATATCATATCGATCCAACATATTGGAGACCCGTGAATTAGTTTGGGAATAACCCTAATTGAAATACTTTGAGAAGTTGTCTAATTCTTCTCTGGATTTTTCTTGAATATCTTGAAGATTTTAGCAATTTCCTAATTCTTATTTTTCGGGATCTTGACAATCAAGAGTTGTATCTAAATATATCTCGAAGATATTCTACCATGTAAATATGGAAATGTTCGAGATTCGAATTACTTAAATTTTGTTCAACCTCGGCCTATAAATAGGGTGCTACATCAGGATTACACACATCAACGGGGACATCATCAAAATACATCAAGATCAATATCTGAGAAAATCCGAACTTCAAAGGAGGAGCTCCAAAAGTTCGAATCTTCTTCAAATATTCAAGGCATTCTTCGAGTCTTTTTCAAATATTTAAGGAGTTCTTCGATGCGTTTTTCAAATATTCAAAGTGTTCTGCGAGGCGTTCTTCATCAAATAAGTTGAGGAGGCTTCAACAACAAAAGATCCGTTGTTTGTCACTAAATCTCGTTCAATCCAAAAATCAAGGGCATCGTCAACAAATTGGCATTTCCCGCTGAAGAGAAGAATCAGAGGGTCCTTTTCACAAATTCAAAAAATTGCAAGAGATTTCTACCCACATATTTTAATAAATTTATTTGTCCATATTTTTCTTGTTTCTAATTTTACAGAGTCGAAATTTATTTGAGGACAACCAGCTCCATATTATAAAGTGAAGACTGAGTACCTATAAATATAAATACGGATTTCAAAGTACAATATGAATATTTTATGTAAATACGTGTTTATGATATTAAATTCTAAAACAAGTTACACTAATATATGTGTCTCAAGAATCTCGTGAAAATAATAAAATAACTTTAAAATTCGTTTTAACAATTACCGTGGTTTAATATAATGTGCATTTTATTTTAAGTTATACATTAATAGTATACATAAAAAAAAAAAAAAAAAAAAAAAAAAAAAAAAAAAAAAAACTTTTAATTGAATAAGAATAATTATGGAAACAAGTTAATAAAATTAATATAAATTTCAACAAACTTTTAAATAAAGGAATATATTACATAATTATTTTGATTTTTATTTTTGGTGAATATGTTTAAAATTATTTGGGCTAAATCCATGTCTTTGAAACTTTTACATAGTTATAGTACGGTGAGGATAAGTTTTTAATGTATACTCTTTGAAACCCCTAATTGAATAATTTAACATATTTTTTTAAATGATTAGTACCATATATTATATGTGTATTATTTATGAGTAATATTAATTTTATTACTTTTAATTTTAATTTTTATCATTTTGTATAAAAAAAGAGTCAAAATTTAAATATTTCAATCAAAATTTTTAATATATATATATGTTTAATATTTAAATTTTATTTTTAAATAAGTAAAAATTGAATAAAAATGTTAAAGAATAATTTTTTAGTGCAAATTATCAATACAAAAATAAAACTTCAAACATTTTTTATTTAAACTTTTTCTTGTAATATAATTAATAAATTTTACAACATAATTTTACTTTTAAAAAATTAATATTAAGTTAAAATGAAATTTGAGGTTAAATATGAAATAGTTTATGTTTTTTGTTTTATATATATGAGATTATTGAATGATTTTTAAAATTTTTGATATTTAATTTGGTTAAAGTCACAAGATGGCGAGAGTTGGTCAGATTATAAAAAATTTCTTATTTAATTCTTTATAAATAAAATAATTTTGGTAAAAGTTTTATTTTTTTAATATTAATAATAAAAATAAAAATAAAATAAAAATTGAAAAATTATTTTTATTTTATTTTTAGAATTGTTAGAGAAATTAAAATATGTTTTTAAAATCTTCGTATTATTCTATTAACCTCTTAATAATAAATTTTGATAAAAAGTAACACTCGTTTTTTTTTAAAAAAAGAAAGCACAAAGTATAAAATACAAGGTTTATATTTAATTATGTTTAATTTTTTAAAATAATAAAAAGTGTTATTTTTTAAAGTTAATTATCTATAATTTGTATTTTCTTTCTCAAAGAAAAATTGAACAAAAAGATAAAATTAGAGATAAAATTAATATTAAAGAAAAAAAATTAAAAGATAAGGTTAAATTTTTATTATTAATAAAACTTTTTAAGAAAAGAGCAACAAAAAAGTACATATGTACTTAATTTAAAATCGATTGCGCTACAAATTTCTAATTCCTAATTATTAATGCAATATTTTAAGTACCAATTACCTTTAGATATTTTTGATCCTTCCATCTTATTTTTTCTTTTAAAATATTTTCTTTCAAAACATGTCATCAAAATAAAATTAACAAAAGCACAATCAAAATTACAGGATCAAATAATACAAAAACGTACAACTGAAGTAAACTTTACGTGTTTTTTCTTTTTTCTTTTTTAATTTTCTTTTTTTTAAAAAAAAAATCCAAAAGAGATTAGGTCTTTTATATGAGAATGATTTTGATCTAATGGATCTCTTTTCTAAAAATATTTATTTATTATTTTGACTAATTAAATATTTATTAAAAATTAATAATTTTCTAAATATATTGCATTATATTATGATAAGTTGATTTTTTTGTAGATAAGGAGTTTGAGTCAGTCGGAGGCAAACAAGTCTCCCAAATTTTATTATTTTTTAAATGTTGTATTATATTCAAAGACAATATTATATATTATGTTTTAAAAAATAAATATTTTATATTATCCCATTTATATTATAAATTTTTACAATTTAAACTTCTCTAATTTGACAATATATATATAAATTTAATTACTTTATTTATATTGATTTAAAAAATATTAACTTTTAATAAATATTTAATGAATAAAAATTATAAATAAATATTTTAAAAAAGTGACTCGTTAGGATTGGACAAGACTCCTTAATGAATTGATTCTGTCCTATGAAACTCTTTCGAGAGACCCGTTCAAGAAACGAATTATATTGAAACACAAACCTAAAGAGTGCCTAATCTAATATTTGTATTAGAGAAAAGAGCCCCTCTTCAAGGATATGAGAATGAGAAAGTAATAGAATTAGCCCCTTTTTAAGTGTATGAGAAAGAGAAAGTAATAGGATATTGTGTTAAGCTATTTTTTCCCATCAACTTATAAAGGCTCTTGTCCATTGTTTATCTTCTAAGACCTATTTTCATTTTTGTGTTGAATTCCATGTATTTTATTTTTTCTTTAAGCTATTTTGTTATTCTCCAATTATTCTCTTTATTCTTCTCCTCTTGTGTTACGCCCCGTGTAAGTCGGCACCCAAACTGTCCACCGATGGGTGCAAAATGATAGCCATGTGCACAAGTGTGCACAGAAGGATGAGCCTGCGTGCAGAGGAGGCAAGGTCGAGCACCAGGAAGCAGCGCAAGCGCGCACAGCGTGAATAGTGCCACACACATGAACAGTGCCACACGCATAGTGCTGCAAGTTAGAACAGCGTGGAAGGGTCTAGAAGGCGCACCAAGGTTCTTGAATAGCCTTGAACATGCCAGAAGGACCTTGAAGGGACTAGAGTCATCTAGAACGTGCCAGAGACCGAAAAAATGCTCAAGAAGACCCTAGACAATGCTAGAACAGTCTGGACTAGTGTAGACAAGGTTAGACACTTCTTGTACATACTAGATAGTTCTACACTATACTTAGAGTAGTATAGAGAATTCTGGACAATGGTCGTCCACCATTAGATCAAAATGATCCTAACCGTCCATTGAGGAGGTGGATGCCTATAAATAGGAGAGTGGCTCATTTGCCACAAACCAACCTCCAACCATCCTAGAACACCAACACTCCTCCACACACTTGTACAACTGATACACACACCTCTTGTACAAATCTTTGTACACTTTCTTTCTTAATACAAGCTTCTGCACATTTATACTCTATCGTTTATCGTTCTAAACCATTTTCAGGCTTACTTAGCACTAATATCGATCAAGAGTGTTAAGTGTCACACGGAACCTAGTCCGAAATCTCTCAGTCCGTGACACCTGTTTCTAATTTCTTTTTTGTTGGAAAATTGAACCCACAGCAAAAGTGTCTTGTTCTACGGAGAGATGAACTTAAGAGTGTTAACCGTAAAGACAAGGAAAAGAAGACTCAAATCAGATTGTTTTAAAATATATATAATCCTTTTTAATAAAAGATAAAAAATTAAAAAAAGAACAACAAAAATTATAATGTTTTATTTATTGTAATTTTAGTTTTTTTTTTTTTTAAAGTATTTTGATGATATATTCTAAGAGAATATGTTGAAAAAAAAAAAAAGAAGAAAAGAGTAAAAAATTTTCTACAAGATAAAATTGATATTTAGAGTGCTAAGATAAATAAATTAGGATAACCTTTTATATTTCAAAATTAAGGTACAAAATATTATTTATTTTTATATATAAAATCAATAGTTAATAAACAAAATAATATGTTATATTTGGTAAAATACTATTAATAATTATGTCTTAAAAAAAATAAAAATTTTAAAAATGAAATGAAATATCAGAGTTTTACTAAAAATGGATATGTAATAACATTTAGTAATTTAAGTTCTCTCTCTTTTCTTTTTCTTTTTTTTTTAATAATTTTCCTAACAATTATTAAGGGTAAATTAAAAAAATAAATAATTATAAATATTGATAATAACTGTGATGGTAGTTATAATTTAGTCTTGTAAGAATATTAGTTAGGCGTAAACAAGTTGTATATTTAGAAACAAACATGTGTATGAAGAACATTTTGACACGATAATATTAGTATTAATAAGATAAAATTTGAGTATAATAGTGACTACACTATTAAATTTACTTATTAGTTACAACAAGTTGTACCTTTAAGAACATATATTTTCGTTATTTTGGTTACTAGATGGAAAAAAATAGTAACAAGATCAAGTTTTGATATAATAACATTAGTACCAAATAAAATAAAATTATTAATATTAGTGATTTCGTGGCAATTTTATTTTTGTGACAGTATTAAGTTGGTACCAACAAGTTATAACTTTTGTAACAAATATTTTTGTCACAAAATTAATTATTAATGAAGTGACAACAATATTTTGGTGACAAAAAATATAAATATTTATGAAAAAAATATATTTTGACACAATAAAATCAATCTTAAATAAGATTTTTTATTTGTAGCAACATTATAGTGACCTAAAAAGTTATGACACTATTAAGGAAATAATAGTGACAAAAAAAAAATTAAAATATCACAATTACTACTAAGTCAGTGTCAAATCATAAATTTGTCATAATAAATTCAAACATTAGTGTCAAAATAAATATTTGAAATAAGTCATTATTTGTGACAAAATAGTTGAATGTTACAAAACTTTTGTTACTAAAAGTCTTAATTCTTGTAGTCACAACATTCCCTTCTCAATTTTACGATTGCTACGACCTTCATGTCTTTGCCTTGCCATCTCATAAAAATCTGTAGAATGCTTCTACAAATGCATTCTTCTACAAAATACTAAACATGAGATTTCAAACTTTTTTTTACCATGAATCACTAAGCTTGAGCTTGCAGTAAAGAGTTTGCAAGTGAAAATTTTCATAAATGATGACTTACCTCCAAAAATTTGTTCAAAACCGAACCTAATTCGTTTTTTTATTTTTTTTTTTTTTTTTTTTTTATTTTTTTTTTTTTTTTTTTTTTTTTTTTTTTTTTAATTTGAGTGAAGGGGACTTGATTTTTCATTTTTACCCATACTCACCGGCACATGCAACACATGTGACTTAAATTCGCGGAAATATACGATTTAAATAACCAAAAGGACTAAATTGGTGGTTCAAAAAACTATAACAGTAAAGAATGTCCAAATTTAAAATTTAGGACCAGGATGTCCTTCACATGGTTGTTAAGGGACTAAAGTTTCTATTTTCTTTCTTTTTCATTTAATAGGTCCTAAATGTATAACGGACATATGCATTTGGTTTCTTTTTTCATAAAATATATTATTTGGAGAGGTCAAATAATAGATTTTGACTTACTCAAACAATGAATTTATTTGAAGGGAGAGATCAAATGTACCAACATCTTATATATTGAAACCTATTAAATAAAAAAGAAAGAAAATGGACCAATTACACAAAAAACATAATTATTAGAGACCAAATTTATCAATTTTATTGGAATTAAATATTTAATTCTAACTTTTTGAACTGATTTGAATAAAATTAAACAAAAGTCTTATACCTATAAAAATTATTGGTTAAGTTCTTAATGTACCTAAATTTCTCCCACTTTTTTTTTAAAAAGAAAATTTTATTTCAAAGAACGTCTTCATATTTTTTATTAATTCTTTTAGAAAATTATAGGGGTGTGAATTTTTCTACCGATTTTTTTTTTTTCTTCTTTTCAAAAGATAGAAGAGGTAAAGAACCATTTTCAAAGAAGAGACATGAAAGAGGGAGTTTTTGAAAAAATGGCTACTTTTTGATAAAGACTCTGTGTTTGATCTTATTTTTAAAATTATATTTCAAAATGAAGTTTGAAATTGGTTAAGGACTCATTCTCAAAATGAGTCTTAATAAAGAATGTATTCCCAACATGAGTTATAGTGAGACCCACTAGAACTCGTCCACAAAATGAGTCCTTAAACTAGTACACATACCAAACATGAATTATAGTGGAACCCATTGTGTCTCTTTCTCAAAATGAATTCTAGTGATGGGTTCTAATAATAAGTTAAGTCTATTTTGGAATATAATTTTAAAAATATGGTAAAATATAAGGTTTTTGTGAAAAAAGAAAGTATTTTTGTCAAAAACACCAAAAGAGGAATGAGAACTGATTGGCTATATTAAAATAACCATATATATATATATATATTTTCTGAATATCCATTCAAGTTACAAAACGTATATAAATATTCTAATCTATTTAACATGTAAGTTGTGATAACAAGGCAAATGGCAAAATATTTAATCATCTTCCTTATCTTGCGAAAATATTGCAATTAAGGAAGATAAAAAAGGGTATCTTAAATTCTAGATATAAAAACTCTATAACTAGGCTTTTGATTGTTGATTTTTGTCGGTCATCTCAATATCAGAGGAAGGCCTTTCACCCCAGAACTTTAATTGCAGAGATCTCTTCTCCAAAATCCTCTCTATTTCTTCTATAGGGAGACCCTTAGTTTCCGGCACACAGATGAGAACGAAAAGCAGTCCCACTACTGCTAGAACTCCAAATATGAAGAAGGTCCAAGAAGTTCCAATGGAATCCGTTAAGGAAAGAAAGGACTGTGATACTATGAGGTTTGACACCCAGTTTGCTGTGGCGGCAATCCCTCCACATATCCCTCGAAATCGCAAAGGGTATATTTCGGAATTCACAGTCCATGGAACTGAACCCATTCCAGGGGAGTAGAAAATTATGTACAAGGCAAGGGCAACGATAGCTAGCCACCCGGTTTTGCTTGGGCACCCTCTTGTGTACCATAACCTGTGTTCCCCGTGACAAACATCCTGAGTTGTACTATTTGAGATCAGACAGGCCCCCGGAAACACCTGCAGAAGGAAAGAAAAAAGGCAAATTAAGCGGTTTGTAATTATACGGTCGAAGAAATTAATTGGGATCGAATGAATGGTTTGATTGATTGATTACTACCTTGTTTTGTGATGAGGCACAAAAACCGCAGCTCGGAGAGGCTTTTAAGCATTTCATACAGTTCCAGGCAGCTGAGTCGTCATAATCAGGGCAAGAGAGTCCTGAAAAATGAGATGTCTCAGATGCACTAACAGCAGGTGCATGGGAGGCCGATTCATGGAAGACAGCTGAAAGAAACCCAAGAGAAACTATAATTCCACAGAGACTAAGAGCCAGCAGCTTCTTCCTCCCTGTTCTGTCCACAAAATACATGCTTACAATGGAGCCAATAGCATTGAGGCCAGCTGTGACAAGTGAGAGCAGCAGTGCAGTTTGATTTGAGGCAATTCCAGCTAACTGAATGATTGTAGGGCTGTAATACATAACTGTGTTTATGCCCACAAATTGCTGGAATGCCTGAAGCCCTACACCTGCAATAAGACCCCTTCTTATGGATTTCGTCCGCCATAGATTAAAGATATTAATCTGTCCAGATTTATTTTCCTCAATTTCTTGTTCTACTGATTCTTTAAGTGCTTCAACTTCTGCTTCCACCTCATCCTCTGAATATATCCTTTGCAGTATTTTTTTCGCTTCCTCTTCCCTTCCCTGTTGGGACAATTTATTTCAGAAAAAAAAAATTTGATGAAAAATTGGTCATTTTACCTTTATATTATTCTGAATTGATTATGCTTTTCATCTTTTTGAAAATTGTTTGATTAATTTTTAATTAAATTAGGCCATTATAATAATCAATATGTACCTGTTTTAACGGAATAATATGATTAAAAAGATGAAACTAATTAATAAAAAATTGTGTACCTACCAAAAGAAAAAAAAAAGATTTAAAAGAAAAAAAAAGAACTAATAACATCATCAGTAGGAAACCTTGCGATAGAGCCATCTAGGAGATTCTGGAAGAAACATCATCAGTATGAACTGCACAAGAGCTGGTACGCCAGCAATTCCAAGCATCCATCGCCATGTCCCAGGTGCCTGATTCAGTTGTTGGACATCTTAATTAGGTATACAAAGTATTAATATATATATATATATAGGCTTAAAAATTAATGATGTTTATACATATACCTTAGTGAAAGCAAGGTTAATGAGGTAGGATACGAGTTGACCTCCAGTAATTAAGATTGCGTTGGTGCTGACCAAGGCACCCCTTATCTTCGCCGGAGAAGCTTCTGAGATGTACAATGGGGATGTAAATGATGCCATTCCAACACCAATTCCAATGAAAATTCTACCGAGTATGAGAACGCCAGGATTCCGTGCTGCAGCCATTAATACAGCTCCAAGGAAGAATAGGAAATCAGCAACTAGAAGTGCTGTTTTCCTTCCAAATTTGTCATTCAACCATCCACCAATTGCAGCTCCGATAATCGCTCCAGCCACTGCCATGCTCACTATGCTTTCCTGATACATAATCAACATGTAACATTTTCTCCATTTTTCACTAGATCAAATGGTCTTCACAAATTACAATTCCCAAACACATGAACGTTGTCTTTGTAACTTTTTTGAAAATAAATTTTATATTAAAAAAGTGGGGGTTAATATATAAGTTTAATAAGGTATAATGATTATTTGTGTTAAGACAATATTTTTTTTTTGAGAAAAAATGTGTAATATTATTTTATTAATAATATAAATATTATTTAATTAAAATGGAGCCTACAATAATGAGATGACAAATCTAATAAATATAATTGGAGAACAAACTTAAATTAAAAAAATAATAATAATATCCAAATATATAGAATTATTTGGAAACTCAACTTCTTCACTTAATTTCAATTCATTGGAAATCCAAACACACCCAATTATCTACCCTCACCCTGAGTGATCAATTAATAATAAATATCTTTATATTTTCTTGTCTGTATTCACTTTCACTGTTATCCTTGTAGGCACAGTCGAGAATATTAATTCATGATATGTTTTTCAGGGATTCATGGACTTTTGTGTTACATTTGCAGAAACAAAGCATAGCCATTCCAATGTTAGTATAAATATAATACGGAAAATTCGTCTATTTAATCTCTAAAATATTGTATTTTTGTCTGTTAAGTTCCTAACTTTTTTTTTTTGTCTATTAGATCTTCATAATTTTTACGGGCAACTAGTTTGGCCCTTTCGACCAATAATTTAACTCCTAAACATTGCTTTCAAAGCATCTCCACTATTAGTCTTCTTGAAATTATTGTGTAAGTATCTTACACAATGCCTATGCTCAGATCTAAACAACAATTGTGGCTTGAATTATTGGTCGGAAGGACCTAATTGGTGGCCCATAAAAATTATGAATACATAATAGACAGAAAAAACACATAAAGACCTAATTGGCAAAAAATCACAACTTTAGAAACTAAATGAGCGAATTTTCCATATAATAATAGCAGAAAATATTTATGGTAATGATGGCCTGACTTTAGAGCAAAAACCTTAATATCCAAGTCCATCTTTTAATAAGGGATATCTTAGTATTTTTGTACGACAAATATAATTATTTAATGTCAAAATTTTAAATATTTTTTGCCTTTCTTTAATGTATATATATTATTTGTATTGTTGATGAGAAAAAAGAGTAAATTACCTTTGACCTTCAAACTTTAACTTTTTTTTTTTTTTTTTTTTTTTACTTTAACTTTTTTGTATTTTGATAATTTAAGCATTTAAGAAACTTCAAAAATCTTTTAAAACTTTTTGAAAGAATCATGGGTTAAAAAGAATCTTAGGATGTTCAATTATCAGCATCAATTTCCCTTTAATTTTGGTTGTATGAGTAAGAAGGATCTCGTACCACATATATATATATATATGTATACCTTACTTTTCAAAGTGATTATGTGTCAGAACATAAATTGTTTTGAGGTTAGTCGACGTTGGCCGGAAGACATTATTTATACGTCGCTAACGTTCTTTCTTTTTTTTTTTTTATCTTTCCAAATCATGTCCTATTGAAAATTTTGCACATGCATTTGGGACCCTCCTATTGGAAAAATATATATATATATATATTAATTTAAAATTCATGATAATTTTGTTGTATCTATTTTAGGCCTATCCACAAAATTTTTTTAATTTTTTCAGATAAATAAATAAATAAATATATATATACACAAAATATAGAGTGGAAAAGATAAAGTTTGAAATCAAACTTCACGGGACTATAAGAGAATTTTGACAAGGAATTTACTACTCAGAGAAAAAAAAAGGATAAAAAATATCAATTTAGTAAAATCTGGAAGATAATTGTTTTAATTTTTTTATTTTATTTAAATTAATATGTGTTATCTTTATTGATATTTTAAATAATATTTTACAAGATTTTCGGTTAATATTTCTCTCATATAACTTAGCAAAAAATAAATAAATAGAGAGAGAGAACAGATTCTGCATATTTTTACTGTTTTGATAGATGGGATGGTTAAAAAGAGAAAAGAAAAGGGGAAAAACGAATATATGTTGGAGGTACTAACCTGCAAGACAGTTTTCCTATCCACAGACTTGAAATCATCCCGGATATAGAGAAGTGCACCTGATATCACCCCTGCCCTTCACCAACAACATAAACAATACTACACAGTGACGGACTGCCCCCCAGAAAAAAAATATATATATATATGGTGGAAGAGAGAGAGAGGAGAGATGACCTGTGTCATAGCCAAAAAGGAAGCCACCAATGCCCGCAGAGAAAGCCAAGCGAAGAACATAAGGGTTATTCTTTGCAAGATTCAAGCACTCTCTGAACACTGCTGCGTCTTCTATGTGCCCTCCTCCTTCCATTTTTCCGTTTTTTTTTTTTTCTATATTCAGTGAAGAAAAGGAAAACAATAAGAAGGAAGGCTCATGTGAGGAAGAGAGTAGAAGATGGTTTTTGTTTTAACAAAAGAATGAAGAGTTGAGTTTGATCGCATGTGAAGGAAGAAGAATAGGGGGCGTAGATATAGGCAACTTACAAAGACCTTTTTGGATTGCTAAAGCAGTTCACACGAGTACTAGTGTATCTCTCTCTCTCTCTTTTTTTTTGTTGAAAAATGGGGAAATTCTAATATGCATATGGTGTACGGCCCCATATATGCACTTACATGATACGATTGATCCGAAAATAAAAATTAACCGTTTTTATATATTAATTTTTTTATGAATTAATTCTTAATATTTATTTTTATTTTTTTCTATTATTATTTTTAAATTTTTTTAGGATAATTAATCCTTTTGTCTAATTCAATTACGAATGCTATTAAAAATTAACAGGTATTTAACACGTGATCTATTTGTTTATGGTAAAATAGTAATTTTAAAGATTTCATTCCTTCTCTATTAATAAACTTGATCCATATATGTCCACTAAATTTTATTATATCAAAAGCTTTAAATATATAATTGAGAGATAAGCCCCCATTATTTATTTAAATTGATCTAACAATAAATATATGTGATTTTATCTAAGTTTTTGTTATCTAGTGATTTATCTTAACATGTACTATAAGAGAAATCTCCTAATTTTAAATTTCTTTTGTTATTGACAATTCTAGACCTATAACATAAAATATAATAATAAATCAAATTTATTTTTTTAAAATAAAATTATATTTATCATCATATCTAATCATGTTTAAACCTCAAATATTCCCTCAAAAAAAAAAAAAAAAACCTCAAATATAAGATAGATATTGATATATTTTTATATATGTTTGTAATTTTACACTTAAAAAATAATTAAAATTTAATATATTTTTTAAAAAATAATTAATGATTATTAGTGGTAAAATATGAAAAGTATTAAATAATAATAATAATAATAATAAATAATAAATAATATTTTGTTTTGAAAACACTCTGGTGCAGAGTTGGGGCTACGAAACCCGTGTGTAGGTAGAAATTGCCGGCTTAGTCTTGCATGAAAGGGCGAGCGACAGAGACCGCATCCCTACCGTGCCATTCATTCGTCATCCGAAAAGGGTGGATAGTCGCCACTCAAAGCTCAGACTTTTCCTATTTAGCAAAAAAAAAAAGGCACAGACTTTTCCTAAAGTTCCTCGGAATCTTTTGTATATTTGCATTAATGCCCCTTTATTATATATTTACTTTCTATAATAAATTAGTGCACAGGGATTCGTATCTAAAAATTAATGTTACATAGATAAAATTTATTAAAATTTAATTCTTTATATATTCCCTCAATTTTATTTTACTTATTAAATGTTATTATATTATTTGTTTGAATTTTTTAATAAAAATAATTAATAAGTATTAATTATATAAAATATTGATTAAAGAGATAAAAATTAAAAATTAAAAAATATTAATTAAAGAGATAAAGAAGAAGAAGAAACAAAATTAAAAAAACATATTATTTTAATTTTCTATAAGGTGATTCATTAAAAAAAGGTATAAATAAAACAAATAAAGGAAGTATATATTTTTAAATAATTATATATATATATATATATATACATATTGAAATTTAATAATTTTATAAAATATTGATTCTGATAAAAAAGAAAAATAAAAAAAATATATTAATTAAAGAGATAAAGAAGAAGAAAAATTTTAAAAAGATATTATTTTAATTTTCTATAAGGTGATTCATAAGAAAAAAAAAAAATTGCAATTTTTTTTTTCAAAGGAAAATTCACTATTTTGGTCTTAAAAATATTTTTCTTTTCAGAACTTAATCCTAAATCTTAAAATATTAAGAATTTGGTACTCTAACTATAACTTGATACTTGGATTAATCAACGAATGAGAGGGTTGAAGTGAATGTTCTTGTGTTGCTTGAGAGGTAAATGGCGTAGATTGATCTAAAGGAATTCCTACCAATCTTCTACTCCTACGCATCATAACTCCAAGATTCTTCTTTTAAAACTACAAGATTATTCTTCTTGTCATCTAAAGTATGACTCTACCTTGCAATAAGCTTTTCTTAGAAGAGACACGACCAAAAGAGCCTTTTTATTGTTTTCTTTCTTTTAATAATTGGTGGTACCGTAAGAAGTTCATAAACTCCTCTTGCCCAAAAATCCTAGGCCTTAATGGGCTCGGTTTTGCGATGAAAAAATCATCCCAAGATTAGTCCAATCCTTTTAATTAATTAATCGTCTTTTTGGACTTAATAAAATATCGAGGACTAATTAATTAATTCTTAATGGGTCTTTAGCCCAAATAATTAATTAAGTGGACTTCTAGATAAATTTAATTTTTTAAATAATTATTTAATAAGCCCAATTTGTGTTTAAACAACACCAAGTAACTGAGCTACTTCGGGGACCAAAAGATATATTATTCATGGTTACTATAATGGCCAAAATACCCTTGCTATTAAATAACTATATTTTATTATTTTAAATATTTCCATTTATCACCATATGGAAATATTGACCCAAGAATAATACTGCTGAAGCAATATCTCTGACCTACAAGTAAAATGATGGAAATACCCTCTATGTCACACCCATCAATGAGACATGATAAATGCACTAACACCCATCTCAAATACATCTACCATCTTTAGACTTCTAGTCTAATAATCCATGACTCACTGGAATGTACTTGATTAACATGAGGAGCTACCCAAAAACACACATTCTAGAGCCACGTTTCCAAGGCCTAGGATTATTTAAATTATCTTGGGCAATCATAAGAGAGTGATTAATCCTCACTAAGTGAAGCATAGAAACTCTTTTGTATGAGTCCGTCTTAAGATACTATAGTAATACACCCAACACACAAGAATATTAATCTCACAAAAGAAATCTCACCCATCATACATTAAAGTGTAAAACTCTTTGCTTCGCTAGAGTACCAACTTATAATTAGCAATAGTCTGATCTCTATAATTATGGTACTAAGTGTCCAGTTCTATGTATTCAAAATAGGCTTATGCCTATGATGGGAGTGAACTACTCACTGATTTAAGGTAAAACATACCTCATTGAAAATCATGGCATAATAGTCATACCTTGATGAAATCCCCAACTCCATCAATAAGAAGTCAATTTTACTTGCATTGTAAGTACCCATGGTCTATACCTTGTGAAGAACAACCCATCACATAGATCATTGCTTATTATACTTAAACCTTTAAATGTGCAATAATGTAAGAAAGAAATTAAATTGAATGAACAAATATTTTATTGCAATATAATCATTCATAATACATAGTCTTGGAAGGCATACATTCCAACAGTACTGCCCTTCTTCTTCTTAAACCAAACCCTACCTTACATTTTCCTAGACTATCACTGTTTTTGGAATATTTTTTTTTTTTGCATTGTCTTGGTAGCAGCGGTATTGCTTGAGATCTCCTGGATTTTGTAGGCTTGATTTGATTTGTTGTGGACATCACTCAAACACATTTGGTTCAAAGGAAGATCATTAGTAACTATTGCCAATAGGTCCATGAATTAAGGTTTTCTTAGGGGATGTTTTGTTGCTTTCCTTGATGAGTGCAACAAAAGTCATATATTTTATATTATGCCTACTTTTGGGCTTTATTTGTTATTTTGTGTCTTGTAGGAATATAATTTTCTTTTCGGGCATTTTTTTTTGTGAAATTTACGATTGAATTAGAATGAAAGGACTTAAAGTTTGATAGGACGAGAACTTCAAGATTCTCCAAGTGAAAGAACCTAATCAAACAAGATTTCCAAGAATATCAAGAAGTTCAAGATTCCAAGAACTCAAAGTCATAGTTTTATTAGAGTTATTGTAATGTCTAACCCCTTTAATAAGGAAAAATAAGAAAAGTCGTAATTTTAAGTGACAGATTTTTTTTTTTTTAATATCTTTTAATTTAACGTTTCAAATAGTTACAGTTTAATTCATTTTTCGGAGTTACTGAGTTTCAAAGAGCTTACGCTACATTTACGTTTTAGGAGGTGGCTTATCATCGAGAACAGTCAAGAAGAATTCAATTGACAAACGGTAACGAGGTTGAGACTTGGTGATTGATTAAGTGGATCTCAGATTTCGATTGAAGATCTTAGAGGTAAAGTAAATAAGATATTTTATTTTCTTTATAAAATTCTTAAATTCTCATTCCTTTTATTTATTCTTAACGAAAATAATTCGCTTCGTATTCTGTTTATTATTTTCTTCTTTCGATTTTCCGCAAATTCTTCTTCCTAATTTGATTTTCTGTTTTTGATTTACATGTATTCGATCCATCGTTCCTCAGTTGTTTCTTTTCTTTTTTTTTTGTTTAGCTTCCTTTTAATTTCGTTGATTACATATGTATATTTATGTGGTATGTATATGTATATAATATATATATATATATATATATATATATATATTGATGCTTTTCTTGGATTCCGCAAGCTACCTTTCTGTTTTATGTTTTAAGTTTTATATTTTATATTTATTTATTTTTTATATATATATATAGGTGAGATTATATATAGGTACATACATTAAGGTGTAGGTCAATTAGTAATAGCCTCACTTATGATTCGAGAGTTCATAAATTTAAGACACAACAAATGTAAAAAATCCATAAAATTTCAAAAAAAAAATATATATATATATATACATATACAGGTGCATACAACTTTCTTTAAAAAAATTTGTTTCCTACCGCAATGATGAGCTGAATCATTATTTTTTATTATCATTATCATTATTATTATTATAATTATCTTTAGTTTCTTTTAGTAAGTTATGTATATATATATATATATATATGTAAACTACAGTTTCCTTTTTATTTTTCGCTTTTCTGCAATTTTCTTACTGTTTTCTTGTTTCTCTTTATTTATTTCAATTTCAATTATTCCTTTCATGAAGATGAGAATAATGAAGGATATATTATTATTATTATTATTGTATTATTCACTTATTTTATTTATTAAAGATTTTATTTCTTTTATTTTTTATTTTAAGAATTTTTTTCTTGAAAATTTTTAATTTTCTGATTTTTTATTTTATTGAGATTCTTGCAAAATTTATTTAAAGTCTTCCTTAAATAAATATAATTTTTTGTCTCAAGTCTGTTAAGAATTAGTTAGGGGAACATATTTCACATCTGATAAGTTTCTGAACCCACAAAGCATGGTAAAAAAGTTCCACAATGATATAAGTTCTGACCGTTGTAGTGGGAGTATAGCTAGGGCCGAATTCGGTTAAATTAACGATTACCTAAACTTGTTTGAGCCTACCTAAAAGAAAAGAATTTGAAATTGTGATATCTTTGTTTTTTTTGTTAAATTGTTTAAGGGAAGTCTATTTGAGTAGTTGATTGGTTGTTTTGAAATTATTCCTTTATACTTATTGATTTTTTGATGTTTTGAAAAACAAGGAAAATGAATATTCTGTTTATTCACTAAGCTTCTAACTCATTCATTTCCCTATATTTTCCCTTCTTTTGTAGATCCCAGTGACGAGAAATAAGAGAGCAGGTGAAGCTAGACTTTTGTTTTTAGTCTTCGATATTCTTAGTCATTTATTTGTTTTTATTTTTGGATTAAATAGTTATTCTTTTGGATTTGTTAGTTGTTAATAAGCTTGGGGTTGTACCCTAACTATAGTTTGATTCTTTGAGAGATTGTAAGACTTCTGTTGGAATTTCTTTGGGACTTATTAAAAGGATTTTGATTCATTTGTTTTCCTTTTGTTTGGGAATTTTATTCATGTTTTGAGTTAAGATAGAAACCTTGGGATCTTGGGGGAAACCTTGAGGGTACAGTCGTGTTATCTCCCAGTTTCAGGGCATGACATTTAGTGGTATAAGAGAAATAGGTTACAAATCCTTAGGATGCTTAATTAAGAATTGAGAATTTTGATACAGCGTTAGACTCCTATATTTCCTAATATGTTTGTTTGATATGTTTTCGTATTTTGAAATTATTGCTTAGATGGCAATGCGAGGAACTTCTAGAGGTCGTTATGTGAACCCTAAAGCAGAGTAGGAGAACAAGATGATGATTTGAATGTATTGTTGAGGGATTTAGGTCGTGGAACATCTGCAGATAGAAGTGAATGTGCTGGGCCCTTCTATGCAACAGCTTGGTTTCGCTGCGGGCCTTTTCGATGATGGCCAAACAACGCCTTCAAGAAGAGCAGTTGAGGTGACAAGTGGTACAAGAATGCCATCCTAGGCAAGCTGAGGATGGGATAAGATCGTCTTATGAGCAACTGGGGAAGGAAAGCATGTCGAGCTTTGAGGGAACTAGTTTAGAGAACTTTCGAGTACTTGTGGTGATTGAGGATGTGAAGGCAAATTTAGCAGTTTCTTTCCTAACTGGAGAGGCAGAGAGAGATGGTGGGAAGGTGCTGCACCAACATATGTCACTGAGGGTCGTTTGATCTAACTTAGGAGGTATTTAAGAAGGCTTTCTTGGATAACTACTTTTTAGAGACTCTTCGATTGGAATGTTAGAGTGAGTTCTTCAACTTGAAGCAAATAGAAGGAATGTCAGTTGTGGAATATGCAGCCAAATTCAATTCCTTGGGGAGATTTGTTTCAGAGTTTACAGCTAATGAGAATCTCAAACTCCTGTGATTTCAAGACAGATTACTTGGGAGAATTCAAGGCAAAATGGCTATTGATCAATCACAAAGTTATACTAAGATATATGAAACTGCAATCAATGTGGAGGCAGATATGAAGAGAGTTGATGCTACTAGAACACTTAAGGGACCGAGGCTAGTTAGAAATCAAGGCCATACTTCAAAGTCTACTTCAAAGTCTACCTCAAAGAGTACTCATTTGGCAGTGAGGAAGTTTCCTTTCAAGAAAGTGGCAACTGGAGGTGAATGCAAGCTGTGTGAGGCTTGTAATAATGTTCATCTTGGTGAGTACAGATGGAAGACTGGAGCATGTTATAGATGTGAAAAATTTGGACACAAAATTGGGAATTGTCCTAAAATGGCGTTAGTAGTTTCAAGCAAGCCTAGAGAACCAGCAAAGCAGACAAACCCCCAACCAAATGCAAGAGTTTTTGCTCTGACGATAGAGGATGTTGAGAACTCAAGCAATGTGGTCACATATATGATCGTATTAAATTCCTGGCTAAACTTTTTGTTTGCAAAGGTTTTATTTGATTGTGGTGCTTCGCCCTCTTTTGTTTCGAAAGGATTTGCTGAAGTTTTAGGAATTAAGCCTAATCAATTAGACAAGCAATATCATGTATCTGTCCCAAGTGGTAAGATGTTTGGTTTCTAAGAAGATACTTCAGGATTGATGTGTTCATATAGTTGATGTGGAATTAAGTGTCAATCTCATTCTGATTTAGATGAGAGACTTTGATGTGATTCAGGTTATGGAATGGTTGTCCAAAAACTATGTTGTTGTAGATTGTCAAGAAAAGAAAGCGAAGTTTTTAATTCCGAGGAGATCAGAATTCTTCGTTCAAGGTAAAATAGGGAAGAAAGAGGAGAAGAACTTGCCTATTATTTCACCTATGGAAGCTAGGAGAGCTTTGGAAAAAGGTTGTGATGGATATTTAACATACATGGTTGACACTAGATCAGACGCTAAATTGGAAGAGATACCAGTGGTTAAGGAGTATCCAGATGTGTTTCCCGACAAATTACTTGGACTACCACTGGTGAGAACTAATATTGAAGACCCCATATCAGATGGCACTCACTGAATTGAAGGAGTTGAAGACTCAACTGTAGGAATTGTTGGATATGAAATTCATTTGATTGAGTGTCTCACCTTGGGGTGCTCCTGTGTTATTTGTGAAGAAGAAAGATGGAATTATGAGATTATGCATTGACTATCGGGAGTTGAATAAGATCACCATTAAAAACAGATATCCACTCCCAAGAATAGATGATCTGTTTGACCAATTGAAGGGAGCTCAGATGTTCTCCAAAATTGATTTGAGATCTGGCTACCATCATTTGAGAATTAAAGCCTAAGATATTCCGAAAATAGCATTTCGAACAAGGTATGGTCATTATGAATTTATGGTCATGCCTTTTAGATTAGTGAATTGTCATGCTACATTCATGGATCTAATGAACAAAGTATTCAAGGAACAACTAGATAAATTTGTGGTGGTGTTTATTGATGATATCATGATCTACTCTCCTTTAGAAGAGCAACATGCTGAGCACTTACGGATAGTGCTACAAATCTTGAGGGAGAAGAAATTATATGCTAAATTCTATAAGTGTTAGTTTTGGCTTGAAATTGTCGGATTTTTATGTCATGTGACTTCTAGAGATGGTATTTTAGTAGACCCCAGAAAATTCAAAGCAATAGTTGATTGGCTAAGGCCTACTAATGCGACCGAAATACGCAGCTTTTTGGGTTTGGCAGGGTATTATCGAAAATTTGTGGAAGGATTTGCTAAGATTGCTTCTCTGTTAACTAAGTTGACATAAAAGAGAATTAAGTTTGAGTGGAATGATGAATGTGAAGAAAGTTTCCAACAGTTGAAGAACTGACTAGTATCAGTACCTTTTTTGACTTTACCATCAGGATCTGGAGGATTTGTGATTTTCAATGTTGCATCAAAGAATGACTTAGGATGGGTTTTAATGTAGAATGAGAAAGTGATTGCTTATCCCTCACGACAACTAAAATTGTATGAAAAGAATTATCTAGCTGACGATTTGGAGGTGGCCGCTGTAGTAATTGCCTTGATGATTTGGAGACATTACCTCTATGGTGAACAATGTAAGCTTTTTACAGGATCATAAGAGTTTGTAATATTTGTTTACTCAAAAGGAATTGAACATGAGACAACAACGATGGTTGGAGTTGCTTAAGGCCTATGATTTGAAGATTAGTTATCAACCTGGGAAAGCGAATAAGGTGGCAGATACTTTAAGTAGGAAGTCCTTTAATACATGCAGCAATGTTAACACAACAAGAACAGATAATAGCTGATTTTGACAGATTGGAGATCAAAGTGACTCATTCTACTGATAGTTCTATGGTTGCTTTGATTGCGCAGTCTTACTTGGTGAAGAGAATTAAGAATGCACAAAACAATGATGTTGAACTATTGAATAAAATTAGTCATCAGGATTTGAAAAACATGAAGAGGAACCCTTCGATTTCAAGGACAATTGCATGTTCCTAATGATACTGAATTGAAACAAGATGTATTGAAGGAAGCTTATAGTTCCAGTTGTCTATTCAACCAGGGGAAACAAAGATGTATTGTGATCTTAAGAAGAGTTTTTGGTGGACTGGAATGAAAAGGGATATAGCGGAGTACGTATCAAAATGTCTAGTTTGTCAGCAAGTAAAAGTAGAACATCAACGACTAGTTGGATTGTTAAAACCTCTAGAAATACCTATATGGAAATGGAAACATATAACTATGGACTTCATGACGGGACTTCCAAGGACAAGAACTATTAAGGATACCGTATGGGCAGTTGTGAATCGCTTGACTAAATCTGCTCACTTTATGCCGATGAAGGTGATTGCATCGATGGATGAGTTAGTGAAGATGTACATGGCTACTATAGTTCGACTTCATGGAGTACCAGCAAGTATATTATTAGACAGAGATACTCATTTTGTGTCACAGTTTTGGAAAAGTTTTGATCAAGTTATGGGAACAATTATAACTCTTAGCACAGGTTATCATCCAGAAATTGATGGGCAATTGGAAAGAACAATACAAACACTGGAAGATATGATGAGAGCTTGCATTTTGGACTTCAAGGGTAGTTGAATCAACTATTTAATATTGTTGGAATTCTCATACAATAATAGTTACCAAGCAAGTTTGGGAATGACACCTTACGAAGCTTTATATGGACGTAAGTGCATATCACCTTTGTGTTAGGATGATGTTTGTGAGAGACAAATTGTTAGACTGGAGTTAGTACAAATAACCTTAGAGAAAATGTCATTAATTTGACAACAGTTGAAGGTAGCTCAAAATCGCCATAAGAGTTGGGCTGATAACAAAATGAGACCTCTAGAATATGCTCTTAGAGAAAAGGTTTATCTCTGTGTTTTGCCTACAAAATGAGTAGTACATTTTAGATGGGGTGGCAAGCTTTCCCCTAGATTCATTGGTCCGTATGAAATTTTAGAAATAGTTGGTGATTTAGCTTACAGATTGGCCTTACCATCGAGCTTATCGTGAGTTCATAATCTATTCCATGTCTCTAAGTTGAGGAAATACATATCAGATCTAGATCATATATTAGAGGTAGAGCCACTGCATGTGCAAAAGGACTTAACGTATGACGAACTTCTACTAAGGATTGTGGATAGGATAGATCGAGTATTGAGAAGGATAGTAATTCCCTATGTAAAGGTCCAATGGACTAATCACACAGTTCGAGAAGCTACTGGGAACTCGAGGAAGAGATGAAATATAAGTATCATCATTTGTTTAAAGAAGGTAAGTTAAGTTCCGAGATCAAAACTTTTTTTAAGGAAAGTAGAATGTAATGTCTAACCCTTTAATAAGGGCAAATAAAGAAAGTCATAATTTTAAATGACATATATTTATGTTTTTAATATCTTTTAATTTAATGTTTAACATAGTTAATGTTCAATTTATTTGTTTATCAAGGTTACTGAGTTCCAAAGAGTTTATGCTATATCTATATTTTAGGAGGTGGCCAATCATCGAGAACAGTTAGAGAGAATTTGATTGATTAACTTTATTAAGGTTGGGACTCAATGATTGAATAAATGAATTTCAAATTTTGATTGAAAATCTTAAAGGTGAGTAAATATGATATTTTATTTTCATGATAAAATTATTGAATTCTCATTCCTTTAGTGTTTATTCTTAACGAAAATAATTCGCTTCGTATTGTGTTTATCATTTTCTTCTTTCGATTTTCCACAAATTCTTCTTTCTAATTTGATTTTCTGTTTCTAATTTACATTTATTCGATCCCTCGTTCCTCAGTTGTTTCTTTTTTTTTTCGTTTAGCTTCTTTTTAATTTCGTTGGTTATATATGTATATATATGTGGTATGTATATGTGTATAATCTGTATATGTTGATGATCTTCTTGGATTCCGGAAATTTCTTCTCGGGATTCCGCAAGCTACCTTTCTGTTTTATGTTTTGTTTATTTATTTATTATATATATACAGGTGAGATTATATACAGGTGCATACAACTTTCTTTAAAAAATTTGTTTCCTATGGCAATGATGAGCTGAATCATTATTTTTATTATCTTCAGTTTCTTTTAGTAACTTATATATATATATATATTTATATATATGTAAACTACACTTTCCTTTCCATTTTTCGGTTTTTTGCAATTTTCTTACTGTTTTCTTGTTTCTCTTTTTTTATTTCTATTTCAATTATTCCTTTTTTGAAGATGAGAATAATGAAGGCTATAATATTATTTTTATTATTATTATACTATTCACTTATTTTATTTATTAAAGATTTTATTTCTTTTATTCTTTATTTCAAGAATTTTTTTTCTTGAAAATTTTTAATTTTTTGATTTTTATTTTTGTTGAGTTTCTTGATGATGTTGCTAAAAAGCAATCAGATAAAGGATCCAAAACAAGTAGAATATGGACCCAAAAGGTGTAAGGAAGTGTATAATCTGATGTGGGTGGAAATAAGATAAAAACTATTCTCTACTAAGAGAGAAGAGTTACAAAATATAAGAGAGAGTACAAGAGGAAAATATGATAAACTTGGAAACAAATAGGGACCAAAAGGCAAAGGAAAAGTTCCCTAAGAGGAAATTAGGGTTTCCTTTAAGGTAACCAAAAGACTTTCCCAAAAGGGAAAGAAAGGAGAGTTGCCCGAAGGCAAAGAAAGGAAACGCCCGAAAGGCAAATGGTGGAATCCCGAAGGGGAGATGATCCTTCCCGATGGGAAATGGAGCTTTGCCCAATGGGAGAGGTTCTTCCCGAAGGGGAAGGGTTCTTCCTGAAAGGGAAGAGGAAAATGGCCGAAGGGGAAGGTTCTTTCCTGAAGGGAAAGAATGATGTCCCGAAAGGGGCCTTCTTAGGTTCCCAAGTGAAGTTTTTGGAGGCTTTTTGAAGGAATTATAACTCTCTTTTGTAAAAGGAAGATGAATAAGAGAATTTAGGGGTTAATTCTCTTAACTAATCTCTCAAAAAGTTGTTCAAGGGAACAAAGAAAAGAGTTCGTTAATCAATTAATCCTTTTAAAGGATCAATTGAGAACAAGAAAACTCTAAGTAAAATAAGAGAGAAAAAGAGAGAGAATAAGTGAGAGAGTATATGAAGCTTAGAATAAAATTCCTCCTCCGTTCTTGTTCATGAGCCTCCTATTTATAGGAGTTAATTGTCATTCTCGAGATATTTTAGAGGAGGTGAGGTGACGGTTATTATGAGTGTCCTCCCAGTAATTAGTCAGCTTATCATTAAATATCAAAAGTTGTTGACCAATGAAAAGTGTTCTTTGAGGAAGATATTAAAATGAAAGGCTGTTTACTCTTTTAGCCTTGAAGGAAATAATATCTTTAATGAGAACACTTAAAGTAATGGTGTTGAGCACACCACTTTAGATTCTTGTTAAATTTATTTAATGTCTTCCCTAAATAAATATTAGTTTTTGGCTCAAGTTTGTTAGGAATTAGTTGGAGGAACATCTTCCATATTTGATAAGTTTCTAAACCCATAGAGCATTTTGAAAAGCTCAAACTTGATATAAGTTTTGGTCGTCCTAGCAGGAGTACAATTAGGGCCAAATTATGTTAAACCAACGTGTGCTTAAATTTGCTTGAGCCTACCTAAAAGAAAAGAATTTGAAATTGTGATATCTTTGTTTGTTTGTTAAATTGTTTAAGGGAAGTATGCTTGATTAGATTGATTATTTTAAAATCTTTCCTTTATAGTTATTGATTTTCTAATGTTTTTGAAAATAAGGAAAATGAATATTTTGTTTATTCACTAGGCTTCTAACTCATTCCTTTCCCTCTATTTTCCCTTTCTTTTGCAAATCCTAGTGACGAGGAATAAAAGAGTAAGTGAAGCTTGACTTTTATTTTTAGTCTTGTATATTCTACGCCATTTATTTGTTTTGTTTTGTTTTGTTTTTTTTTTTTTTTGGATTGAATAGTTATTCTTTTGGATTTGTTAGTTTTTAAGAAGCTTGGTGTTGTACCTTAACTATGGTTTGATTCTTTGAGAGATTGTAAGATTTCTTTTGAAATTTCTTCGGGACTTATTAAAAGGATTTGGATTCATTTGTTTCCCCTTTGTTTGGGAATTTTATTCATGTTTTGAGTTAAGATAGAGACTTTGTGCTCTTGAGGGAATCCTTGAGGGTACGATCGTGTTATGTTCCGATTTCAGAACATGACAGTTATATTTCTTAGTCCTATTAGAACTCTTACTATTTTGTACTATAAATAAGCCCCATAAGACATTGTAAAAGAGAATCTTTCGAATTAGAGTTTATTTTAAGACATGAGTTACTAGATTTTGTTTATTCAATGAAGGTTTGATTGTGGTTAGATTTTAGTCAATTGTGAGGTTGTTTTCGTTCAAAGGTTTCTTTTATTCTATGATATTCGTGCAATGTTCTATGCTTAATTTTATTGATAAGATCAGTAGTGTTTATTGTTCTTTCTTTAAATAGAGAGTCTTCCATCTAAAATCTTGAATTCACAATTGTTCAAGTAATTTTGGAACTTAATTTTTAATAACAATAATGAAAATGATTTCTAGTTATTCTTTAGGTAAGTAACGATTAATTATTCTAACCATTGCTCCTCATTCTCGTGAAAGATATGCATGATCTAGTTTGAATAGATCATGCATATCATGATCAATTTATTAAATATAGAAGAGCTAATTTAGGATTTGTTAGTTGTTAAAAGATTGATTATCAAGCACTTTGTAATTAAACTATTATGTATGGAAACACTAGTCATCATTGCTTGATGACTATAACTAATTTGTCATAAGAATAAATGAATTATTTTTTTAATCGGTGATCAATGTGAAAATCATTACTGAGATCATTCCTTTGTTGAATATCTTTTTCTATCAATTCATCTGTGTAGTGATTGATATTTTCTTTATTATTTATTATCTAAATACAACCCTATTGTTCAATCTTAGCTCTTATGTTTAAAAATTACTAAAAATTTCATTCTTCGTGGCATCGATCCTACTAATCACTCTCCACTGAAATAGTGTTATTGTAGGAATTAAATTAGTAGATTCAACACCTATCATTCCTCACTATGTTGTGGTTTGGAATTATGGTCATCTCTAGCATCCATAAAATCATACAAGGTGAAAAGTGATCTGAAGATCCTATGGCAGATTTTTCTTTTCATTATTTTTTATTATCAATTGTACGAATACCTTCAGTTTTCAGGACATTTGCTAATGAGATGTCTAATTTTGCCACAAAAAAAAAGAAGAAAAAGAATAGATATTGAGGAGTCTTTCATACCGTATTAGCCCTTGAACTATTAATAATAATAGTGATGTTTACTTCTGAAACTCTTCTTAGCGGTTGACTAGTGTCCAAGGTAGCCCTAAAACGAAATATCTTCACTACATTGTCAAGTCTCTCCCTAATTTGGAAAGCAATACATTTAGGAAGATCCTTTGCTAGTAGGAATCCAACTTCTTAGGTCATGATTTCATGAGGCAATCCATATACCTAGAACAAAGATGCCATTCTATGACAACTGACACTCTTAATCTCCGTTGTTGGATGACATAGATGTAGGAATAATATATTTGAAATGTAGTACCATGGACTATGAGATTTGCATTTCATCTCATCACTGCATCAAAAATATAATTTAAATATGTTATCCTCAGGTTTTAATATGTCCAGCTTGATACAGTTCTAGGTTTTGGCCATAGCTAAACATAGTGCTTTCAAGGGGATAGGTTTTGTGATAAAATATTCCCAACATAGGCATGTTTACACGTTTCCAAACCTTGTTGAATGGAGTCCTTGCCAAGCAGTGAGGCTTGGTTCTCTATTGTGGTTAAGGAGGAAGCTTGCAGTTTAGAGATTATCTCTTTTTCCACGGAAGGTGCTGTTGTGGTGCCGCCTTGTTCCTCTGTGCACAGTGATGGCTATAAGCAATTATAACTACCTCTCAAAGAGGATTGTGGGTGGTTCTAAGTTGTTCACTTAGAGGGAATCTAAGAAAATAAAATTAAGATATTAACTTGTGTGAGTTTTATTTTAAGAAAATAAAACTATTTTATTTTATAATTAATCATATAAAGCATTTTAATAGTTTTAAAATTCCCTCTAGGATGAGGGTTTCCTCACAGTTTTTGACGTGACTTTTCTAGGGTTTTTCGAACACAGTTGCCAATCTTGTATGCCAATTTTCATCTACTATAATTCTCAACAATAATTGACATGATCTGCTTTGTTATTGGTTACTTTTGTGTTGGTTACATGGTTTCTTGTCGGATTGTTTTCATTATACAGTCCTTGCGCATCTGTTGCTTTAACAGTGTCTCATGGATGAGGTAGTTTTGAAAAAATTGAGTAGCTTGGACTTAGGAGATGCAGAATCCCATTGCATCACTCTGGAAGATGGGGATTTGCAAGGGTTTGCTTGAGTACAACTGTAGTATGGTAGCATGCATGCATGGATGCAAGTCTTTCAATCTTGATGGTTTTAAGACAGTAATGGGACGAGCGTGGTGATGTGGATCTTTCTCCATCCAACGGATCGACGAATCTCTCCATCATATCTTCTTTGCCCTATCTGAAACTGTTGATTTTGTAGTAGAAGGTGGCCCTTGGACCTTTGAGAACCAATTGGTTCAAGTTAGGCGATGGAAGGACCTACACAATAGAGGAAGGTAGATATGGTGCATGAATATTTTTGGATCCTTGTTACTAGTTTTTCATGGTACTATTATACTCATGAAGTTGGATTGAAGCTTGCAATATCTTTCCATTCCTGTAGCGAATATCAACTGCAGGAAGATAGGGTGAATGGGTTGAAGTACTTTTGTTTTAGGGTTTTGATTGAAATCACAAAAGCCCACTAAAGGATTGCTCGAATACGTATGCCTAACGATATCTTACATTATGCTCTCATTAAACATGGGAGACTACCTAATTTCTATTTCTATTGTGGAATCATTGGCCATCGATTTTACACTTTGTGATCGTATGGAAGGTTTGGAAAAGTATATCAAAGATTTTGATTTAGCCCGTGGATGGGTGGTGTAGAAAACAAGAGATTGGACCAAAATTTTGTTGTTAAAAACCCCCATAACTTTTCTTTTCATTCGAAGGATCATGAGGGGAGACGACGGAGGGGAATGATCCTTTTTACTCACAGGCTTTAGGTCCATAACTGAATGCTTCTAACCAGACACCTACACAGACAAACAACAAGGACTTGGTATTGCATACAAGGAGGCAACTCACACCACAAAAGAGGGTTTCTTCTCTAGCTAGTGGGGTGGACAGTTTGATTCACAAGCTAGTGGAAACAAAAAAACTCAAGAGCTCAATAGTGGAGGCTGCAAAGCAACCTTGCCAATCCAAATGAGTTGTCTAATCTAGAATTGTCGGGGTTTGGGATCTCCTTAGGCAATTCATGAGCTCAAAGATCTCGTTCGTCATAAAAGACTATACATTTTGTTCTTGATTGAAACTAAATGACCTTCAAATCATATGAATTCTTTAAAGTTCAGCCTTGGTTTTAATAATAGTTTTTGTGTTGATAGACATGGACTCGGTGTTGGACTTGCATTATTATGGAGTGAGGAAATGAACTTTCATATTCTTAGGTTTTCAAAAGGCTAAATTGATGTTGAAGTTGTGAAGTGGTTAGATGATGGGATATGTTTCTTTACTTGTTTTTATGGTTATCCGGATGCACAACAAAGATTAAATTCTTGTGAAGTGGTTTCTACTTGGGGATTTCAATGAGATTTCATTCTCATGTGAATCAACTAGACACAACCCTAGACTGGGACATTTGATGCAAAATTTCGAAAAGGTTGTGGATGATGTTCACCTCATGGAAATTTCAATTCGAGGGGGCAATTTCACATGGTGTAATCAAAGAAAAGGCAGGGATTTAACTTGGGTGAAATTACACCGTCAGTTTTGGAATGGAGCTTTGCGGTAGTTGAGACCTCATATGTTGATTTCCATAATTCCAATGGCAACCTCAAACCACTTTACTTTACACCTCAATCTAAATTCAAATACTCAATCGCAGGTTGGCTCTCAAGCTTGCCCTAAACGTTTTGAGCCTTAGTGGTACCAAGACATAGATTGTGAAGGTCTTATTACATAGGCTTGGAAGAGGAATAACACTGGTCTACCCTTGGGTTTTCAGCACAGTCTTGATGCTACAAAGAACTTTTGTTATGGTGTTCCAAAAAACATGGGGTCATTCCACAATGCATTAAAAGAGCCAGGAAACACCTTATCAGCCTTATATTTGGACATATGGAGCATGATAAAATCAGGGAGGCAAAAACTATCTTCAGAATTTACTGGACATTGAAAATGCCTATTGGAAGCAATAGTCAAGATCAAATTGGCCGAAATACTACCTATTTTCACCATCATGCTAACTATAGATACTAAAGGAATCAAATAAATGTTGTGATGGATGAACATGGAAACACATTCACGGATCAAAGAGCCATCTTAGAGGTGGCAAAAAATTACTTTCACAATCCTTTTAGCAGCTCAAATGAGACTATGAACTATGATATGATCTTTGGAAATGCTCATTTTCGGTCACTATCCATGGAGAAAATCAAGTTGCTAGACAAACATTTCTCGAAATTGGAAGTTCGTGATGCTTTGAAGCATTTTCATCCCACAAAAGCTCTAGGACCTGATGGTTGTCATGCTAGATTTTACAATAGTTATTGGCATATTGTTGGACATGATATTGTTAATACTATTTTGGGTTGTTTAAATGGTCATATGAATTTGGGCTTTTTGAAAGATACCTTTATTACTCTTATTCAAAAAAAGGAACATCCTAAATCTATGGTTGATCATCGACCTATTAGTTTATGCAATGTGAGCTACAAAATTATGTCAAAGATGATCGCCAATCGAATAAAACCGTTTTTGGGATCATTGATTGACGGTTCTCAGAGTGCTTTTGTGCATAACAAATTAATCATGGATGATATAATTGTGGCAGTGGAGGCTTTTCATTGGCTTAAACTTGGTAAAGGTTGCCCTTCATCTGATGCATATGCTCTAAAAATTGATATGTCGAAAGCATATGATCGAATTGAATGGGGTTACCTTCGTTGGAATTTAGATCATATGAATTTCCCTTCTCGCATGATTGATCTAATAATGCATTGTGTTTCATCTGTGACTTTTAGTATCTTAGTGAATGAGATACCCTCTAGAATTTTCAATCCTTCTTGAGGGCTTCGTCAAAGTGATCCCCCTTCCCCATATCTATTCATTTTATGTGTGAAAGGTCTATCATGTTTGATTCATCAATCAGTTGCTTTTGGTGCTTGGCGTGGACTTAAAATAGGTAGATCTGCCCCGTAGATATCCCATCTCTTTTTTGCAGATGATTTCTTTTTATTTTTAGAGGATTTTCCAGGAAGTTCGGATGTTCTTCCGGAGGGCTTAGCAAAATATGCCAAAGCATCGGGGTAGATGATTAACTACCATAAATCTTCTTCTTTTTTTTTTTTTTTTTTCTCTAAGACTGTTTTACGTGTGAGAAGATAGGAAGTGGCACATGGCCTGGGGGTTCAGATTGGTGATGGAGCTAGTAAATATTTGGGATTACCTTACTTAATGGGACACTCAAAGAAACAAATTTCTTCCTATCTTACCGAATGCCTGGGAAGAAAACACAAGGTTGGAAAGAAAAGCTTCAATCCAAAGGGGACAAAGAAGTCTTGATAAAATCTGTTTTCTAGACAATTCCTACTTATGCCATGTCTATTTATAAACTTCCCCAATCACTTATTCAAGATATGTGTTCCATCACTCGAAAGTTTTAGTGGAATAACAGTGGAGATGGAAAGGGTATATCTTGGATAGCTTGGGATAAGGTATGCAAACCCAAAGATGAAGGAGGGTTGGGCTTTAGAGATCTCGTTCTTTTCAACCAGGCTTTGCTTGCAAAGTAAGGGTGGAGACTCATTCAAAACACCAACTCTTTGGCTGCTAGGGTTTTGAAACATCATTATTTTTCAAATTGCGATTCTATGCAGGCTAAAAGTGGTTCACAACCATCATTTTTATGGCTCTCCTTCCTTTATAGTAGAGATTTATTAGTAAAAGGGGTTCGTAGGCATGTGGTGATGGAAAACTTGTTAATGTTTTCATGATCCTCGGCTCCCCGAGCCTTTTTCTTTCAAACCCATATCTTACCCTTGCTTTCTTCATGAGAAATTTTTTGTTACAAATCTTATAGAAAATGGAGACTGACAGACACACTTGCTGGAAGTTTTATTCTATGAAAGGGATTGAGCTCTTATCTAACAAATTCCCCTCTGTCTGCTACGTGGTCATGACAGGCGTGTTTGGCATTTTACTCCCTCTAGCTCTTTCACCTATCATCTGCGTATAAATTGGCATGGTAGCTTCGCTATTCCCATCAAATGGCCATGTCTTCTACTACTTATCCATCACTTTGGCAAGTTGTTTGGAACATTAATGCTCCACCGAAAATCTAGCATTTCCTATGGAGACTTTGTTCTGGTACATTAGCCACATGGATGAATCTTAGGAGAAGGTGTATACCTAATTTGGAGACTTGCCCACACTGTTGGACTCATCAAGAAAAGGATACCCACTTGTTCTTCAAATGCTTTTTTGCGAGAGAGGTCTGGAAGATTATGAAGGTTCACACGACTAGATAGACTGCAAAGGCATGCTCATGGCTAGAATTCTTTCAACATCTCAAAACTGACAGGTCATTGGACTGTGGTTTTTTGGAGAAAATTGTTGTGATGTTTTGGTCTATGTGGAATGCAAGGAACTCTTTGGTCTTCAATGCTGTGCTTCTAAATCCCCAGGCAGTTGTGAACACTGGCCATGGTCTTCTTACTAGCTTTTGGCTGACACATAGTCTAAGCCACCATAGTTCCATCCACCACTGAAGCCCTAATAGGCTTGGATGGCACCGGATGAAGGCCTCTTAAAATTGAATGCCGATGCAGTTTTTTCTAGCCATGGAGCTGGCTTTGGACTTGTGATTCGAGACCACAAGGGATAGTTGATCTTATCGGGAGCTGGTCCATTGCATCAAGCTATCTCAACTGAACATGCTGAGTTGTTGGGTGCTTGGAAAAGTTTTCTCATTGTAGCAGACAAAAATATCCCCAACTACATAGTTGAAATGGATTGCTTGACGGTCGTTTTAGCTTTAAACAATGACTTGGAGTCTCTTTTTGTTTTAGGTCAATTCATAGACATGTTGAAACTTGTATGTATTAGTCATGTAGGTTGCACTTTTCGTTTTCAACGTAGATCTGCAAATTAGGTTGCTCATGTTCTTGCACATGTGGGTTTGAACTTTGATTAGGTTGTTTGTTGGGATAATCACCCTCACTCCTCTGTTTTGTCACTTCCTGAGTCAGATTGGCAACATTTCAAATGAAAGAATTCCTTTTTTCCTCAAAAAAATTTTTTTTTCTTAGTTTTATTTTGTTAAAAACCAAGATGTTAATCTATAAATATCTTTTTCTGTTTTTTTTTTTTTTTTTTTTTTTTTAATAAAATAAAAATAATAATAAATTATATATTATTTTTTTTTTTATTAAAAAAAGAAAGAAAATACTATTTATTTAAAAATATAAAAAATATATTTTTATAAATATTTTATTGATGATAATTTTTACATTGTTAGCAAAGTTAATAAAGTTAATAGTAGAGAGTAAGAGTGATAGTTTTGATAGCTTAATCAACTTACACGTGATACTTTTAATAAATTTGGATTCACTATAATAACCGGTGTAACTTTTCTTCTTTAAAATTTATAATTTTTTCTTTAATATTATCAATTTTTAAATATATATATACTAATATTATATCATATCTTTAGATGCTACAAAAATTTCAATATCTGCTCATTCCTCTGTCACTTTAATAAGGAAAAATTTCTAATATAAAATTAATTTGTATTTTATTTTAAAAATAATAGAATACTAAAAAAAAATTAAGAATATTACATTGAGTGTGGTAGTAAAATTATTTTTTTAATTAATATCTTATAAACTGTATTAAGAAATAATGAACTTCAAAATATGACATTTATCATTTGTAGGATTTCATTTGTCATCTTCATTTCCTCCATGAAATTTACCACTTAGAATAATATTTTACGTGTCTGAAGTGCATATTTAGATAACATTTTAGCATGATGTTCTTCGAAAGCTAAATATGTGAATATTCCTTGTGTAAAAAAAGAAATAAATAAAACTTAAGTAAACATAAAATATTATATTTTTAGGATTTTTAATAATCAATTTAAAACAAAAAATAATAATTGTTATGAAATACATATATATATATATATATATATATATATAACATATATATATAATATGTTATGAGAAAATCTCAGGCCAGAAAGTAAATATTCGAAAATCATTTGTATTTTTCTCCAAACATATGTTGGAGTCACGAAAATCTCTCTTTAAATCTTGGACTTGAAAGTTTGCTCTGGTGAAAGGCACTACTTGGGACTCCCTTTTCTCATTGGTCGATCCCGAAAACATATATTTTATTTTTTGAAGGATAGAGTCTGGAAAAAGACAAACAGGTGGGAAGATAAACTCCTCTCTAAGGGAGGAAAGGAGATTCTTATAAAAGAAGTCCTCCAAGCTATGCCAACTTTTGTTATGTCTGTTTATCGAATTCCCATCTCTTTGTGCAATAACATTCAATCTTTGATACGTCGTTTTTTGGTGGAGCTCCTCTACAAATCATGGTGGTATGGCGTGGATGGCATGGTATCAATTGTGTAAACTGAAAGGGGAGGGAGGAATTGGTTTCAAGAAGCAGTCTTTTTTAAATCAAGCTCTCCTTGCAAACAAGGATGGTGATTGATATAAAATCCTTCTTCACTGGTGGCGCAGGTTATTAAACCCATGTATTACCCCCAATCGGATTTTCTTGGAGCAAAGAAGGGCCATAGACCTTCTTATGTATGGAACTCTATCATTTATGGAATAGAACTGCTGCGTAAGGGGATTCGATGGTGCATTGGTGATGGTACTGATGTTAGGATTTTCATTGATCCGTGGATTCTAATGCCTCATTCTTTCAAACCTATTACGCCTCTTTGTTTCTTGCATGACCAGGGTGTGACTTCGGATTTAATCAAGCATGGGGAATGGCGCAAGGATCTCCTAAAAATTCTATTTTTGCAAAAAAGATGTTGAGCTGATCTTATCAATACCACTCACTATGCCAGGCGAGAAAGAAAGATGGATGTGGCACTTTACCCTATCTGGAAAATTCACCATATCTTTTGCATTCAAAGTGGCATTTCACCTTCATTCTTCACAATATTCTGCTAGCTCCTCTAATAGCTCCAAGAAGGGCTGGGAGTTAATTTGGAATAGTAGAGTTCCACCAAAGGTGCAGCATTTTATCTTGTATCTACCATAATTCTCTAGCCACCCGAGTTAATCTTTATCGCGGACTTCATACACCCATGGTTTCTTGCCCTTTCTGTCACCAATGGAACGAAGAGGACACACATTTGTTTCTCTTGTGCAGTTTTGCAAAAGAGCTTTGAGAAGGGCTCAGTCTTCATCTTTTTTAGTTCCTCCACAGGGCAACATCATGGATTCATTTGTTTCAAATTTTGAAGGAGGCAAATTTTGGGGCTGGACATGATCTTGTGAGTATATTCATCCGCCTTTGGGGTATTTGGAATGCTCGAAATGATCTTATCTTCAACAATAAACCCAGCTTCGCCAGAACACTTGTTGACAAATCTTTGGAGATTCTACATTAGTTCTTACAATTAAGATATCCTCCAGATTCACTGCTGTCAGAGTGCTCCACACGTGAAATCCAATGGCACCCTCCTAATAAGGGATGGCCTAAGGTAAAATTTGATGCTTCTTTCACAACCAAATCTGCTGGCTATGGTTATGTTATAACATCACAATAGCTTGGTTGTCGCGTCAGGGGCTGGTCCTATGCTGAATATTTTTTCAACTATTCATGTAGAAGCATTGGGTATTCTGATATGCATCTTGAAGATTCGTGAAATCCACACTGGCAGTTTCCCTCTTGAGACGGATTGCTTAAGTTTGGTGCAACAAATTTCAACCAAGGAAGACAATCTCTCTCCACTAGGCAACTTGATTGATATGATTAAATCGTTTTGCTCTTCTACATTGCAATGTTGTGTCCAATACATTTCTAGGGCAGTAAATCACATTGCGCATAGTTTGGCTTGTCTAGGTAGTAGTTTTTCATTGAATGTATTTTGGTCTCAGTCCTCTCATCATGTTTTACAGGATGATATTCATCTTGACTGGCTCGTTTTAAATCCTTAATAAATTCATCCTTTTTCCCTTAAATATGTATTTGTGTGGATATCTAATAGTAACTTCCTAGTCTAAGATTAGATAAGGAGTTTTAATTTTACATTCATGAATGCTCTATTCAATATTCTTCATTGAATAGAGATGAAGTTATCTCCTCCCTCCCCTATCTTTTGTTGTAGCATTTACAACTCCAAGCTCTATATATAGAGCTCTCATAAGTGTATTATTTATGTGTGAAAAGAGAAGAAATACAAGGAGTCAAGTGAGAAGAGTTGTGGGAAGAAGAAAAGAAAGTGAAAAAGAAAGAGGAAGACAGAAAAGAATATTATATATAAATACAGTGTTTTAATTACCTTATTAGTTTTTTATATTTATTTTCTAAGTTTTATTACTTATATTTTTATTACTATTATTCTATATAGTATATTAATACTTATATATGCCAATAAATTTTACAACACATTGTCAGCACGAGACTCTATTAACTAAGTTTTGATTTTCAAGGTAATAAAACAAAGTCCAAACAAGTAACTTTTTCCTATATAAATTTATACTAGTATGAAAATTTATACTAGTATGACTAATCTTACCAAACACGAATTTATTGCTCTCGATATCACTGAAAAAATTTATCTGTCTTGGACATTAGATGCTAAAATACATCTAGCTACAATGGGTCTAGCAGACACCATTGTGGAGAATAATATATCATCACGGGCTAAAGCCATGGTTTTTCTCTAACATCAACTTCATGGGGGTCTAAAAGAAGAGTATCCTATTGTAAACTTCTACTTATGTTGTGGAAAAATTTAAAAGAAAGGTATGACCACTAAAAGATGGTTGTCCTTCCAAAAGCATAGTATGATTGGATGCACTTGAGGTTGCAAGATTTTAAATGTGTTAGTGAATATAAATCTACTATGTTTAAAATTATTTTTCAATTAAAATTATGAGGAGAAAAGATCACTAATGTAGATATGTTAGAGAAAACATTCTCTACTTTTCACACCTCAAATATTCTCCTCTAGCAGTAATATCAAGAGGAAGGCTTTAAGAAATATTTTGAGTTAATATCTTGCCTTCTTGTGGCTGAAACAAAATAATGAATTATTAATGAAAAATCATGAAACCCAACCAACATGTTCTACACCATTTCTAGAAGTAAATGCTGTTAGAACTTATAATTTTTTCCCCAGAATAGGTCGTATTTGTAGTCGTAGTCGAGACCATAGGCATAATAGGGATATTCCTTATAATCACAATGGTCCATGAAAATCATTTGGTATGAGAAATGATGGTGATCACTCGAATTTTAGAAAAAATAATGAAAAAGGAAAGCATGTTACTCCTACAAAATTTGAGGAGAAATGTTATTGATGTGCTATGAAAGGTCATTGGTCTTGTATCTGTTGTATGACGTAACACCTCGTTGATCTTTACAAATCATTGATTGAAAAGAAAACTAAAAATATTGAGACAGTTTATTTCACAAAGTTCATCTCAAAATGATGATGGTGATAGAGTTGGTAATGATATACATCCTGAAGATGTTAATGTAAATATAACTCATTTGGATGGACTGATTTCTTTGAACATCCCGAAGGAAAAAATTGATTATTTTTAGTGATAATATTGTCTAATATAAATAAGACTTTTTTTTTTAAACATTTATTAAATTTTTTATTTATTTTAATTATATTCGTTATTTTATCTTTATTTTATAATGTATTATTTTATTTAAGTTTACATTTAATATTTTTGTTATATTCAGATGACTATTGTTTTATTTAATGAGAATATCATTGAGGATATATGCCTTATTGATAGTGGAACTACGCGCACCATACTTAAAAGTGAGAAATATTTTTCTCATCTTAATATGGGAGAAACAAATTTTAATATTGTCACGACCCAAATCCCAAGTGTAACACGCCGCAAATTGAGGTACAACTCAAACGCAAAGCTCAAAACTAACATAATACTTAAAAAATTTAAACAAATCCTTAAATCAAAAACATAATTCCAAGAAATTTAAAAAGGTCCAAACATCTTACAATCCAATAACAATTCTAAAATTCTTAACTAAATAGAAACTAAAATCCTTCCTCAAAACCTATATGCCGAAAAACAAATCCAAATACTTATCTATCACTACTTGCAAAAGAAATCATAAATAGTAGAATGAGCTATGAAACCCAATAAGTAATTTAATCCTCTCACAGTTTAAGTAAATATACAGAGTTTATTTCAAATCAGAAAACATACTGAAACGTAACATATGAACGGATAAATCAATGCAGGCTCAAGTTCCCTAAATGCCTCTACTGGATATCCAACCTAACTTTCTCCCAGTCAGGAGGGCCATGAAATAGAATGTCATGTCTACTAACCGATAGACAGGTATAACGGAACAAAAACAGAATGTCATGTCTACTCACCGATAGACAAGTACATCAAGAATTAGTACTCTAGGCAAGAAAATATAAGCTAGCAATAATTAAATCTAAGACATGTATTTTATTTCAAAATAGAAATTGTACAAAATAAAGTTTAAACCTCCCATTGAGATGTCACTAAAAAGCTCATTTTAAGAAAAACAAGTGAAAAGGATCAAACCACTTACATTGGTCCCAAAAGCACTGAAATCTAAAAGTCTCTTAACTCAAATAATTTCGATCCCAAGAATTTTTTCACCTACTTAACAATAATTCAATACTTATTACCAAATTATAACTTAATATATCTAAACTAGACTTAACTAATTTCCATACAAACAAAATCTCCCAAATCAGAATTAACTAGTAAAATACCATTCTTTTAAATAATAAAATATAATATTAAAATATTTTCATATAATAATAATAAAATAATATATATATATATATATATGGTAAAGGATAAATTCACGGTTGTCGTCAAACTGACCAACATTAATTTAAAAACTAGAAAGCAATATAGTGCTCACTAGGTCATCTCCCAAGGAAGCCCTAATTGTTAAATTAAATTAAAGAATTCACCAATTCTCAATTAAAATAGAAAAAGGGGGAGTTTAGATAAAGAAAATTT
>JAXGGT010000001.1:13113724-13127617 GCA_035583425.1 Marsdenia floribunda
TATCATGTTTTTGGTATTAATTTGTGCCCTTTTATTAGTTAATTCTTGTAGTTTTATAGTTAAATATATTAATTTTATTATTAATATATTCTATTTTGATTTTAGGAAGCGTTAGGGATTTAAAAGAAAAAGTTTAAAAAAAAAAAAAAAAAACGAAAGAAAATAATCGATAGGATAATTTGGGTAAATCTTATGTGAAAATTGCATTTTATTAGTTCATGAGGGTGTAAAAAGAACCTTGTGGGGTTGGGAGGTGGGGAGAATGTAAAGAGAGACTTCGCAACTTTTACATTTGGGTGGTGGACAAGTTCCCCTTTTTTTCTACAAAACCACTTTAGTGCTCCTATCCTTTTCATCATTCTTGGAACCTATCTTGCCAACTCTTTTTTCCTTGTCATTTTTTGCTTTTAATAGTGCTCTCTATAAATCAACATTTAATTTAATTAGATTCATTAAGGGTTTTCTTTCTTCTTTTTTTTTTTTTTCCATATTAATTTTTTAATGTATTTATACAAAATTTTAAAATTTATTAAATTGATATTATTAACTTTCTGTCAAAAAGCAATTAAATTACTAAAAGAATTTTTTTTTTTTTTTTTTTTGGTTTAAATTTTGAGTTTTTTTTTTCGCGTTCAACATAATTCGAACTCATAATTTTTTTAATCATAAAGTTGGTTATTACCAATTGTGCTATAACTTCTTATCAATGGCCAAGAAAATTAAATTATAAATGATAAAAGAAGTTTAGAAAAAAAATATATTAGTTTACATAGCTTCTTTTACAGACTTTTTTATTATATTGTATTATATTATATTTTATAAATACATATATATATTTAAAAAATTGATCTATTTAGTTCGCGAACTATTTTTGTTTAACATGCTCAGTCAGAATTTATTTATTTATTTATTTATTTAATCTCTGAACTATTTATTAATCTTTTCATTCGGTTGTTTTACACGTTTATAAAAATATTTATTAACTTAAATTATTTTTTAATTAAAAACAAATAAAGGGTTAAAAGGCATTCACATAAATTTTCTCACAATTTCCCCTTTTTTTCCATTATTATTATTATTATTTTTCCCCCCCTGAAACCCAAAAGAAACTCATTCCATTAATAAACATAGCCAATTCCATTCAAGGAGAGACATCACAAAGGGTGTGCATTAGAGGACCAGTAAACCTCTCGTCAGACAATCCCACACCTAATTTAGCCAATATATGAGCTACTTGATTAGTAGTTCTAGGACCAAACTATACTAAACAACCAAAATACTAAATAAACTCAGAATTTAAAGCATCAAAAAGAAAATCTAATGGAGATAGATTCCTTTCTGTGGATTGCAACACTAGCACCACGTTTAAGTAGTCCATTTGTGTCTTGTTGGAAAAAGAAAGACTTTTTGTTTTTCTTCTTGTCACTTTGGTAATAAGATACATATCTATTATTAAATTATTATCACTTTTCGTGGTAAGATCATTAAAATACTATCACTTCTGATAATAAGACCAATAAAATACTACTTCTAGTATATATCATTAAGCTATCATATTCATAATTATATATTATATTAAAATATTAAATAATAATATAAACATATTAAAAATATATAAATAAGTGAAAGATAAATATATTTTTTGGCATCATTGTTCTTTCCCACTTCTAGTAATTATGAATATTTTGGTACTTAAATTTTTATCTCGAAAGTTCAATGTAATGATTAAATTTATCTTTATCATATTAATATGCCCATATATATGACCACAATCATGACCATGCCTCTTTTGGGGTCATGACCAATAATAATCAGTGTTAGGAATAGAATAAAACTTGTTGGTCAAATTTTATTATTTTATTAATAATAAGAAATTAGATTCTTATATTTTGTTCATAAAAGTTAGAGAATTTTTCTCTAGTACATCATCATCTGTTATATATTATGGAGTCATGACCAATAATAATCAGTTTTAGGAATAGAATAAAACTTGTATTGGTCAAATTTCATTATTTTATTAATAACAAGAAATTAGATTCTTATATTTTGTTCATAAAAGTTAGAGAATTTTTCTCTAATATATCATCATCTATTATATATTCTTTCAACATAACTTTAATTGTGAGATAAATTTAAATATCACAAATAAAAATTATTCTCATTTATGAATTTAAAATCCTATAATGTCTTATGAATCCAATCATACTGTAATTTTGGGTAGAACAACCATCTTTTGGTAGTCGAATATTTCTTACAATCATCTTTTGAACATCTTCTAGTAGTTGAACTTTTTCTATGACCATATTTCAGTTATATTTAGGTAGTCGAATGAATTGGTCATACTGATAACCTGTTATAAAACTAATAATAATAACAGTAAAGTAGAGAGAAAAAAAAAGAAAAATTTTATTGCTATATTACTCTTGTACTTCAATTGTAAATAATACTTTCATAGAAACCTTTATTTATAGAGATACAACAATAAAAAAAGTTAAAGATTATGAAATTAAGGAATAAAGAGGTCAAGAGTATATGAGAGTCTTTAATGAGTATTCATATAATTAATATATTTATAATATATATTCATTTGTTGCACATATTGTTTTTCATTTGTTTACATTTTTTATTTATATTTTTACAGCCACAGAAGTCAGGTTTACAATTACATTTCTAAAAATAAAAATAAAAATATTGAAAATTTAAAACTTATAATTTCGAGCAACTACAAGATAATAAAATAAAATGAATTTCAAAAACAAATTGATTTCAAATTATAATTGTAAAAAGATTACATAATTTAGGAAGTGCACATCACACGATAAATAAAAAATGATTGTGGTGAGGTTCAGCAAAGATGTCATATGAAGAACTAGTGAACAAAAATTCCTTAGGAATTTTTAAAAATTTTTTTAAACATAACCAAAAATATTCAGACCATGTCATTTCACTTGTTATGCATAAATAAATTTCAATTATGAGAAGAAAAAATGTGATGAATAATCCACTAGGCCCTAAGTGTGGGACTTCGCACAGGTTTATCCTAATTAAAGTCATGAGTTCGTCCCTTGTGTATATCTTCACTTTGCCCAATTAGCCGAGCAAGTAGATTTTACTTTGCAAGGCTTCTGTCCTTTTGTAGTACGAAGCATTAAATACACCTAACACCTTGATTAGAATAGGTATATATGCGACGCACAATGGAGAAAGGTACTTATATTTCTTAGACTAGTGTCATATCATGATTAGGCAACTTCAGCCATAAATAATAGTAACATTCCTCTTAAAGATAATTATAAATTTTTGACTTACTATATATTATATTACAGAGATTTTTGTACATTTGCTTTCGATACTAATTTTATCATCAAAAGGCCAACATTAAAGACAATATCTCCGACCATTGACTTACTTACAGGTGACATAAGGCCTTCCACATCAACCGTGAACACATTCATCATCCCAATCATGACCAAAAAGAAGTTTTCCACTTCAAATTCTATAAATTTGTAGACAAGAAAAATATAAACAAATTAAATATCTTCACACACACACACACATATATAGAATAGTCTAATTTTCGTTAATTTTCCTAATTTTCGAAAAGGATCTTTTACTCATTTTATTCGGTGAAATTTTCCTTTAAAACTTAAGTTGTCTAAATTATTTGTTTGTATTTTGATGACAATTGCGGAGCACCTTATTGATTAGCAAAATGTCGAATAAGATGTAAGAGCTACTTAAAGTATCTTAGGCAATTTAAGGGGCTGGATCTTCTAAGACTTTTTTTTTTTTTAAATATTGTCTAAACCATTAATAAAATTAAAATACATTTTAATTTAATTAATTTTAAAAAGAAAAATTCTCGACTTTAGTCCTATAACTATTTACGTTTCCTGAACATGGTCCTAAATCTTTAAAAATACCTAACTAGATCCTATAACTATTTTTAAATTCTGAAGTAGGTCCTACTGGCTAAAATCCTCCCATTTTCCAGCACTTCCAATTACGTGAGATACACATGCCCTCTTTTTTTATAGCATTTTCGGTAATCTCTTCCATCCCTCAAAAAAAAAAAAAAAATTATAAACTAACTCCCCACCACTGAAATTTCTTCTTCTTTCTCTTCTTCACTTCACTATAATGGGGATTTAGTTTATGATTTTTTTTTTTTTTTTTTAGGGATGGAAGAGATTACCAAAAATGCCCTTAAAAAAGAGGGCATGTGTATCTCATGTGATTGGGAGTGCCGGAAAAGGGGAGGATTTTGGTCAGAAGGACCTACTTTAGAATTTGAAAATAGTTATAGGATCTAGTTAAGTATTTTTAAAGATTTAGGACCAAGTTCGGGAAACGTAAATAGTTATAGGACTAAAATTGGGAATTTTCCTTTTAAAAATTAACATCGTTAATTTCAATTAAATAAGTATTTATAACTTTTTTTTTTAAATAAAAATTACTAAAATATTTTTAATTTTTTAGATTGCTGTGAAAAAATATTTTTTATATTTTTATAAATATTTCTTAATGTGATCATAATTTTTATTTTTAAAAGAGTAATAAATATTGATTTAATGAAAGTGAAGAGTGTTACATTTTTAGGCTAATTAAACTAATACACATTTTAATTTTATTGGTAGTTTAGATAATATTTTTAAAGATATTTTAGGAGATCCGGTGCCCAATTTAAATTTTGAATTTGTTCAATTTTACTCTCTGATACAGACAAACGATATTCCAAAATATCATGAAAATATCTCAAATCTATTTTTATGATTATATTTTAGGTAAGATATTTATTTTAAAATTTTTTAAAAATTATTAAAAATCTCACGAATATTTTTAAGAAAGAACCAAAGTTTATTTGAAGCCTCCGAAATAATCGTTTATTTTTCAAGTTAGTTTACGAATTTCAAATAGATTGGATCAAAATAATTTTAATCTAATATTGCATATAGTATGACAAATCCAAAATAATTGAACCTATTCTTAAACTTTATTTCAATAATTAAAAATAAATATATTTTTCATATTTTTAATTAAATAAATTATTTTTATCAACATTTATTTATCTAAAATAATGAAATACCAAAACCATTAGTAGTTCTCTATTCATTCGATTTAATGATTTTTGACTAATTTTTCATTTGTAAATTTGTAAATTCTTTATGATTGTGCCCGTACAATTTTTCTTTTACGTTTACTGTATAAGCAAACCAAATAATCTCTAAATAAATGGCCCCGACCTCTCTATCTCTCTCTCTCTATATATATCTGTTTGTGTGTGTTTGTGTATGTATGAATCCCTAAATGTTTCCTAGAGAGTACTGAGTTGACGTTGCCACTTAATATTTATTCATTTAAAAATGCCTTAAATTAGCATACAATTAACCGTCTATCCAATAGTTTTGAAGTGAAAAGAACATTTACAACTAAAAGTGCTAACATTCGTTTGAGATAATTGGTTAGCCATCTTTTAAGTATTACACCAATATTATATATTAAAAATAGCTTTCATATATTAGGTATTGTTTTTCTTTTTATATATGAACATATATATATATACACACATACACACAGCAGCCACGATTCGTTGCTCTCACTTTCATATATAGCTATATATAGCCACCTTATAAGTGACATGCTGCCCACTAAGCAAATGAAATCTTGTTCTTCTAATTAGGGAATAACTCTTTTGTACTAATATTGGTTAGTGAATTATTTTACTGTCCAAAATGGTTTGTGACGATAGCAAAAGCAAGATAGATATAGATATATATATATATATATATATAGATAGATACATATGTGTGTGTGGGGGTGGGTGGTTTGGTGGGGGGATGGGAATAATGAATAAAGTTTGTGATAATATTCTTTTAGATTGTTTTGCATGTATAACACATTGGAAACGAATACTTACCAAAAAAAAAAAAAAAAACACATTGGAAAGGAACATTAATTGGATATTTTGGTGATTGGTCTATAAATAATTTGTAGAAATCTTGTACTCATTATATTAAGTTATATAAATTATTGGTGTTTAGGTGAAAAGTGAGCATTGACAACTTAATGTTGATGGATTATTAACGAAAGAAAGAAAAAAAAAAAAAAAAAAAAAAACGAACATTGAAGAGTCATTTGTTCTGGAAGAGAAATTCATTTCTAGAAAAATAAAAATATTGACACAAAATTTAAATGTTTATTTTTAAAACTAAATATTTATTTGAAATTTTTATAATGGAGTATTGTATTTCATACATTTGAATTTTTTTTTCTCTACACTACAAATAAAAAAAAAAAGAAAAAAGGGTCTATTGAGACATATCTATTAAGACATTTTAAAATTACAAGTCTTAAAAATGTTTTATTACTACGTACGTAAAAATGTCTTTAAAATAAATTTAGACAATTAAAAATGTCTTAATAGATTAAGATACACTTCAAAATGTTTTAATTTAAAAATTCAATTTTATTCATATATAAAAATCCTCTTGAGGCTATTGAAGAGACTAGAGTTTAGACATTTATATATTTGTTGAGGCATTTATATAAAATGCATCAAGGCAAAAAACACCCTAATATATATTCTATTGAGGCATTTAAAGTATCCTAATAACCTTTTTTTTGTACTGCTTTCTGTATATATGTACATATTTTTTGTGAAAAGATAATTTTTAACTATTTTCTTTTTAAAAAGTAAATTATGGAATTTAGTCCCCTTATTTACTCTTTTTTTTTTTATAATGAAATTAAAAGGTAATGTTTTTTTTTTTATACATTAAGGTAAATTTTATTTTATTTTTAAAATGGCTAATTCATTAGTTCGCTAGGGTTTTTAGAAAAATAAAAATGTAATTTTAAAATTACCACTTTGCTCCTCCTCAATTTGAACCAATTCAATCTTATGGTGTGCCTTGACAATACATCCATATACATATATAAAGATTTAAGTGATCTAAAGAACAACAATAATAAAAAAAATTGGAAGAAAATAATAAAAAGGAAATGAATAATAGTTATATATATATGACAAGAAGTGATTGTTGTGGTTGTAGCAGGTTTACTTATGACGACAAAAGGTCCTGGGTTCGAGTCATGTTATATATATATATATCCCTGTGTGTGTGTGTGAATTGGTATTTTCCTAAGTGGTTAGATGTGGAAAGTGAGGATGGTGATTTGGTTGACCAGGGATGATGAATATTCTCCTTCCTACTAATGATAAACAAGAACAAGAAATGATCCCTAAAAATAATAAATTTTGGATAGAGATTTTGTCTCTGTCAAGACTCTTTGATGGTAAAGTCAATAGAGAGCACTTGATAATGATGATGATTATGAAGGAGAAGCTATGAAGAATTAGTGGCCAAAACGAGAGTGTTTCACTTAAGGTTTTTTGTAGATATGCTTTCACACACCTTTTTCCTCTAGATGTTACCTCTTGCATGACCAAGTGGTGCACCGTTAGGATTTAAGCCATGGTGGATTTGCCTTAAAAATAAGCAGGCTCCTCCTTCATTATATTTGTGTCCTTGGCCACTTTTCAAACACATTAATTATTAGTATCTAGTTGAACTACCTTATATAATGTGCCTAGGAGTCCCTAACGTGGATTGTGCTACAAGCGAAACTCGATAATGTGACTACACTATGCTCCAGAGCTATGTGAAGAGCAGAGAGCGTGCGTTGTCCTATCTTGCACTTCACGCTCCATAAAAGGAGTGCCACGTGGACATCTTATCACTTAGTGGCCCCTTGAATTAAGGTGCATGTAGAGTCTTTTCACTTCCGCGGTACATCTCTTTTAGCAAAATGATGTCGATTAGTTAGATAAATGTCATTATTACTAGTCTTCATGTCTCCTTCAGAACCTGAATCTTGCATTCAAATGTTGTGCCTCAGGACTTCTTCTCTATCCTCCATAGTTATTTGATTTGTTGCTCCAATCTCTTGGCAAACAAGTTTTGTGCACTCCTCTTGAACAAAGGGATTCCTCACTTCTATTGTATTTATGATACTTGTGTTTGAGACTCACTTGCGTGTACTCTTGTTGTTCGGAATCACAGTAGCTGCCCTATTGTCATTTGTCATCTACTTATCACTCAAGTAAGCTTTGTGGTTTTTCTCCATGAAGAACCCCCTTCTTTTTCTTCTGTTGCCATTTGCATTCATATTTCGGTGCCAATTCTAGACTTCTTTCCCAAGGACTCTTGTTAGGTTTCGGGGAACCGAAACGTAGTGAAAAAATTAAACTTTTACCTAACCCACCATAGATCACAGGTGTTCTCAAACAAATCGAAAGAGAAGGTTGTCGAAAATTTCCTTTTAGACAATTTCCTTCCAATAACTTTTCTGCACTGCCTATAATTGAAACTTCTCAAAAGAATCATAGAAAATAGAGCTTCTATTACATAATAAATCTCTAAATCCAACCAATGAAAATAGATATCCACCATTGAAATTCCAAGATGATGCCTTTAATGAAATTAAGGTAAATTTGTTTTCTATTGAAAAACAATTAAGGTACATTGTTAAATGTCTACTTCATTAGTTTGCCAAGCCTTTTGGAACAATAAAATATAATTTTAAATTACCACTTTGCTCCTCCCCAATTTGAACCAATTCAATCTTGACATGTCCCTTGACAATATATACATATAAAAATACAAAGATTAAGTGATCTAAAGAAGAATAATAATCATAATAATGTATAAGAGAATAATAAAAAGAAATAAATGAAAGAGAAATGAAAGAGAAATGAAAAACAATTATGTATATATATGATAAGAAGCAATTGTTTTTGTGGTAGCAGATTTACCTATGACCATGAAAGGTCATTGTTTCGAGTCATATTAGAAGCAAAATACACCTTGTATTTTTCCTTTTTTTTTTCGTTAAAAAGAAAGCTATATATGTATATGTGAACTAGTATTTTCCTATGTGGTCACATGTGGAAAGTGAGGATGGTGATTTGGTCGACCAAGGATGATGAATATTCTCCTTCCTACTATTGATAAACAAGAACGTGAAATAATCCTTGAAAAATAATAAATTTTGGACAGAGGTTTTATCTCCGTCAAGACTGGTAAAGTCAATGGAGAGCACTTGATGATGATGATAATGAAGGAGAAGGTAAGAAAAATTAGTGGTTGAAATGAGAGTGTTTCACTTACCTTTTTCCTCAGGGAGGTTATCTCTTACATAACCAAGTGTGCATCGTTAGGATTTAAGCCACTATGTGGTTGCCACTGTCCCTTTCTTGAAAGATAGCTTGCACATGCTCCTCGTTCATTATACTTGTGTCCTTATCCACTTCTCAAACATATTAATTATTGAACCTAGTTGAACCACCTTATCTAATTTTCCTAGGAGTCTATAACCTTGATTATGATACCAAGCAAACAACGATGATGTGACTATACTATGCTCCAGATCTACAAGAAGAGCGGAGATTGTGGGTTGTCCTATCTTGCACTTCACTCTCCGTAAAAAAGAATGCCACATGGCATGTTCATGCCACGTGGACCTCTTATCACTAAGTAGCCCCTTGCATTATTAAGATACATCTACGCTCTTTCCACTTGTGCAGTACATCTCCTTTGGCTAAAGGATAGTTGTTATTTGGGTGAATGTCATCAATGCTAGTCGTCATGTCTCCTTGGGAAATGTGATCTTGCATTTAAACGATGTGCCTAATGATTTCTTCTCTTCCCTTGATACTTATTTGATTTTTCCCTTTCAAAATCATTTCAAGATTTCTCTCGACAACCAAGCTTTGTGCATTCCTCTTGAGGAAAGGGATTCCTCACTTCAACTACATTTGTCATACTTGTGTTTGAGACTCACTTGAGCATGCTCTTGTTGTGCAGAATCACAATAGTTTCTTGATTGCCACTTTTCTTTGCTTATCACTCTGGTGACCTTTGTGGTTTTTCTCTTTCAAGACTCCCCTTCTTTTTTCTTTTGTTGCCATTTCCATCCTTATTTCGATACTAGTTTTGGACTTCTTTCCTAGTGAGTGTTGCTAGGTTTTGGGAACAAAAATACAGTGAAAAAATAGAACTTTTCCCTAACATACCAAGGATCACATTGTGTTTTTGACAATTTCCTTCCAAGAAGTTTTCAGCGCTACCTATGATTGAAAATTTTCAAATAGAATCATAGAAAATAGAGCTTCTATTGCAAAATCAAATATGTGAATCCAACTACTGGAAACAATATCCACAATTTAGATTGAAGAAAAAATTCTATTCTACCTGCTATCAAAATTTTAGCCTAATAGAAAAAGAATTGACTATTTGATCATCTAAAAGAATTTGACATCCAGATTGAAGACAAAGGTTTTGTTCAAGAATGAATATATCTAAATCCGACCATTGAAAAAAGATCTTCACGGTTTTGATTGTTGAAAATGTCTCGTCTAACTGCTGCCAAAATTTTAACCTGATCGGAGAAAAGGTAACCATCGGGTCACCTAAAAGAATTTTACTGGCGGAGTAAAGAATAGGAATTTTTTTTCACTTCTTTCCATATTTTTCTTATTCTCTTATATGCCTATCTCTTTCATTAATCAATTCAAATACCTCTTTGGAACTCCTCCAAGATGCTTCCTTTATGAAAGATGACCACCCTTTATAAGTATCCATAAAAGAACAAACAATAACTAGTAGACTCAAATGCTAGTTCAGATTCGTTTTTCTCAAAAAAGATCTCTTGATTTATATGATCTTTTCTCAAGAAAAAGGTCATCTCAAGAAATAGTCTTTTCTCAAGAACATCACAAGAATATCTCAAGAACTCTCTTTCTCAAAAATTTATCAAGAATATCTTAAAAACATCTCAAGAAACTCTCTTTTCTCAAGAACATATCAAGAAAATCCCACTACTACAAGAAGCACCAAAAATGGTGTTTTTAGAACATTTTTTCTGGGAACATTTTTTGTCGACCACGAAGAAGCTTACCACTTTTCTTCTAATATAGGGAGGAGTGCCTAAGGTGAGAGTTAAATTGACTATGCCTTTGATGGCTATTTTGTGGGTATGAAGCCCTCTAGTCGAGTAGAGTCCGAAGTGACCTATTGTCACTCGGCCCTATTTAACGAAAGTACTTGTAGTAGAAGATATCATTGGAAGTTCCAATTACCACCATGAATCTCTGGGCCATGCAATAGTACACGCCTGGTGAGGTGAAGGTGGCATCCAGGACTATGGGACTTGCTCTAACATCTTGCGAGTGCACTAGTTTGGAGTAGGTGAAAGAGATGGTCTCTTCATTGTCAAAGTAGTTAGGAATAGGGTAGGCAAAATTCAAGAGTTTTATTTGACTTCTTAATGAAGGATGGAATCTCCATGGTGGTAACATTGACGACCAACTCTGGCACTTTGGGTGGGTTCTTGAAATTGCTACCCAAGGAGTCAACTATTCTGTATGTCGAGAGATAGCCGTCCTTCAATAGTTGTTCAATGGCCCTTTTTAATTGGATGCAATTGTTAGTAGTATGGTCGTGGTCTCTATAGTAGGAACAATATTTCTTCTAATCGTGAGTGTCTCTAGTGCACATATTAAGAGGAGTAGGATCTGGCATGTTGTACTTCTTCTTTCAACACCAAGACTAGGGCTATTCAAAGGGGTAAAATTCTCTATTTCCTTATCCTCTTCTTCCCATTGCACTAGGTCATAGGTAGAGGGAGTCTACCTCATGACGATCTTTTCAAAGAGGAGATTTATCCTTCCTACACTTGTGCTAAAGTTCTGATGTGCCCTCTTTGAGTGTGACCTTCCATGTAACATCAACCTTTTCACCCAAATATTTGGGTTTCCTATCTATAATTCATTTTAGAGGGTGTGTAACAAAATTTCTCCATCAAACCAAGTAAGGATAGTATTCTCACTAAGGCATTCAATTTCATCATAGGTCTTTTTGAACCTTTCAAGGTAGGAGAGGAGGGATTCTCCCTTGTGTTATTTGACATTGGCGAGGTCCCCCCTTGTTTAAAGAATGACCCTAGTTGTGTTTAACTTATCTAGGAACATCCTTTCCAAGCTGTCCCATGAGTCAATAGTGTTCAACTTAAGGGAAGTGAACCATGTCAGGCCCTCTTTGCCAAGGTGCTGGGAATGCCTTGCATAAGAGGGCCTTGTCATGTTGACTAGTCCCATGGTGGTTTTACACATGCAAATGTGTTTTTGAGGCCTCACCTTCCTAGAATACAAGGTAAATGGTGGTATCTTTTCAACAACTTGTAAATTCTATTCATGTACAAGATGAATTGGAAGTGCAAGTAGAAGCCAATGATCAAGTCTCAAAACTTCTTGCCATTGAAGAAAAATAGTCAAATTCAATGTTAAAGAAAACACCATTTCAAAATTAACAATGCCTAGAATAATAAAAAAGAAAAAGAAAAAGGGTTAATTTTGTGGAAAGGAAGGGCATCACGAGTCAAATTGTTATCAATATAAGAAGAAAGACTACAAAAGGAAATACAGTAGCAAAAATATAGGGTCTTCTTAATATGTAGTTAACAAGAAATTACTTCTCATGATTTATGAAGTGAATCTTCATGAATGCAACATGTTTTGGTGAGTAGATCCTGGTGCTACTTGCCATGTGTGCAAAGATGAAGCTATGTTCAAGATAATAAAGCAAGTTCTTAACAATATTGTTGCATACATGAAAAAAAATGCTACAACCCAATTTTGAGAATTGGAAATGTGAAAATTGAATTTACTTTTGGAAAAAATATTGATATTAACAATGTTTTTTATGTTCTAGAAGTTAGAAAGAACTTAGTTTCTATTAACATTTTGAATAATTTACTTTTGGAAAAAGTATTGATATTAACAATGTTTTTTATGTTCTAGAAGTTAGAAAGAACTTAGTTTCTATTAACATTTTGAATAAATTTGGCTTTAAATTTGTATGTGAAGCTGACAAACTTGTTTTATTGAAAGGGGGAATATTTATTGTAAGGGTTATTTTTGCAATGGAATATTCAAATTGAATATCAATAGTAATACTACATCTTCTTATATTTGTTGAGTCTCCTTATTTGTGCCATAATAGGCTCAGACATGTGAATTTTAAAAGAATTATGAATGTGGTTAATCTTAATTTAATTCTATATGTTGATAAAATTCATGAAAAATGTAATATCTATATGCTAACAAAAAATAACCAAAATGTCTTTTCCTAAAATTGAAAGATCATGAAATTTATTAGACTTAATTCACATTGATGTATGTGATTTACTAGAATTCTTACTTTAGGTGGAAATAGATATTTTGTCACTATTATAGATGCTTACAATGGATTTTTTCATGTCTATATGATATATTCTAAAGATGAAGCTTTTATATAAATTTAAAATTTATAAAAGTGAAATAGAAATAAATTTTGAAAGATTCTAGAAATATCTAAGGACAAATAGAGCACGAGAATACTATAATCTTTCATTTTCTAAGTTGACAGGAAAAATATACGAAACTACAACACCAGATACCCCAAAACAAAATGGTGTTGCTAAACATAAAACTTGTGTATTAATGGAAGTGGTTATTGTTATGATGTCTGATTTTGGGGTAAAACTTTACTTAAAACTTGTATATATTAAATAGAGTTCTTAATGAAAGGAGTAATGATACCCCTTATGAATTTTAGAATAAAAGATAACTGAAACTAAATTGTTTAAGATTTTGGTATGTTGGACAGTGGTTAAAGTACCAAAACCCAAAAGAAAGGAATTACATGAAAGAGGAATCGAAATGCGTCTTCTTAGGCTATGCATAGAATAGGTAGGCATATAAGGTCATGGTAATAGAACTGGTGTGTGCTATATGTGATTAAAATAATAGCATAAATCGAGTAGAATAAATCACATAAGGTTGTCACGTAATCA
>JAXGGT010000001.1:13127717-13138958 GCA_035583425.1 Marsdenia floribunda
ATCGTCTAATCCAACAACTCATACTTAATTTAAGACCCGTGAACATCAAGGTAATCCATGAATCCATGAAAAATCCAAATTTGAAAACAATTGAATAGAGATAGATACATAAATTCAATTAATAATCGTCAATCAAATCCAAGTTCAATATCAAAAACCCAATCAATTGAATAAACATTCAATTCATAAATTCATGCAGTCAAATCTGAAAATTAGAAAACAACCCGAATTAACTGATATTCTGGAACTTTGAATTGCCCTGGAAGCATCTTCCTCTAAACCGATTACAAGGTGTTTAAGCTGCCATTACAAAATCTCGTAATGCCTCCATGATTTCTCGAAATCCACTCTCTGTAATCCTGATGAACAGTAACTGCGATGAACAGTAACCGTGTCTTGCTCTTCTCAATTTCGAAAATGCAGCCTCCTTCTCAAATCTAATCTTTCTTCCTTTTATTAATCTGCCTCCCTTCTTTCTTAGGGTTTTCTCCTATTTTTCTTGGACTTTACGGGCCGGCCCCTTTAATTTTAGCCCGAATCTCTTGCATATTGGGCTTCATAAAACTATAACATAAGGTCCGTTCTAACTTTATTTGGACTTGGGCCTGAAATAAAATAAAAATTATAATTAAGAAACCCAACAATTTAATATTAATCTTATTAAAGCATACTAATCCAAATAACGCATAAAGATAGTATCTAATCTAAGAATGGTAGAGAGATGTATTAAATACTAAGCATAGAGGTTATAAAATGTATAAATCTATATGTTATCAGTTATCTTAACTTGTATAGCTGATTTTCCTTATTAATGGAATTTGTAGTCTTTTCCTCAAGAGGAAAAAAAAAAAAAAAAAAACACTATGTTTTTTATTTTCTAAAAAAGTGAATTCTCTCAAAAGGAAAAGAATTCTCTCTAATTCCTAAAATTGAGTTGAGTGATGTTTTTTTAAAAGAAAAAATTATCCAAATATTGTTTTTCTTTATAGAAATGAAAATATTTTACTCTATAAGAAGAAATGATTTTTGGGATTTTGGGGACTAATAGTGAATAGTGATGATGGGGATTGAGTCGTTTTCCTTGTTTTGAGTGCTAATTAGTGGAAGAAAAAGGGGAAAGAACTTTTTTTTTTTTTTTTTTTGCAAACAATGTAATATATATATATATATATATATGTATATGTATATAATACTTTTATATTATATAATATTTTAATTTTTTTTCAAAAAATGCAAATTAATAAATATCAACACGAAGTCAAGTAAGATGATTGAAATTTAAACTCTACAAACAAATGCATAAATAAATTTGAACAAATATTTTCTCAAAATTATAAATAATTGAGTTCAAAAAATGTTAAAGTACAAATAAATAAAGGTTAAAAATTTTAGGTTCATTCCAATATAGCTCAATCACAACACTATAATCCTTTTTTTTTTTTATTAGAATATTTGGCATTGAATGTTTTGTTTTGATTAATCTATATTTGATTCGAATTGCCCATAAATTCAAATCATTCATAAAAGTCTAATTTTTGTTAAGGAAAGACTCACCTCCTTAGCTCTTATTATTCATAACTAAAATCAAATTACAAACTTTGTATAATATTCGTAAGTCACTTAGTACTTGTATCAAACCAAACCAGGAGCTTACTAGCTAATCCCTAAGACCTAAATGTGAAGAATACATTGATACTTTATAACTTAATTAAAAAACTTATCTCACAAACTATTCTAAAATTTGAGAGTAACAAGCATGTTCCCAAACAAAGTATTACTTGAATATGATTTACAATTGAAATTACTCAACCATGCAACTTTTTTGTTTTTTCCTTTTAAATTTTGAATTTTTTTTGTCTCTAACACATAACATTTTATAATCATTAGTGAGACTAGCACTTGAGCAACGTCTTATTGTTTTTAACCATGCAAACTTGTTTTAAATAGTAGAACAATATATTTATCTAACTCCTTTTTGCGGTATATATAAAGATGTTAATAAGTGGAATAGTTAGAGAATAAAGTTTGTTAGAGCTTTATTTATGTTTGATTAAAGTTTTTTTTATTGATTAAATAAACTATTCTTTGTTTGAACAAGTCAATTTTGTGAAAAAAGGGACCAAATGCACTTATCTATTATACATTAAAGACCTACCAAATAAAAAAGAAATTGAAAATGGACCAATTACACTAATGATCAAAAGATTAAAGATCAAATCTACAAATTTTTCATTGCTATATATTAATATTCTTTTATTTAAGTTTATATTATATATATATATCTATATATTTAAACATAATTTAAATTTGAGCTGGAACTCGTTTGAAATTAAATTAGACAAGTGAATAATTTTCGAACTATACAAACAAATAATTAAACAAACTTGAATAAATTTTTAAGTTCTTGACATTGATTGAACCTAGTCGAATAATGTTCGACAATGAATGAGATGAAGTTCAAACATCCTACATTTAGTTCAAATAAGTTCAATTACATATCTTCCAACATATAAACATTAAAAAAAAATAAAAATAGAACTAATAAAATTAGGTTAGAGAAAAACTACAAGGGGCAAATAGCAAATTGATAAAAGTTGGTTTAAGACTAAAGCGAGCAACGGCGCAGTGTCTGTCCTTTCCCGATAAGCCCGTTGATTTTTGCCCGAATTCAGATAAGACCTTACATTAATCCTTATGCTTTTGAATTTTGGTTCTCCTCGAGTCACACCACACCACCTCACAATATTTGGTTTTTTATTTTTATTTTTTATAATATTAAATTCTCACAAGAAACCATATAAAACAAAAGGAAAAAGCAAAAAATTAAAAACACTTAAAAGGGATTTTGAATTTAAGAAAATATCAAGAAAAATTCAGTTAACATTTTTTTTTTTTTCCCCTGTTGTTCTTTTATTGGTTCTTTAAACTTTTTATCAATGGGTAAATAAAGAATGACCTTGAAAGAAATGGGCACTTGTTCGTCTTTGTTTCAGTTTTGGATGGCAGTAATCTGTAGGTACTGAGGTTTTCTTGGCTTCGGAGTTTGGTAAGTTGAGAAATAAGGAAACATGGCTACTGGAATTTCGGACAACAAATTAACAGAAAACTTCTTTTGAAATTCGCGAACTCCTTGCTTCTTTCTTTTCACTCTTTATTCTGGTTCATCTTCTTGCATCTGTGAATCCCACTTCTTTTTCTTCAAAGCAGGTTTCTCCATTGCCATACTTAGCTTATAATTGCTAGATTTTGTATCAAAATTCAACCTTTCTTTCTCGTGGGCATCTAAATTATAGTATAAATTACCTTGCTTCTCTTCTAAAATGAACCTCAGTCAGATTTGAGAATTTTGTTAAAATACATCGTTTGTCTGTCTGATTGATAGTTTTCTGGCATTAGTCTTCTTGCTGTTTAATTTTGGAAAAAATGTACATACTTTTGCTGGTAACATATTCTTCAGAATGCATTTTTCATTCGAGTGATCATTTTTATTATAATTTTTTCCTTTTTTCTTTCTCTTTCTCGCAGTTATCTTTAGCTGCTAATTTGTGTAGTATTTCCTGCATAAATATGATGAACTTGAATGGTTGGATATTTTTTCTCAAAAAAGTGAAATTCTTTCATAACTATTCTTTGAAGATTAGATGTTTTTGGAAATTGAAATGTAGGAGGCGGGGGGCTGGGCTTTAAATTAAGCAGAACATATGTGAGAAACGTTTGTTTTTGACTTGTTGAATCTTCAAATTTTTGTATGATACAGAAGAGCTGATCTGCAAAGGATAAATCCTTCAAGTAGCTCACGAGTCACAGATCCAACAGTTCTGGATTTGTATTTTGTCGTCTAATTGCAAATTTGCATCTCCTCAAGAGACAGCCAAAGGTTAATATATTTTATTCTCTTTTTTATCAATATTTAAACACCACAGAAAAATAATGTCTTGTTTCTTTATATTTAATGATTCTTTTGCTACTTCTCTTTACTTTATTTGGTTAATCTTTTATCTATCTTTATTAAGCTCAGCAATTATGTCTGCAATTACCAGGGTCAGCCAAGCTTTAAATACAACAGCAGAAACAGCAAGAAAAGCTTTTCTCTAAAGGACCTCCATTTCAGATCAGGTTCTTGCCAGCAAACTGCAATTACTTCCTCTTCTGTTTAACTTTTTCTCCCAACCAATAAATTGAAAAAAAATAAATAAATAAAGAAAAATAAAGAAAGAGGAAGAACCCACAAGAAAGAAGAAAGAGAGAACCCAGATCAAAGGTCAGTTAGAGGCTACAGAAATAGACTTTTCATTCAGTTCCATCTCTTTCAGCTTAGGTTGAATTATGCAGGTGGGCTATTGTGGAGTATTTCAGTGTAGAAAAACTTTTTAAGCACTGTTGTACATGTCCTAGCATCAGATTCTTTCTTCTTTTTTTTTTTTTTTCCTTCAACAATTTAGGTTTTCCTTGTTTTTTTTTTTTTTTTTTTCCTATTTTTTCCCTTTTAAAAGAAAAGTCGATCATTTGCTATTTATTTATTTATTTATTTTTTAAGGTTTTATGGTGATTGATTTTTTTAAAAAAAGTTTTATGGTGATTAATTTTTTGTTGCTGTTTCTCAGGCTGAGGGAGGTGCTAGCTTATGCTGAGCTAAGATGTCTCTCTGAGCAGATTCACAGGCTCTGCTTTAGAAAGAAAGCACTGCAAAAAGCTTCAGACCAAGAAATCCCTCTTTCTTTTTCGTTTCCTTTGCTCTTCTGACATTATTAGCAGCCCCTCTCTGTGGTCTTGAACGTGATATATCATTGCGCGAAAGAAGCCTTTTCCATCCACAGAGAGAGAGAGAGACAGACGCACATTTACACAATTTTCTCTCTCTTTCTATGTGCAAGTATTTATCCCTACAAAAGCCGAAGTACTCTGTATAATTGTCATCAATGCAAAGTACATCCACAACCATACATACATAGTGAGTGATAATAGTCCTTACTTCCACCCACCTGCACAACCACTGCTTATCTCTCTCCCCATGACTTAACCCTACTTTGTCTTCTTCAGATATAGGAAGGAAAGAAGTTTGTTTATCTATCTGGGAACTGGGCGTCGGAAAAGATAGCTAATTTTCAAAGGGGGTTTGTGCTTTCTTAATTTTTTCATAGGTTTTTGGTTGAGAAAGGTATGAAAGTGGTATGGAGGTGGAGGAGATGCAAACTCAAAGTTGTAAGTTTCCTAGGATCCGCAACGGAAATGGTAGGATTGAGTCAGCTAAGATAGGCCAAAAGAGGGAAGACCCGTTCCCAGATGAAGAAGAAGCAGATGGAGAAATCAAGAGGGGTAGTACTGGTAACGGAGGAGGCCGCCGAGGAGGAGGTGGCGGTGTTGGACTGGATATTAGTGCTGCTGGTGGTCTTGGTAGGCTTTGTGGATGGCCTACATCTAGGATTGTTAGGGTTTCTCGAGCATCCGGAGGTAAAGACCGGCACAGCAAAGTTTGGACTTCCAAAGGTCTTAGAGACCGGCGTGTTAGACTGTCTGTGAACACCGCCATACAATTCTACGATCTGCAAGATAGACTTGGTTACGATCAGCCTAGCAAGGCCGTGGAATGGCTGCTGAAGGCAGCGGCTAGTTCGATTGCTGAGCTTCCTTCCATTAATACATCATTTCCGGAGACTCCCCAGCAGCTGAGCAATGAAAAAAGGTCTACTGCAGGAACTGAGCATGGGTTTGATTCCGCAGAAGTCGAAATTGAAGATGAACCTAATTTTCAGCAGCAACAACAACATGGAACTTTGTCTAAATCTGCTTGTAGCAGCACTTCCGAGACGAGCAAGGGTTCCGGTTTGTCCCTTTCTCGGTCTGAAAGCCGCCTTAAAGCTCGGGAACGTGCTAGGGAAAGGGCTGCTGAGAAGGAGAAGGAAAAGGAAAATGAATCTTCCCGTGCTGGCAGTCAACAGCACCAGAATGTTACCTCTATTTCTCAGAGTTCTTCCTTCACCGAGCTATTAACTAGTGGTATAAATGGTGCTGCTAATGTTAGCAACGCCAACAATACAACTAGTCCTAATGGTTTGGTTCAGCAAAATGCCGGCGGCGGCGGCGTGGGCGGCAACAATGGAACGTCAAGTGATTCTAGTCTTTTCCAGAAATCGCCAAGGCAGTGGTCTCCCACAATGGATTATTTTACCACCGGCCTATTAGGCCCCCCCTCCACTCGTCCTGCACATCAATCATCTACTGGTTTATTGGGGCAAATCCAGCTGGGGAATCATCTCCAGCAATCACTGGCAGCAGTGTCGTCCCCGCTGTTTAGTATCACTGGAGATCATCATTCGGAAATTCCCCATTTTTCCATTGTCCCAGACCATCTAGTCCCGGTTGTGACCACAGCCGCTGGTGGGAGTAGCAACAACGATAGTTCCGGTAACGGTGAATATAATCTCAACTTTACCATATCTTCTTCATCTTCTTCCGGCCTTGCTGGTTTCAATAGGGGGACCCTTCAGTCCAATTCTTCTACGCCGTCTCTGTTGCCTCAAATTCAGAGGTTTACGCCGATAGACGGACAATCTGCTTTCTACATCAGCACTGCAGCTCCACCAAATGCTGCCGTAGCACCTATGGAGAATCACCACCACCACTTCCTGCCCAGATTTGACACCGGCTTGCAGCTCTGCTACGGGGATGGTGGCAGACACTCAGACCACAAGGGAAAGGGAAAGAATTGAGTTCGTCAAAAAGCTTGTTCCTCTCAATCCCATCTTCGTATCTGGTAAAATTTCAAAACCATTCGGAACTTCAAATGTCAATAATTGCTTGTATGTACCTGTTCAATACTTTGAATTTATTGACTGTGCTTCTCACATGATTTTGAGTGTTTTCTTTTTTGTTGCTGTTAAGGCTTGCATTCTTGGCCAGAGTAATCCATTGGGCACTTTTTGGATATACGTGATTATCGTACCATGAATGATTTTTTTTTTTTTTTTTTTTGATTTCTTGGTTTCATCAAAAGCACGTTATTGGGGCATATATTTTATCATCAAGTATCTCTTGTGTTGTCTTTTATGCTACATGCATGGATACCTGCGAACTGGGGATCGGCTGGCTGTCTCTTGGTTTCTTCTCTTTCTTTGGTTCCCCTCTTTCTAGCATGTCTATGTCTATGGCTAAGCCAGGTGTTGGTCACCGAGTGAGAGAAACGCACCTTTAACAACAATGGTGGAGGTCAGAAGCCACACACTTTTTTTATCTTTTGTTTCCTAAGAACCTTTTCTATCTCTTGTCTCCTTTTTCTCAAAAAAGAATACCCCACCAGTGAGTTTCAATCACTCTCTGAGAACAGCATAACTATCTATAGAACAAGTGTCAGTTGCTTAGATAGATTGTTATTACAAGTTTAGCAGAAGCTCTAACTACAACAAAATGGGGGCGGCCTTAAACAACTTTCTGATCGAAGACATCCAATTTTTACAGAATGAAGCAATAACTGGGTGGGTCACTGTAGTGCGAGTAGAACAGAACTTCTTCGAGTAAAGTTTGAAACTTGGACCGATGAATGGGTAAAATTACAGAGACAAAACCAAGAAAACTGTTGAAATAGTTGTATGTATTACTACTGATCACTAATAATAATAATAAAGCAAACTGTTTAAGGGGCCCTAGTTTATAATGCATGCTCCAAATAATGCTGGAAAGATTCAAATTTATTGTACTTTTGTTCATTTATTCTGAATGCCCAAAAATACAATAAATGTGAATTTATTCTGTAGAAATTAGGATGATGATTATAGGGCAGAAGAAAGCTTTTGGTACAGTAGAACAAGTGTGGCATGCGAGTAGTGATTTATTGGTATTGAGAAAATGAATGAAAAGGTGGGAACCAAATTTTAGATTAATATGGCATCATTGTATATACCTCAGGACTTGGAATCTGTATGTAATATAAAAGTTTCTACTATATCACGGAAATGCAAAATATTATTCACGTCAGTCCAAGCATTTCTTTTTCCCTTTCTGTCCTTTTTCTTTTAAAAATAGTAAGAAGAACTCCATGAAATAGCTCATGCTTACTGAACTATGCATAGCAATTACCTCTACCTTTAAGAACTTTTGGGAACTAGTGTTAGAATTTTCTAAGCTAGGGGTGGTGAGGTATACACCACTTTCCAAAATGTGAACTATGAACTGAGAATGTCAGTAATCTCTCGTTTATAGCCTTGAAAACATGATTATGAACTTCATCATTGGGTATTACTTTCTAGTTATAAAGTAATATTTACACAGTAACAAACTAATTACTTGTAACTGACATTTTGTGTATGCTTTCATTCTTTGTGTGTGTACCATTTCTTTTCATATATCTCTTTGCATATTTACTAAATAATTAGTTATAGATGATGTCATTGAGGTAACAGGCAGTTATTTTTTATACAACTTGGCTATGTAAATTTTTTGTTTGGTTATTGAATGTGGATCTGACATTTAGCGAGGCAGGAAAATTTTTCTAAACATGGAAAGGTTTGAACAATATAAGGAATTTGACCTTTACTTTAAGGTTCTTGTTTGCTGAACACAAGAACTGACTCTTTTGAGGGAGGAATAGAGTAATTTTAGGGGAAAGAATACCTATTAAAATGTAAAATTGATATAACGTATTTTCTTTAATTTAATCTTCCTTGTTCCGGCCAGTATTCGGATGTTTTGGGATTGCAAGCATGGTGAAAGTAATGTGCGTTAATACTGTCTTTTTATTCATGGTGTATTTTAATAAAAATGGGAATAAATGCTAGAGAGAAAATAGACATTTCCAAAGGATTAAATTCCCTACCTACTGGTTTCAAAGCCTCCGTTGAACTCTCTCCATCTTTCTTACTTCTCACCAACAATACTCTCACAACGTTTTTGTAACTATTTAAGTACAAAGACTAATACACCCATATGGAATTAAATAAAGTGAGAGTAGAAAACTTATTGAACAACTTTTAGTTACAAGGGTATAGTGGAAAAAGGATAATAAATGTTGATAAGTGAAGAGTGAAATCGAAATGAAGTTGCCAATGCAGCTAAGTTTGAACCTAGATGGGGAGCAAACGACTTGGAAGCATTTCGAATGACCAGTAGTTTATGAAAGAAAATCTTAAACTTCCCCAATTTTGTATATGGAGGAAAGGTTTTAACGATTGTATTCTACATGCATCGTTATATTGACAAATTGAAGGACAAATGCCTTCAAGAACAATCACGAGGAGACATTCAGGTTTCTTAATTGTTTCCATGTATTTCATTTCTGTAGTTAATTAAGTTAATGGTGAAATCTTGTGGACAGTGAAGTTTTTACCATAGCAAAGGTTTCATGATCCTTAGGAAGGAGAGAGATTAGTTTTAACTTGATTGTGGTTAAAATGGATGTTATGTGGTAACTGTGAACTTGAGAAACTTAACAGAAAAAGGGCAGGGGAAATGTGAACACCATTGTCTTTTAATCTCCTTTGAATTTTTCATTCCAGTTATGAGACTAACCGTTGCTATTCGGAGTGCTGTAGTTAGTTTCAGATTCCATGATTATGTACAAAATGCTTGTAAGTACATGATGTACCATCTCATGGCTGTTGATCAATTTATTCAGGCCAACTTACTATGATAACAAACACTATACTTAGAATTAGTGCAAAAAGAGTTATAAGATTTACGTGCTTTTACATTCAAAGACGATTTTGATCTCTTTTCTGCATATATATTAGCGGCTACTTGTATGAGAGGCCATCTGTGTGCGTGAGTAATTGGGATTTCGAATCCATTGCTCAATTCATTACTGTTGAATATCTATATATATGTAAAAGAACCAGAATTGCATTATTTCCTGTATTGTTTTCCCCACATGATTCCAATTCCTTGTCCATACTAGGCAATTTGATGTGAAGAGAATTATCTAAATTTACTCTTATGATGTTTGCCATTATGAAATAGGCAGCTAGTAAAACAAATGTGACTGGGGAAATATGTTTTGCGTGAAAGCAACTACAAGACTGGCAACTGATTTTAGAATGCTTTACCGATTGATCCCCACTTTGTTACATGAACTATTTCAGAAAAGTTCTATTGTTGAGGGCAGAATAATGCAAGCCATTATAGCCTTGTAAAGCAACTACAGTATGATAAATAACAACTACAAGTACTATAATAGGATATATAATATTTCTTTTTCTGAATTGAAATGTATAGTCTTCTTACACGAGAGAAAGCCAATTGGATCAGTCTGCATTGACCAGCTAAACAAGAAACACTAGGGTGTTTGCATTTGAGCTTTGCTTTGCTATGGTCTCTTGTTTTGCACATGCTAATTCTTAGATTTTAGTTTTCCAAGATGACACATCTGATGAATGTTCCTGCAAGTAAATGGACTTCATGTGCTTTTCCTGATGGCAGGTACTTGAAGATGGGAGAGTTCCTGCAAGTCCTGAGTGAAGCATGTTTTTCCTGCCAAAGCAACTGTAATATTGCTATGCTTTTGAAGTTCATATTTCTGCATAATCAGTCCATTATTAGGTTATTCATCTGTCAATTACATATTTTGGCATATAACTCCAGTGCTGTGTGTTTTGATAAGATATGGATGGTATGTTGTTTGATTCAGGTTGTTTTATGATATTTCTTTTAACTTGATGCTTCAGGAAAAAACCACTCCCGATTCAATTCAATCATGAAAAGCTGAATTGGCATCTAAAAGATTTCCGGAAAAACAACCGTTTTCTCTCGATTTTGAATTTTTATTTTTTTGCTTTTGTCACTGTGATGAAAAATACTCTCCTTGTTCTGCATGATAACACCCGTTAAGCCGCTTGATTTCTGAAAGCAACTCATCAGAACTGAATAAAGTTTCCGGGGGCGGGGGCGGTGGTTAACCATTGTGTTAGATTTTTTTTTTTTAATTATTATTATTATTTTTTTTGTTGTTGTTTGGCAAAGATTATTGACTTAGATTAGTAGCTTTTGTTGTTAATTCGTATGATTTCATTAGTTAGGCAAGTATAAGGTCTTGGTCAGACAGCCTATGGCTTTGGTTGAAGCCCATTTGTGGTATAGTGAAGTTTGCCTTCCTTACCATACAGTTTGTAGCTAAGATTTTTTAAGATTATGGGAAGCTAGTAGTTTTTTCTATTCACTTGAGGTTCATAAAGTCTAAGTAGACAACTAATTCTTCTTCTTCTATTTTGTTAACTAGAGTATTAAATACCTTTCAAACATAATTTTTTTTTTTTT
>JAXGGT010000001.1:13139058-13196159 GCA_035583425.1 Marsdenia floribunda
TGAAGAAACAATTTATATGGAGCAACCTGAAAACTTTGTTTCTGAGAATTCAAAACAAATGGTTTGCAAACTAAAGACATCTATTTATGGACTCAAACAAGCTTTTCGTCAATGGTATTACAAATTTCATCAAGTTATCATCTCATTTGGTTTTGAGATGAATTTAGTTGATGATTGCATATTTCATAAGTTTAGTGGGAGTAAGTATATCTTTTTGGTTTTATATGTTGATGATATATTGCTTGTCAGTAATGATATGACTCTTTTGCATAATACTAAGACATTTCTATCAAAGAGTTTTGATATGAAAGATCTTGGTAATGCATCTTTTGTGTTGGGAATTCAGATACATTGATATCGTTCTTGAGGTAGTCTTGTATTATCACAAAAGAGTTACATTGAAAGAGTACTCAAGAGATTTGACATGAAAGATTGTAAGTTACAAGTCACCTCTGTTGCTAAAGGAGATAAATTTTGTCTCAAACAATGTCCCAAAAATGATCTTGAAGTTAAAGAAATGAGCAAGATTCCTTATGCTTCAGTTGTAGGAAATCTTATGTATGTTCAAGTTTGTACGCGTCCAAATATTGCGTATATTGTTGGGGTGTTAGGAAGATATTTAAACAACCCCAGAATTGATCATTGGATAGCAGCAAAAAGGGTTACACGATATCTTCAGAGAATAAAAGAGTACATGCTCACATACAAGCGATCAGATCAGCTAGAAATCATTGGATATTCTGATTCTAATTTCGCTAGATGCCAAGACAGTTTTAAATCTACTTCAGGCTATATCTATTTACTTGCTGGAGGAGCAATTTCTTGGAAGAGTGCTAAGCAATCACTCATAGCTCCTTCCACAAGGGCAGTTGAATTCATAGGTTGTTATGTGGCATCCAACCATGAAATATGACTAAGGAACTTTGTCACTGGACTACGAATTGTAGATGGTATTGAAAGACCAATGAAGTTATTTTGTGACAATAATTCAACAGTATTGTATTCCAATAACAACAGAAGCTCGTCAAAGTCTAAACAAATTGACATCAAATTCCTAGTTGTTAAAGAAAGATTTCAGAGTGGTTTGATGTCTATAGAACATATTGGAACAAACTCTATGGTTGTGGATCAGCTAACTAAAGGATTACCACCCAAGGTCTTTCATGAGCATGTTGCTCATATGGGTGTCTTATCTGTTGATGATATGTCAGTTTAGTGGGAGTTTTTAAATTACTATGGACACGATTTATGGATTTTGAATTTATTACAGCTATATTGAGTAATCATTCTTTACACTCTGTTTCTATTTAGTATGATCTCGCTAAAGAATAAGGAGAGGACCAGTTGGAAATTGGTATTTGGAGATCACATTGCATGTAATTTCCATGCTACATACCATACTTGATCCATGTCATTCAATTGTATTGATATACGAGATCATTGTTGGGTGTAATTGTGATTATGTGACGAATACCCCTTTGGTTCTGTATTAATATAATTAATGGACTAGATTGATTCAGGATGCATACAATAATGATAGCAAAATATTGAGAGCTCATAAAGATTAATAATACATAATCATTCTATAACATATTAAGCCTAAGTGGGAGATTGTTATATTTATTTTAATAAATCATGTGGGCTTATGTGTTAATTGTGTATTTAAAAGCTATCATTACTTAATAAGTCCAATTAAAGTGATCTAATTAAGTTAAATGGGCTTCTATGCATCAAAGATAAGTATAGGTCCACTTATGTAGAAACCCTAATCCTAGTCTGTGATGGGTTGACTAAGGTTATTGTTATATATATAATAGGTTATGGTTCCTGAGAGTATATCAAGAGTTTCTCTTCTATATCCCGTCAGTAGAATAGAACCCTTGACTCCAATAGATCTCTTGGAAGACCATAATCCCTTTTTATACAGGAATTCAAGATCTTTCAAGGAGATTCAAGATTATAGTATTCCAAGATGGATTCAGGTAGACTTCCGCAAATCTTTATTATTAATTCTTGATAATCTGACATAAAGGTTTTGGGATCTAATTATGGATAACTAATATCTATATTCATATTATTCTAACATTCAAATCCACTCCAACTTTATGGGCAACAACACCTATGGCTTCCCAATAGTCGAAGACATTGATTATGACAATAGATTAAATCCCTTGTCTATGATGAAGAAGACAACTATCCAAGTAATAGTCAAATCCCACAAAAGGGTATTAAATCTGAGACAGTTGTAGATAAAAGAAGAAAGTCAAAGAAATGTGAGTACAGCGAATCCAATAAAGAAGCCTCCTTTGAAGAACAAATACATGGCTGGCTTCCGATGAAAGTCAAGGCTGTTGTTCAAAAATTTTGGAATTTTGAAGCCAAGATGTAAACCGGAATCAAGTCATGCAGCATTCTTTTTTTTTTTTCTTTTCGTGGAACTGAAACTAAAATGAGCCTTCAATTTTGGTAATCTATATGAGTTTCTTTTTCTTTTTCTTTTTTAATTTCATTCTTTTATAGATCTTGTGCACAATTAAATGTACATAATGTTTATTTTACAGTTGGATTAATACTCAACAGGATTTTGGATTATACATTTAAAAAAAAAAAGAGAGAGAGAAGAGAAGAAAAGGATAACCAAACCTCTGGTTGTTCTGGAGTTGGGATTGAGGGGTCAATGCGCCTTGGATGCTCTCCTTGTTAACCTCTTCTTCCGTTCCTCGTGGCCTCAATTGTCTGTGGACCTAATCAAGATTATGGATCAAAATCAGTAATTCACATTTGCAAGAATTTTTTTAAAAAAAATAAAAAGAGAGAAGCTTACCTAAGATATGCTCATCCTCAAGCAAAGTAGCGCGAAGATTCTTTAAAATTCTCAAGAAGCTGAATTTATGAAAAAAAATATTATTTTAAGGAATTTCTTGAAAACTCAACAAAAGAGGAAAGAAGACTTTTGATATTCATGAAAAGTGATTTAAGTGATGCGTATGTGCAAGAAGATGCCAGATATTCAAGAAAAGAGGGAGGGAAGTCTTATAATTCAAATTAAATTATTTATTTATCTCTTACAAATAAATAATTCAATTTCTTATTTGTAAATTATCTCCTAAAAATAAATTTATACGAATCTTATATATTCGAGTTAAATTCAAATATATAATTTGACTCAAATATTGATTTGTAATATTTTATTAAAAAAAAAAAACTCTACGAATTATGTTTATATGAGTTAAATTCAAACTCATAATTTGAATCAAAATTAATTCGCAGAATATGTTTAAATTCTGGTATTATCATGAATCATATTTATCTTGGATCAAATTCAAATTCTAATTTGATTCAGATTTGATTCATAAATATTTTTAAAATTTGATTTTAACTACATATCAGAATTATTTGAAGTAAAATTCAAATTTATAATTTGACTCAAATATGATTCGTAAAATATTTTAAAATTTGATTTTATCTATGAATCACAATTATCCGGAGTCAAATTCAAATATATAATTTGACTCAAATATTGATTCGTTAATAGTAATATATCTTTACGAATAACATTTGTCTACGAGTCATGTATATATATAATTCAATCCAAATATTAATTCGTAAAATATATGTTTTAAATATATATATATATATATATATATATATATATATATATATTTCTATTACGAATTGTATTTATCATCGAGTCTTTGACTTAAATGTTGATTCGTAAAATATCTTACAAAAAATTTCAATGAATCACATTTATCTTTGAGTCAAATTTAAATTTCAAATTTAACTCAAAATTTGATTCATAATATATATATAATCCACGAGGCATGTCTATGTTAAGTCAAATTCAAACTCCTAATTTGACTCAAATATTGATTCGTAAAATATCTTTTGAAAAATTTCAAACGAGTCACGTCAAATTCAAGTTTCAAAATTGACTCAAATTTGATTTGTAATATATATAATCAGCAGGTGGTATTTACCTTTCAATTAAATTGATACATATAATTTAATTCAAAATTGATTCATATATATATATATATATATATATATATATATATTTATCTTGTATTTTGTATGTGAGTCAAGTTTAATTAAATAATTTGATTCAAATAAATCGAGATTTAAAAAAATGGAAATTGGTACCTATCCACGTAACAATTTTTGACTGCCCGTGCACAAGTTCCAAAGAGGCAATTTGTAGACAGTAAAATGTTTTAATAAAAAAAAATAATTTTGTTTAATTAAGTGGTAACTAAAATTTCACCTAATTGACTTATACCTTTTTTTTTTTTTACTAATTATCCTTTTACTTTACCCTAATTACTAGTTACTTTTTTAAATTACTGTGATGAATCACATGCTAACACATGGCAAGATGATATAGGCATCTTAACATTTCTTTCTCTATAAATAAAAGACCAAGAGAGCTTCAAAGAACAAGGTTAGCGAAGCTTTGTCATATCGAATCACTTCTCTTCCAAGTCCAAATCCACCTTCAAGATCAAGCCTTAAAGGCCCTCGAAGTCAGATCCATATCAAGATTAAGTCCAAAGACCCTTGAAACAGATCATATCCAAATTGATATCACCTAACGGATTGAGATTTGTACCTCACATGTTTTATTGTTAATGATATATATATTTTCCAATTGATTTCATACTTGCATTATTTTAATTTAATTTTGCAGACGAAAAATCGTCGTCCACACATATAAATATATTAATTATTTTAAAATTAATTAATTAATTTGTTTATCAATATTTAAATTAAGTATCAGTATTAAATTTTTGTATTTTTAAGTGCAAACTTTTGTATTTTTTTAGAGGTAAATTTAATTTAAATATGTCTATTGAAAATTTGAAGTATTTCCTGAGATAATGAATATAATATATTAATATTTTAAAGTAAAAAAATTCGAGGTCTATTTTTTAAGTTTTTTTTTTTTAAATATGGTACACAACATGAAATATTAAATACAAGATATTGATGTATAAAATTTTAATTTTTATATTAATATTGTATCTTTATTTAGGGATTGAACATGGTTTTATTCAATTGAGTAATGTGGAAGAGACCGAGAATAAATTAAATAGAAAAGGAAAAAAACAGAGAAAAGGATGAAGAAAGTTTAAAAAAAAAAAAACAAAAACAAAATAATTTCCGGACAAAATTTAATAAAAGTAAAACTTAAACCTGGTGGATGAAAGAGGAAAAGTAGAGAAAGAATAAATATATATAGATGAAAAAAAATTATTAATACGTCTAATATAAATCATATGTACGTGTGTGTATATATATATTCTTAATAGAAAAATCAATAATTTATAAAAAGTCATAAAAAGAGATAAACTTAGAAAAATGAAGATATAAAGTCAAAAAAGTAAAATAGAAAAAAAAAATCTAAAAAGTAAAAAAAAAAAAAATAATAAATAACAAATATGCAATTGAAAAGAATTGCTTCTAGATGGAAGCTTTTGTAATCTTATATATAATAGATATATATATATATATATAATTTTGATTTTTATATTTTTATATTAATTATGTATATTTATCTAATTATTGAATGAAATTTTTTCTAATTAAAAAAATATAACAAAAACTCTTGGAAGAGAAAAGAAACATATTGTGATTTTAAATGAATAATAATTAAACTAAAAAAAATATAAAAAGAAAAGGGATGAGGAAAAAAATTCCATTAAAATGTGGAAAAAAACTACAAGTAAAAGAAAAAAAAAATCAAACAATAAATTGGTTAAAGAGCAAAAGATGAAAAAAGAGAGAAAATCATAAAGTAGAATAGGAAAAATAGGTTAGAGGAAGATTAAAGTAAATAAGTTAAATAATAATAATGAACTGTTATTAAAAAAAAAAAACTACTTTTAGAAAGGAAGTCTTACCAAGTTATGAATAATTAGATTTCTTGCAATTAAAAGAGCTGGAAGACTGTAGGGAAAAAAAGATCAATTATATTAGAATAACAAATAACAAAGTACATAACTGGTACTACATAAAACTTGAAAAGACTAAATTTTATTAATGAAAAGATAAATGAAAAAAGAGTAGGTTTTAAAAAAGCGTAGATAAGAATGAAAATTAAATAATGATTTGAAATAAAAAGAAGAAGATGAAACAACTATAAAATAGATTTAAAAAAAAAAAATAGAAGATAAATAGATGAATCTATCAATAAAAAAAAAAAAAAAAAGAAAAGAAAAGAAGAAGATAAAGCTGTGATCTTATATAATATATATAAAAAAAAAAACAAACAAAACAAAACAATGCATAATAATAATAATAATAATAATAAATAAAAGTTAAATAATATTACTAAAATTATACAACTATGCTAGAAGAAAAAACAACTTTCTTGAAGATTGCTGTGAAATCTTATATATAAAATATATATATATATATATATGGATAATGTTGTGGTACAGACTCCATTTGTAATACATTATATGCAATTGTAAATCAACCAATAGATAAAGGACATGTGTATTTATATAACTTACAATACCAGGTTAATAAGTTAATGTGTGATGTGACATCTCTTATATTTGACACCTCAATAAATTTAATGACTTGCTACTTGGTCAACATGTTACCAATAAATTTTGACCACTTAAAATATTATCTTAGTAACTTTTACTTATTTATATAGTAAATATAAAAATAAAAATGGTAAGTTATTAAATTTGATTAAAAAAAAAAAAAAAAATTAACATCTAACTATTTCTTTCACAAATCTTACCATTTTTTTGAAAAATTTTACTCTTCTAAAATTTTTGAAACTTAACTTTTCATTGGTGTAAGTTGAATAAAGATTATAATAGCTTCTACGACAAAAATGGTAACTCCTAAAAATTACCAATTTTTATAACAATCTTACTATTTTCTAAGTAAACTTATTATTTATACATTTGAAAAGTTCAATTCCAAGTTCAGGTAACTTTTAGAAATTACTATTTTTTAATATATGTGATAACATATGGATTTATGTATTTTGGACTCTCTATACTTAGTATTTAATACATCCACTCTACCATTCTTATGATTTTATTGTATTATTTTAGTTTATCAGGGTAATTTGGATTATTAAACTTTAATGGTTTTGATATTAAATTATTAGGCTTTTAATTGTGCTTTTATTTTATTTATTTTAGGTCCAACTCCAAAAAACCTAGAGTGTGCCTCGTGTTACAATTTTTTGAAGACCCAATAGGCAAGCAGATCTAGGCTAAAATTAGAGGGGCTCGTGAAGCCCAAGAAAAAGAGATAAAACCCTAAGAAGACTTAAAAGAGGGTGGATAAGAAGAGAGGCACGAATCTGATAAGGAAGAATTCGAAAATCATGGAGAAATCGTGGAGGAGAAGACCGTGCTTGATGACAGAGTAAAAATTCTTGTGATCAATCCAAAGGAAGATGCTCTAAGGCAATTTAGAGTTCTAGAACGTCATTTATATCGGGTTTTAATTTAATTTTTCATATTTATCTTCGTTAGTATGAGATTGAATGTTTAGTCGATTGACTGAATTTTCTTGAAATTGAATTTGATTTCATTGGCAATTGTTAATTGATCATCATCTCTATTTAATTGCTTTCAAATCTGGATATTTCATGGATTTATGGACTACTTTGATGTTCACAGGTCTTAGATTAAACATGAGTTGATGATTGGACGATTGTCTAGGAAATCTATTAATGTTTAATCGAATTCTAACAGGTTGTTAGTAGGTGAACGAGGTTCTAATTTGGGATTCCAAATTAGTATTCAATCAAGGAATTAGATTTACAATTTCATAATATTTGGGAGAATAAGGACGAATTAAACTGGAACATCAACCCTGGACTAATTATGATTTCTCATTATTGTTTGCATTTAACCTCATGTCGTTTAATTTTGTTTTTTTAAATTTCTGTTAAGCATAAACCCCCCCCCCCCTCCTTTTTCAACTTAAATTGAGATTAGTGATTTCTTTAATTTGATTAAACGATTAGGGCTTCCTTGGGAGATAACCTGGTGAACACTATATTGCTTCCAGTTTCAATTAATCTTGGTCGGTTTGACGACAATCGTAAATTTAATCCTCACCAATATGTACACCATTTCTTGCCATAATCTTACCATTATTTATATATATATATATTACAATTTTATATTTTTAGTACTTTTAATTTATATTTAAGTAAAAAGTACAAATAATATAGTAACTTTTAATATAAAAGTAGTACTTTTTGAATAAAATTTTACTCTTTACTATTTTGTATAAAAATTTTAACAATATTTTAGTGAATTTTACTATTACAACATTATAGTATAATAAAACTTAAAAATATTATAGTAATTTTTATTATAAAAATAATAAAGGGCTAATTTACTTTTTTTTTTATATTAATCTTACAATGTAAAATTTTTAATGATTTGAGGGAATTTTATAATCAAAAGTGCAAAGGATATTTGAAATCATTTTACAAATCTTTTTTTATATATAGTTATATAAATTATAATTTTATTTTTTTGTTAAATCGTACTCTAATAGTATTTTTGTCTAAAAATATTAAAAATAAATTGGTTAAAGACAAATTTTTAAATTTTAAAGTTACTCGTATACTGTATATTAATATATATATATATATATATATATATATATATATGTATATTATGATATATTGACTTATTGGTGTATTATTTTTTTATAATTTTTGTAGGGGAAAAAAAAAAGACTTCATTGACAATTCAACTACTTAGCATACTATTTTTTTATAATTATCCTTATGATTTTGTTTTGTATTTTAAGTATTTAAAAATTCAAAATTTTAAATTGTTATTTATAAACTTAATATCTATAAAAATTTTAAATTGATATCTTTTTTTTTTTGAAAAAAAACCAACAAATATAGTCATGTATTTAAAGAAACCACCCAAGTATCATGAAGTTACATGTAGTACTGAAGGATGACACATCTCCTTCCAAACAACATGATGTTGATAACTTTGGCCTAGTCTAGCCAATATGTGAGCAGCAACATTAACCTGTCTATAGCAGTGATCAAGTGAGAACATGTCAGTAAAGAAACAATCCTTCTTCACCATCGCATATATTTCTCCCAAAGGTGAAAGATCAACACTGGACTCCTTCATTCGCTTTGCAACCTTGAGACAATTTGTTTCCATACAGGTCTTGAGGGTGAGTAAAGGTTGTGTCACATTGTGACTCCACCAAACAGCTAAGAGTTCAGCATGTTTTGCAGAAATGGCATGAGCAAGCAGTCCAGCTCCTGACAAAATAAGCTTGCCATAATAATCCCAAACTACAAATCCATGCCCAGCCCTACTCCCGGTAAAAGAGGCATCTATATTCATCTTGTAATATCCCAGAGGTGGTGGTATCCAACTATGGTTAACTGGAGATGTTGCGGCCTCCCAAGTAGTTGATAATACTTCACGCTCCATATAGGATGTAAGCATAGTCAGCCCATGGTTCACCACTGATGCCGGATCCTATAGCTTCCCATTGAAAATCAAGTCATTTCTTGCGCTCCAGAGAGACCATAAAATCATAACAATACGTTCAACTGTATCCCCAGAATTTTCCTTAGATTCTGCCACTCCATTCAACCAATGCAACCAGGAAATAACTGGAATTCAAAAGATAGTTCTGCCAAGACCTAAAATATGCCAAATAGATTTCGCAAACACACAATCCATAAAAATATGAAAATCATTTTCCAAATGATATTGACATCATGGATAGGCTTCAGAAGAAGAAATATTTCTCTTTGATAAATTCACATGATCAGCCAAAGAATTATGGCAAAGACGCCATGCAAAATGCTGTATTTTCGACGGAATCTTCAATTGCCATATAGTCCTCCATAATTTCCCTGAAGATACTTGAGGTGCTTGCCGCATGGTGCCTACGTTATTCTTGCATGGCCAACTTGTATGCAGAAGCAACTGTGAAGCATCCCTTTGGAGTAAAGTGCCAAACTTGCGTATCAGCACTGGCATTAGGGTTCAGGGGTATGTTGGTAATCAAATTCGTATCTCGGTCATTGAAGAGACCTTGTAGGAGCTCTGTGTTCCATTTTCCATGTCTAATGAGATCTGCCACAACTAGAGTTTCCTGTAAAAAGAAGGAAAAGGTGAAAGGTTTAAAAATCCACAGATCTTGAAAGACCCTCACTGAAGTACCATCACCTATTCTCCATCTTAACCCTTTTTGTAACAACTCACGTCCATGGAGAAAAGATTGCCATAAGAAAGATAGCTGAATTCCCGTTTTTGCAAACAAAAAATCCGCATGAGGATAATATCTGTGCTTTAGAACTCTCGCCACCAAAGAATTGGGGTTTTTAATGAGTTGCCAACCTTGTTTAGCAAGCATTACTTGGTTAAAAACTTCCATATCTTTAAATCCCAGACCACTATCTTCTTTTGACAGACACAATTTATCCCAAGCCACCCATGACACACCATTACCTGCTTCACTATTTTTCCACCAAAGTTATCTCGTGATAGTATGCATCTCTTTGCATAATCCTCTGGGGAGTCTGTATATGGACATGGCATATGTAGGCATTGCTTGTAAAATAGTTTAATCAACACCTCCTTACCCCCTCAAGAAAGTAATTTCTCCTTCCACCCATGGGTTTTCTTCCACATTCTCTGAGATAAATAAGAAAAGATTTCTCCTTCAGAGCAACCAGCCATAAAAGTTACACCAAGATATTTACCTTGACCCATGTCTCCCTGAATGTGCAAATCATGCTTTAATTCATCGCGGCTTAGATGTGGAATCGATTTGGAGAAGTAAATCGATGACTTTTGGGGATTAACTTTCTGGCTTGAAGCTTGCTCATATTTGGCTAACACATCAAGTAAAATGGTGGAACTCCTGTCTCTATTTTCTAAAAAGAGAAGACAATCATCAGGAAAAAAATAAGTGGGATAACTGAGGCACCAAATGACCCATTCTAATACCATGCCAACATCCTCTATGAACAGCTTGGTTTATCAGGTTAGATAAACCTTCAGCACATGATATAAAAGGAAAAAGAAAAATCGAAGATTTCACATAGTACTTTTGATCGAAAAATCAATTAGATTTATTTCGTACCTTTTGTTCAATGAGAAGTAAATTTTTATTAAATTCACATGATATAAGTTTTATTTTTAGTACTTAAATATTTTAATTTGGGTAAAAATTTAAGTACTTAATAACTTTTACTAATTAATTTTTTTGAGGCTTAATATTTAAGAATATTTTTTTAAAAGTGATAAACAACATATATGTATATATAATCTTATCAAGATATACTATAAAATTTAAGTGCTGAATTAACTAATTATAACGTCAAAATAAAATGAAGAAAGATCAGATAATTTATTTTATTATTTAAAAATACTTTTTTAAAAAAAAATAAAATTACTAAACAAACTATAAATCTAAATATATTAATATATATATATATATATATATATATATATTATCGGATATGCTTATGTTAGAAGTTTATAATGATATATTTTCATTTAAAATTTTAATAATTTTATTTTAAATAAATAAAAATATTTTAGAAATTGATAAATTCAAATATTATTATTAAATTATATTATAATTTGCCATTGTTTCTATTTTTACAATTAGTAAAACCAATTTTTTTCCTTCTTTTCCACATTTAGACCAATAATTTATGTATTTTTTCTTTTCCTTAAGAATTAAAATGAGTGGAGTGAAAGTTCAAAGATGAAAAAGAATGAAAAGGAGTCAATGCATGTAAGAAGAAGATGAGAGCAATGCCCCTTTAATGCAGACTTTACATCCAAATTTTGCTATTACATAGATGTAATTATTCTATGTTTCATGTCAACTACAAAAATGATTTACTTATGTGAAATAATGATGGAAAGTGTGCTTATCTGCTATAATCTTACTGGCTCAAGGTATTGGAAATAGAGAATATATATTTTGTCTCATTTATTTATTTATTTATTTATTTTTGAGTGATCCCATTTATTTACTAATAGCAGATATTTTTAGTTATATCTTTATCTAAAATAATTAATGATATATTATTTAAAATATTTTTAATATTTTATTTTTTTATTTTAAAGTATATCTATTTAATTTCTTATTTGTAATTAATATTTTAATTTTTAAATTTTAAAAAATTATTAAATTAACTTTTTAACAAATGAATTACCTTTACACTTATAAAAGTTATAATTTGGTTTTGTTAATGTATATGTATATATATTTTATACAATCTTTTCTAAATTATATATATTAATGAATTCACGTTAGATTACATAATACCTATATAATATGATATAATTATATACATTATTATTATTATTAAGTGATAATATATATATTATCTAATACAAATTAAACATGAAAAAAGAAAGTATTATACGAATAATTAAACCTGTTTAATTGAATATATTAATTAATTTTTTATTTGAATATTTGTTATAATTTTTGAAATAATCGTTCGAATAATTACATTGTTAGTTAAAATTATAAAGTTTTAAATTTGTTTAAAAGAGTAGAATTTTAAGTTAAGACTAAATTAGTATACATTATAATGAAAATTTTAAATAGTTTTTTCCATTAAATTATATTTCAATAAAGAATAATTTTCTTATTTAATCATTTTAAAAAAGAAAAAAGATTTTTCTTAGAAATAATGTATATTTTTTTTTTGACAATGGTATCCCAAATCCTTTCGGCCTAAACTAATTCACCTAAGGAGGCACCCAGGGAGGCTCAATAGTGCGAAAATATCTCGAATTGTGGAGAAACACTTGGGTGAGATTACCCTACACCTCTTGGCAAGAGAGAAGGAAGGAGAAATTTGACCCTAGACCTCTTGGCAAGCCAGGAGTCTAAGGGAAGAAATCTGGTCAACATACCAAGAGAAGTTCCTCAAAAATAATGTATACTTAAATGTTAAAATATTAATAGAGTAATCAAATAAATAAATAAAGTTTTAATAGATTTAATAAAATATTTTTAATATCATACAATTTTAATAAGTAGTTTTAATGGTTAAAATCTTTACATTTGTTTCTTCTAAAACTTAATATTGCAAAAGAAAATTCATATATTTTTAAATTATGTGTAAATAATAAATATATTTATGTTATAAAACTAATTATAAAAGCGGTAAAAAAGAGAGAAAGATAGAAAGAATATATTACTCTTGTATTTCATTTATCATCGATAATATTTCTACAAGTCCTCTATTTATAGAGATACAACTATAGAGACTTAAAAGACTCAAAGACTATGAAGTAAAGAGATCAAGAGTACATGAGAGTCTATCATGGATAAAAGACTATGGAGCAAATATGTAAATAGGATATATAAGTCTTCAATGGATATTCACATAATAAATATATTTATAACACTCCCCTTGAATGTCCATTGTACAAGAAATATGCTTCATTAAAACTTTACTAGTGAAAAACCCAGTAGAAAAAAAATCCTAGTGAAGGAAAAAGAGTATTCTTTCTCTTGTACGCTCCCCCTGATTAGAACATTATACAAAATCTCAAAATTGATTCATTCCAACTTGGCACACTTAATTTTTCAAATGTTAAAGTCGATAATACCTTTGTAAACAAATTTGCCAAGTTGTTACTTGAATGAATCTGTTGAACATCTATATCACCATTCTTCTGAAGATCATGCACAAAGATATAGTTTCGTGAAATATTTATTGCGATCCTATTTGAAATATCTTTCTTTCAACTAAGCTATACATGTTGCATTATCTTCACATATAGGAGTTTGAATCTCTCTTCCAGGGGATAAACCATAGTTCACTGTAATATAATGAATTATTAACCTGAACAAAACACATTCTCGACTTGCTTCATTAATGATTATAGTCTCCTCATCAATAGAAGAAATTACTACTATAGTTTGCTTCATAGAGCACCATGATATAACAGTATTGTCATATGTAAATAAATAGCCACTTTGAGAACATATTTTATGCGGGTCAGAAAAATAATCAACATCAGTATACTCATATCAATTATTCCTTAAAGATATCGAAAAAATTGTTTGACTCTATTCCAATATCTCTTTGTTGGAGATGAATTGAATCTTGCTAATAAATTAATCACAAAAGCTATATCAAGCCTTACATAATTAGCAAGATACATTAGTGCACCGTTTGCACTTTTATAAGGTACTTCAGGGCCAAGATGTTCTTCAAATCCTTATGAGATCGAAAAATATCCCTTTTTGTATCTAACAAATAAACATTGGGGTACTCAATAGATGTATAAGGTGATTGATGAACAAAAATTTCATCTTTCAAGTGCTCGATTTTTAGGTCGAGACAAAATTTTCTTTTGTGAAGATCCTTTATCTCAAATTCCTTTTTCAAAGAATGTATTGCCTTTGAAATCTCTGCAAAAGTTCCAAAAATTTTTAAGTTGTTAACATATCCAACAACTATATCAAATCTCATATTTGCTTTCTTAGTAAAAACACATGGATGAATTTGTTTATTTTAGTAACCCATCTTTAATAAATATTTACTAAGACGATTTTATCACATTCGTCTAAATTGTTTTAAACCATATAAACTTTGTAATATAATTCTCAAGAATTTAAATTGTATGGTTCAAGCATTCTAAATCCTTTAGGGATTTTCAAATAGATATTATTAAATGAGTCATATAAGTAGGCTATAGTTACGTTCATAAGATGCAAATTAAAATTTTATTAGCTGCCAAACTAATGAGATACCAAAACATACTTGCATCTCCACAATAGAATATGTGACTTCGTAATTAATATAAAATTATGCAAAATTCTTGTGCAACAAGTTGTGTTTTATATATCACAACTTCATCTTTCTTATTTGGTTGTTGCATAAATACTTATTTGTACCCTATGAGTATGACATCTTCAGATGTCCAGATTAGGACTCTAAAAACTTCACATTTTTCAAGTGAGTTTAAATATGTTTCAACTGCATCTTTCTTGAATATAGTCAATCACATCTACGTCGATACTCGTTGACAGATGTAGATTTATGATCACCATTACAATAACTAGCATTATGTTAGTCATAAGAATATTGTCGACAAATATTTCTTTTTGGTTCAATTGTTTCCCATAAAGACATAACTTATTGAGATCTCATCATTCTCCTCTTTTTCAGTATTTTCAAGCACCTAAACTTCTTTTAAAGTTATTCTATTTGTTATGTCTCTTGACTCTTCTAGAATATCAATATGGGCTCATTAAGAACAAGTGTTCCCTATCTTTTGTAGGGATTCTTAACTTAGAACCAATTAGTCTACCATGCTTCTAGCATGCCATAGACTCATTTTTTTTCACTGATGGATTGTCCTATTGAAACATTAATCCATACGGAGTATTTGCAGCTAGTATATGTGACTTAGTCACTTTCTTAGGTCAGTAAATATATCTGGCAATTTGTATTGTACAATTAATGAGACTATCTTTTAAATTTCAAGTTTACATTTCTTCGTAGGGTGATTAAAATATTTCCAATATTATTAAGCTGTATTTTTGTTTCTCCCCTTAATATTGAGAATATGATTTATTAGAATTGTGAAAAGATCTCTAATAGCTCTTATGATAAGAGAATCAAATCTAGAATATATTCCCAATCTCCTTTGAGAACTCGTCTTTGTGCATTGTGGTGGAGTCATATATCGCACATTCAAATAATTCTAAGACGAAAAATATTTGGCTACTGACCATTAGCCAATTATGAATAGGGAAAACTTTTATTGGCATGATGCACACAAATTCTACTGGATACAAAATTGTATTACTTTAAGTAATAAAAAAAAAATTGTTCTCATAAGTAAATAGTTAGCTAAGAATGATAATCTCTTAACAAACGATTTATCTAACCAATTATTGTATATGAACATGAGCTACAACATGTTCTACACATATGTCAATCACAACATTATCCAAATATATTATGCTCATAGTTTTCTTATTTGAGTTAGCAATCTCGCAAACATTAAGTTGCAAGTTGATAATAGACATAACTGAGATCATCTATTGGATGCGTCTATTTAGAACCATAAATAATCTTGTGATGGATAATGTGTGTTGAGAACAAGAATCACATGAAATTTTTTAGATTAAAAAATCTTCAAGTTTTTCAATGCGTGTACATGTGATGTTCAATAATTTTTTGTTTTTGCATCATATTAAATTTGGATGCCCTAACTGGTCATGCCAAAGAGTAAAACTTTTGAACCAATAAACTTCTGGTTTATGGTCAATTTCTTTATGAAATATTGTAATTGTTCTTCCAGAACATTCAATTAATTACTAGGAATTATAGTAGTCTTCTGGTAATATTATAATTGCTCTTCTAGAGCATTCAATAAATTTTGTACTACAAAATTTGTAGTAACACATACAATATATTTTGATAAGATACTTCCTCCTATCTTGAAAAATAGCATACGTAGTTGCAATGTCTATAAGACATACTTCTTTATCCATAAACTTTAATATATATATATATATATATATATATTATAATAAAAGTGTTATATGATAAAATAAGGAAATAAAGCACTATAAATAAATATGACAAAAATAATAAAGGTGAAAAAAAAAATAAATCATGTGATTTGCATATTATTTATGTGATTCATGGTGTAATGGAAGAACTCTAACTTCAAAATCAAATAGACAATTAAGCAGGCATGCATGTACGAATCCCAATTCACACATATACATATGATTATTGCATTTTATTTTAAAAACTAAAACAAAGAGACAAAGTATGCTACGTGTGAATGTTGTATAATAGTAATAGTAATTTTATCTTCTATGCCAACAATTTAAAAGGTAAAGATACCAAAAATAAAATTTAATGAAAAAGATAAACATAATCTTTTTTTTTTAGAGAGAAATTTAGGATTCTTCCATCGTTGATCAATTGATTAATTCTTCCTTTTGGATCTTTGAAAAAGTCAATCACTCCTTCCTTCTAGATCTTTGAAACAGTCAGTCACATCTAAATGAGTGACTTCATTATATAGATTATAATTAAGATCACCATAATTGACTTCAATTTTTTTATCTTTCCCTTTAAGGAATGCTTGATAAATGTCAACTAAATATTTTGTTGTACGATAGGTACGAGACCAATGACCTTTTATGCCATAGTGATGACAAAAATTTTCAAATTTTTAACAAATTTTCTTTGTCCACTTGTGCCTTTTTGAAAAACTTTTAGGTTTTCTATTTTATTGTTCCACTTCTAGTGGTAAGGCACATATCTGTGACTTCGTCCATTATTATTCATCACTATCGCATTCATTTCAAAGAATGGAGTAGAACTAGTGGGATAATTTAAAAGATAAATAAAAGATGAACTTTTCACTTCTGGTGATTATAAATATTTGGTTAAATTTATAATAACCTCTTTTGGGTCATATATCATAACAATACTCATATATTTCTTGTTCATATTGTCGTATCTTTATAATACTATATCATCTTCTAGTGGCCGAAAATTTCTTATAATATCTTTCGACTATCTTCTGGTAGTCGAATTTTTTCTATGACTATTTTAGTCAAATCATTCTTATTATCATCTTCTGGTAGTCGAATCAGTTGGGTCTTTTATATCCCATTTTTTATTTGGAACGATAATATCTACTTAGACATGACTTAATCATTATTCGGAATGACATTGTCTGCTGAAAATGTCTTAATCAGATGCATCTTAGTATCTAATATTCATGAAAAATAAAATATTTTTGGTGACTTCGAAGAGCCACAAATTTGGCATAAAAATAAAATTACATACCTTTTTATATAATATACCTTTTTATTCTTCTTGAGTCGAGCCCCAAATTTTATATTTTTGGATCAAACTTCAAACTTCTTGGTAAAGCTCTCATGGTGTGTGATAAAGACTCATGAAAACTACTACTAAACTATTTGAACAAAATTATTAAATAATATACAAAAACTAATGGTGGAAACTCATGCTGATAACATGTTATAAAACTAATTATAAAAGAGGTGAAAAAGAGAGAGAGAGATAGAGAGAATATATTGTTCTTGTATTTCATTCATCAATCAATAATATTTTTACAAGTTCTCTATTTATAGGGATATAAAGTAAAGAGGTCAAGAATACATGAGAGTCTATCATGGATAAAAGACTATGAAACAAATAAGTAAATAAGACATAGGAGTTTTCAATAGATATTCATATAATAAATATATTTATAACAATGTAAAATATATATAAGTTATAGTTTTATTTTAAAATGATATATTTTTAAAATTTAATGCATTATTAAATACAATATTTATGTCATTGAAGTTGTGGAATTATATTATGCTATTAAAAATATATAATAATATTTTTAATAAATATCAATTACAATATTACTAATTTATTTATCATTACGATGTTTTTTTTTTTTTTTGAGATTTTTGAAGCATTATTGCCTCTGTTGTGTCTTGAACTCATAATCTCTCAAATTATAAGTGAAGCTGCTATCAACTGAGCTACACCTTCTTGACTTATTATTACAATGTTACAAACCCATGACCCTAAATATCAATTTTATCTTTTAAATATTTTTACGCTTTTACATTTTTCTCTCAAAATCTCTAAAGGGTAAAATTCATATCTAAGGTGCTGTGTGCAAGAACCGGATATTGCTTTTAACAATCATGTTAAATTACAGTCAATTAAGCTAATTTAATCAAATTTTCAATTTAATTAATATTCAATCTAATTTTAAAAATATTATATTATTTTTAGCAATATCATAAATTACTAATTTGATATAATTACTCAATAAAAATGCATGATAGTATATTTAGATTTTCATTCTAGAAAAAAAAGTGTTAGTTCCAATTTTGAGGGGGAAAAAAATCATATATAGGATTAAATTTGAATTTTTTTGAATTAAAATTTTCAAAATGTGATGATCTTAACTAAATTTAGTTAATTAATTATGTTATATGTTTGGTTCTTCTCACCTAATACGTATGTAAATCAAATGAAATGACATAAAATTAAATATAAAATTTTAAAATACAAGAGCAATCCATTATATACATAATAATATATATATATATATATATATATATGTATAATAAAATTTGATATTACACACTTCAAATGTTAAAAGTAAAAGAAATATTACGTAAAGTAATATAAACATACTTATACTATCATTTTAATCGAATTATTCACTACTATAGGGGAGTATCCTTAATATATATAGAGATATATATATATATGAGATTGAAGGAAATTTTTACTATATGATGTTTGTGTATAAAAGATTTAGGGTAAAGTATGTCATTGACCCTCAAAGTATTCAAAAATCCAACTTTTGCCCTCGAAGTAATTTTCGTCCAGATGTGACCCTTAAACTATAAAAATGATCAACTTTCGCCCTTCCGTCGTTTTTTTCCGTCAAATACTGAATTTGGTCTTTGAACCGTTAACATTGAAGAAATCAATAAGGGCATTTTAGTACTTTTACACATATAAGTAAAAAAAAAAAAAAAAAGCCAACAACAAAACCCTAATAACCTCTTCATATTCTATTGTAGCCGCCACCTGCTTCAACAACTTCATCTTCTCCCTTCTTCCACAATCGTCCCCTCCTTTTGTCCCTTCTTCTGCAGCTGTTGTCGCCTTCTCTCCCTTCTTCCACAGCCATCGTCACCTTCTCTCCTTTCTTCCACAGCCGTCGTCGCCTTATCTCCCTTCTTCCATAGTCGTCGTCGCCTTCTCTTTTCTTCCACAGCCATCATTGCCTTCTGCAAACTTCATCTTTTCTTTTCTTTTTTTTTTCCACTGAATGTGTATTACTAAGACATTTACTTTTCAAAATATTTGTTTATCCTTCTTGCAAAGTTTGTTTTGATGGGTCATGGGTGAATTGTGGCAGTGAAAGAAAACTCTTCAAAATTAATGTTTTCATTGGGCATTTTTGTGAAATTTTGTCTTCAAAATTGATGTTTTCGTTGTGAATATTTATGAATTTTACATGAGTATCTTCCTTCAAGAACTCTCTCTTGGTTGAAGTACATATGATATGGTATCAATAAAAGATTTTAGGGCTTTATTTTTGATTTTTGTTTTTTAAATTTGTGTGGGCCAATTGCTTGTAATAAAAAGTACGCATGCCAACTCTAATTTTCTTGATTTTCCTACAAAATTTGAGAGATTAGTGTACACTATAATGAATTGTATTTGATTGAGTATGCGATTAAATAGTAAATTACGCAAATAGCAAGAAGAAAAAGAAGAGAAAAATTCTAAAAACTTGGGGCTTAAAAGATTCTAGTTAATTAATAGTTTGAACACATAGCGGTAGGTTGTTATAAAAGAGGGATTTTTTACCACCCAAAAGGAACATTTTTAGGATAATAATGCCCTTGAAAAGTCAACTTTCACCCTCAAACACAGTACTTGACGAAAAAAATTAACGGCAGGGTGAAAGCTGATCATTTTTATAGTTTAAGGGTCACATCTGGACGAAAATTACTTCGAGGGCAAAAGCCGGATTTCTAAATACTTTGAGGGTCAATAGCATATTTTACCCAAAGATTTATGAAATAAAAAAATAACTATCAGTAATTTTTATATAAAAGAAATAAATTCATATACCAAAAGAGTTTTACAATAATAACTAACAACATTCTTTAAGTCATTATATTTGCAATGTTTAGATTATTCAATATTGAAAATTTAAATTAAATCATATAATAAAATTTAAAATATTATTAATTTTTTGGCTTAAAAAATAGTAATTTAAAATTAAATGCTAGCACTATAATCTAAGTCCAATTTAATTATGAAATTATGAACTCAATGTACTGTTTTAAAATATTTATTTTAGTCCAAATCCAGTAATTTGGGCTTTTTGAAAAATGATAGATATGAACCCAATGTGATGTTTAATTTGGGCCTTTTTTAATTATTAAATTATGAATCTAATGTGTTGTTTTGAATATAAATATTTATTTTAAAAAGTATTTTATAGATGAAGATAATATTCAAAATAGCCAAATTGGTATAAATAGTCCATTATGTTCATTTGGTGACATTGATCCCTGAATTAATTTTTTGATGACATTGGTTCCTGAATTTTGTTAAATTGTATGGGATTGGTCATTCCGTTAAAAATTTATATTATTTTATAGTTAATTTCAAAAAAAAAAAAAAAAAAATTTACCAATGAGAATTTTAGTCATTTCATAATAACATTATACAAAAAAAACAACAAAAAGGTTAACATATATGTATATATGTATTGTGAAGAGAATGAGAAAAATGTCTATATGTATATGTATTTATATCAATAATATATTTTCCTTTTGTATAATGTTATTGTGAAATGACTAAAATGCCCTTGGACATTTTTTTTTTGAAATTAACGGAAAAATAACAAAAAATTTTAACGAAAGGACCAATCTCACACAATTTAACATAATTTAAGGACCAATGTCACCAAATGGTCATAGTTTAGGGACTATTTATGCCAATTTACCATTCAAAATATTAAATAAGTTTAAATGAATTCAAATGAAAATAAATTAAATATAAATATTATATTTATTGTGTTAAAAAATTTGAATCTTTCCATTAAAAAAATTAAAATCTTATTTTCCTCTTTAAATATTTTATAGATTTATTAAGAAAAAAAACAAACAAATAATATATTATTGTGAAGTTTGAAAATTTAAATTGGTTGAACAATGTTAATTATACTTATAGAATAAGCCAAACTAGAAAAAATACAAAAATCTATTAAGAATATTTTTTATAGGAAATATTCTTAAATATTGAAGCTCAATAAATTAACGAATAAATGTTGTTAGGTAATAAAAATAAAATTTTTATGGCGTGAATTTAATAAAAATTTGTTTTTATAGATATTAAGTTTATAAATAATAGTTTAAAATTATGAATTTTTAAATACTTAAACACAAAACAAAACAATAAGAATAATTATAAAGAAATAGTATGTTAGTGGTTGAATTATCAATGAAGTTTTTTTTTTTGTTTTCTGTATTTTTTTTTAAAAAAATAATACACTAATAACTTAATAAATCAAAATTTATTTGTATTTATTATTAATTAATATACAGTATATGTAACTTTAAAATTTAAAATTTTGTCTTTAACCAATTTATTTTTAACATTTTAAATATTAAGATAAAAATAGTATTATAGTATGATTTAACAAAAAAATAAATAAATAAATAAAACTATAATTTATGTAACTATATATAAAAAAGATTTGTAAAATGATTTTAAATATCCTTTGCACTTTTGATTATAAAATTCCCTCAAATTATTAAAAATTTTAAATTGTAAGATTAATATAAAAGAAAGTAAATTAGCCCTTTATTATTTTTATAATAAAAATTACTATAATATTTTTAAGTTTTATTACATTGTATATTAAAGTTTCTAAAATGTTATAATTGTAAAATTAATGAAAATATTGGTAATATTTTTACACAAAATAGTAAAGAGTAAAATTTTATTCAAAAAGTACTACTTTTATATTAAAAGTTACTATATTATTTGTATTTTTTACTTAAATATAAATCAAAATTACTAAAATATAGAATTGTAATATATATATATATATATATATATATTGGTAAGATTATGGCAATAAATGGTAAACATATATAAAAAAATGGTAATTTCTAAAAGTTACTATTTTTATAATGAAAATTACTATATTCTTTTTATTTTTTTACTGTGCATAAATTGAACTTTTTCAAATGTATAAATAATAAGTTTACTTAGAAAATAGTAAGATTGTTATAAAAATTGGTAATTTTTAGGAGTTACCATTTTTGTCGTAAAAATTGCTATAATCTTTATTCAACTTACACCTATGAAAAGTTAAGTTACAAAAATTTTAGAATAGTAAAATTTGTCAAAAAAATGGTAAGACTTGTGAAAGAAATAGTAAGATGTTAATATATATATATATTTTTTTTTATCAAATTTAATAACTTACCATTTATTGTTTCAAACTTACCATTTTTATTTTTATATTTACTATATAAAGAAATAAAAGTTACTTAGATAATATTTTAATTGGTCAAAATTTATTGGTAACCTGTTCACCAAGTAGCAACTCATTAAATTTATTGAGGTGTCAAGTATAGGAAATGTCACATCACTTATTAACTTATTAATATGGTAATGTAAGTTATATAAATACACAAATCTTTTATCTTTTGATTGGTTTAAAATTGCATATAATGTATTACATATAGAGTTTATATCACAACATTATCTTATATATATATATATATATATATGGATTGGATATATATACAAACCCATAGATAAGTATATAATATCTATATATATTCGTCTTTTTATTTTTTATTTTTTATTTTTTTCCTTTTTTCTTTTTCAGTTTTTTAACTCAATCATGGATTCAAAAAAAAAAAAAAAAAAAAAAAAAAACATAAAATTAGTATAGAAAAATTCAAATAGCAATGTAATATTATTGTTCGGAGTTAAATTTGTGTAATATTGAGTTTATAGGAATGGTGATGGAAGAAGAAGAGGAAGAAGAAATAAATAAATAAATAAATAAAAGGATGGGGAAGAGAGTGAATAAATCTCGAAGAAGAAAGAATTAAAATATAAATTGAAAAGATAGAGAAAAGAAAAGTTTGATCGGTCAAATAGTTATTCTTGACACTATTTTTGATAAAATGACTAATATCGATATTTTCAAAAAATTCAAGAGTCAAAATTTGACTAATTTATTATACATTAGGGACCTATTAAATAAAAAATAAAGAAAATGGACCAACTATACTAATAATTAAAATATTAGGAAATAAATCCACCAATTTTCTTTTAAATTAATTTATGTACTGATTTAATAATTATATATATATATATATATATATATATATATTATTTTTTAAAATTATATTTTCTAAAAATATAAAATTTAATAATAAAATAATACTATTTTAAAATTCATTGCTTAAGTTTATAATTGTAAGTATCCTCGCCATCTATTCTAATTTTAAGATTTTATTAATTTAGAACTCATTCAAGTTTAAATTAGATTACTAAATTTATAATTTATTTATAAGTTTGAAATGATGCTAATTAGGTAAAGAATGTTCTTATAATCAGAATTACCTGAGTTAGAGGATTTTCATATTTTTAATACTTTTGAAACTGACGTAAGTGATACTTATGACCTTTTTTATTTATTTTAAATAAAGAATCTTATATATACATATATAATTTTAAATTGTATTTCTATTAGGTAACTGAAGCAAATGATCCTTTATTCTTTTTCATTTAGTATTCATAGTTCTAAGTATTTAATTTTATCTTTTAATATCTCTTATCTTTTTTAATTACACATATATTCTTTTTGTTATTATCTTCTTTTTTTTTTTTTTTTTTTTCTTTTTTTTACCATCAACAATTAGTCAACTCTCTATTTTTATATTTACTTTTAAAAAAAAAAAAAAAAAAAACTCTCTATTTTTATTTATTTTTATTTTTTTTATTAATCTAAAAAAGTAAATGTTCTTTTAAGTTTCATCTTTCCCTTTTTATTCCAACCTTCCCATTTTACTTTTTCATTTCACTCAATTTTTAAGCACTCAACAACCGTGACCCAAAAAAAAAAAAAAGAAGAAAGAAGACCACCAGTTTACAAATTATTATAAGTAGTGATTACTATTATTTGTGGATACCGGTTATAAAGAAGTGCATCTACAGAAACAAATTAAAGCTGTTTAGAAATTCGTATAGTTTTTTTTTTTTTTTTTTTTTGAGTTATGGAGAAATTTTGAAATCATAATTAAACATATGCCACAACACGTAGATTCGTACATGTTTCTTCTTATCTAATTTACATAATATTGAGAATTTGTTTTTCACTAGAATTTAATGAGGTTTTTTATTAGTGTAATACCAGCTCTTTTATCAAGGACAAATGAGAAAATTTAAAAATTTTAAATAATAATATTTATTATTCACGTATTTTAATTTATCGTTTAAAGGTTAGAGTTTATTTTATATTTTTATTGGGTCATTGAGTTTCAAGGGTTTTACGCTTGGTCTACTCTTAAGAGGTGGTTAATTAATGAGATTAGTTAGAGAGAATTCAATCCATGAGTATTAAGGAGTCTTCAATTCATTTTAAGCTTATATTTGATTTATTATATAAAATCTAAGATGATTTATGATAATTAGATTGGAACTTAGAGATTAAATAAGTGAGATTTTAGATTTTGATTAGAGATTATAGAGATGAATAAATGAAATATTTTAAATTTTTCATATTTTATTTTCTTGATAAATTCTTAGAATTTTTGTCATTTATTACTTTTTGAATGTATTAACTCGTTTGTACTCTCTCAAAAAAAAAAAAAAAAAAAACACGTTTGTTTTTTATATCCCATTACTTTGTTTCGTTTCTATTTCAAGTCTATATATATATATATATATATATATATATATATATATATATGTATATTATAAATTTTAAAAAATTAAAATTAAAATTAAAAACAAAAAGGAATAGCGGGAGAGCTTGGTTCCGCGCATAGTTTCATTATTACCATTATTTTTATTATTAATATCCTTATTAACTGTAGAATTTATTATTATTATATATATACACGTTTTCCTCAATATATATATATATACACGTAAGTTACTGTTTCTCTTGATTTGTGTATATATTATATGTATATATTATATATTTTTGTCTTATTTTTATAATTTATCATAATTTTTTTTTATTCTAAATGTTTAATTTATTCTATTATTTTTTTTATAAATTTTAATTTTATAAATAATTAATTTATATTGAAGTTGTTTTAAAAATTTAAAATTTTATAAAATATTATAACGTTTTAAATTAAATATACACATAATATATATAAGTATATTTAATAGGTAATATATATATATATATATATATATATATATTAAAAATTTTAATATTTTTTAATTTATAATATAAAATTAAATATGTGCATATAAATATATTAATTATCTTAAAATTAATTAACTAATTAACTGATTAACTAATTAGTTTATTAATATTTAAATTAAGTATCATTATTCTTCTCAAAAAAAAGTATCATTATTAAATTTTTGTATTTTTAAATGCAATTTTTTGTGTTTTTTTTAGAGTTAAATTTAATTTAAATAGAAAAGGGAAAAAATTAAAGAAAATGATGAAGAGCAATAATTCTGTAGGAAAAAAAATAGATTAATAGCATTAGAATAACAAATAACAAAATACATAACTCTTATATATAAAACTTGAAAAGAATAAATTTTATGAATGAAAAAATAAGTAGAGAAAAAAATCGGTATTGAAAAAAAGTAAATAAGAATAAAAAACATATAGATAATTTTTGAATTCTAAAAATTTAATAATGAATTAAATAAAGTGGAGAAGATGAAACAACTATAAAATAGATTAAAAAAACAGAAGAAAAAGAGATAAGGGTGGTTTGGACTAGCTTTAATTTTGAGTTGAGTGAGTTATTTTCAAAATAAGTTGGATCTTTTTGTTTAGACAATAAATAAATTTTTTCTTTTTTGTATCTCAACTTGCAACAAAAGGGCCCACACTTCCCAATATCTCTTTCAAGAATGGGTCCCACACAAATTTTTGCACTCATTTACTAGACAATTTTTTCACTCTCAAAAAGTAACTTCTCGTTTTTCACAATAAAATTCACTCAACTCAAAATAAAAGCTAGTCCAAGCACAGCCTAAATCTATCTATAAGAAAAATAAAAAATAAAAGGGTATAAAGATAAATTAAAATATTTAAATAAAGACTAAAAAGTTAAAAAATTTACGAGAATTATTAAAAGAAAAATCCTTCTAGAAGATGAGACTGTAATTTTATATAATATAGATATAGATATCAATACGCGCATTTACTTCCATCCTTATTTATTATTATTGCTATTATTATTGGTTTATTTATTTATTAAAGAATTCTTTTATTATTATTTCTTTTCTTTTAAGAATTGTTTTCTTAGAAATCTTTAAATATGAATTTTTTTTTGTCTTTTGATATTTTTAATTTTCTATAAATTCTTGTTAAAATTTGTTCAAGTCTTCCCTAAAAAGAAATATAAGTTTTTGACTTAAGTCTATTAGGAATTAGTTGGGGAACACGTTCCAAATTTGATAAGTTTTAAACCCATGGAGCATGGTGAAAAAACTCCTACTTTTATAAGTTTTGGCTTACATGGTGGAATAAATAGCTACGGCTGAATTCTATTAAACCAACTAGTGTCTATATTTGCTTCAGTCTATTTAAAAGAAGAGTTACTTGGAATTTGATATGTTATTTGTTTAATGAAAAAAGTTTGTTATGAAAAGTTTGTTTTGACTAAATGATTATTTTGAAAAACAAGATTTTTGACTTTACTTTTATTTTCTGATGTCTTGAAAAATAAGGAAAAGAGATATATCCTATTTATTCATTGTGCTTCTAACTCATTCATTTTCCTCTATTTTTTCCTTTTTGTGGATACTGACAATGAGTAAGTGAATAAGCGAAGATTTTGATTCTTGTTTTTAGACTTGGACTTATTTATTTATTTGGGTTGGATAGTTACACTATTTGGAGTTTGTTTAGTTTTTTAAATAAATTGGAATTGTATACCTACTCTATTTTTGTTTTCTACGGGAAATAATTGGTTGATGTTATTTCTTTTGGAATTTCTCTTTGAGATTATTTACTTTGTTTTGAGGATTTAAATTCTTTTCATTTTTAATTGAGTTGAGAAAGATACCTTGTGCTCTTGGGAGAAACCTTGAGGATACGATCATGTTGCGTCTCGATTTGGGGCATGACAATTAGGGAAAATATTAAAAGAAAAAAAATATGAAATATTGGAAATATTCCCATGGTAGACAACTAGAATAAAAAAATATTTGTAAATTTTAATGATCTTCTGTTCACAAAATACCTTATTCTTGCTATTGGAGGAGTTCAGATATACTCCTAACTAATCTTGATTGACAAACAACACAAACTTGCTATCATTAAAAAAAAAACAAAAAAAAAAAAAAAAAAAAAAAACTAAAACATAGATATGTATGCCAAACTTATAAAATTACTTCTTATGGAAAATATAAATGCATATTTTTTAAAATTTAACACAAAGAATCTTTTAATAGACGATTCTTAAGTACGCATGCAAAAGTTACGGAAACGAATCTTGTTCTATAAACAAACAAAAATATATAACAATACTACAAATATTTGAAGATTTCACATGAGATGAAAATGAGTTCAGTTTTGCACAAAATTTCACCATTTGAAATTCCTATTACAAGACTATCTGCTATGGACAATAAAGCTCTCTTTTCAATCGCCGAATAAATATGAATAGCCGATTGGTTATATGAAGAAAAACACCATATATTATTTGGTGGGATTTAATCGCCCAGAGTGAATTGGTAATAGGCTTTTAGATTTGACAATTTTAAAGGTGGTGATTGATTGGTGAAAATGCTCTGTCCTTCGGTATGCTTAAAACTAGATGTTAAACCATTTTTTTTTTTTTTTTTCGTTTAATATATGGATCTAAAGTGTTAGCTACAAGATGATGACGTATCAACCCTATTACATGCATAATGTACGGTTAGTTGATAGGGAGTAGTTCCAGACAAATATATATCTAAATAGGTGAAGGAACCAAAAGTATAAAATTTCCTAAGTTTCTCAACTTGGCCAACTTTGCTGAGGTGGACAGGCTTTGAGTCCACCTTGTCGTATTCACAGTCCGCAAGGTCCCCTGATTCTTAGATGACTTGGAGCTTGCTCCGCAGATCCCATTACGGGACACGTCATCACTAGGGTTTACTTTTGTTCACTTCACTTCGGAGGTTGTTGCCAAGCTCCATACTGGGTATTTAATGACTTTGACATCTGAGTGGGAAGGTACGCTCACTTTCTGCCAATATGCAGCGCATGAGTGTACCTTCGAGATAGGTGTCATCTCTCCAATGGGGCACACATATCCATAAATAACAGTAATGTCCGATTGGGTAAGGATTTTGAATCTTGATTTCTAAGGAACCTAATATTCTTCATACCATAATCTTTCTTAGATCCTTATTGACTTTAGCATCGAAGGGTCATTACTGGAGACATCTCCTCTAGCATTTAACTTTTCTTACAGGTGATTTGGACCGTCAAGCCGACTTGACATCTTAAATAACACACAACAAAGTTTGCTGCCGATCAATAAGACACCTATTGAAAAACGAATTTTGCATATTTAATTCTAATATAATTGTAATCCAAACACACTAGTAGTGTTTTATATGTAATAAATATAAAAATTAGTGGGAATAACATTTGAAAACTGTTCTTAACGGGCCTAAGTATAATTTTTCTGGTGCGGACACTGGCCGAAGGCCCCTCAAAGATAGGCTTGAACTTGCGAAGGTCAGGTTCCCGGTTTGTCTAAAAGCCTGAGACTTCCCAAAAAATGATAGGCTACATAACGTGTAGCTCACGGGGACCCGATTACTTGTTATTAAGCCCTAATATTCTTAATATGCCTCTGGATTCTCGAATCTCAATCCTCAATCCTAAAACATACTGCACAATGCCTCTTTAAACCTCTTTTGGCATTTCGTCAACCTCTCTCTGTATGTCTTCAAATTTACTATTCTTGTATTCATTCTTGTTTTTTATTTTTTGAATTGATTGATTAATTAAAAGTACTCTTTTACAGTACTGAATTCTTTGTTTCCCCTCTTGTGGGTTTTCACTTTCGTTCATTTCAGCAATTCTTTTGGAGGTTTTGATTCTCAAGTTTTCTCGTACGAATTGATTGATTGAACCTGTTTTTCATTCGGAATTCGTCGTTTTCCGTTTTGAGATTTCTTCGGTTTGTTAATTTGAGCTGTTAATTTGCAGGTAATTGTATTTCGTCTTCAATTGAAGTTGTCTTTAATATGAAAAGCATGTACCCTTCCCGTGGGAATAACGGATATGGTCACCAGCAACAACCTTACTCTTCGCAATCTGCTTTTTCTCAGAATGTATGTTATGCTATCCCTCTTCATTCTTTTTTTATTCTTTGAAGGGACGTGGTTTTTTGTGAAATTCTTTTGTGACTAAAATTTTAGGGGGCAATCAGCTTTACAAACTTACCTTGACAAATGTTATCAATGCCTCGATAAATGTTAGCAATTTCGTTGTTTCATGGGCTTATGATTGACATGTACTTGTTTTGTGCTTCAAGAGATATTTTTACATCCGGCTGATTTGGCACTTGGCAGTTTCTATGATGCTGTAATTTTTTTTATTATTTTTTCTTCGGTTTTTTTGGACTTGTAGTTGTGCAAATGATGCTTCTTGATTCATGTTTTTATTATTTTCTGCTTTGCATGTATGGCATTGTGATGCTAGTTTTGGACTCAGTGAAAATCTAATGTTTGTCTATTACTTAGTATTTTTACTTATTGTTATGCCACAGTTGGGATCTAGTTATCCTGTGAGTTCTGTAGGAGGGTCAGAAGGAACATCACAGCTTTCTGGTGTGTCCCGCCATTCAGTGATTTTGGGAGGTCCTCAAGAGGAAGTGAGTGGATATAGAGGAAGTCATAGTCATCCTTCTGCTGGACCACATTATGGTGGGCAGTACAGTTCACTTTACAGTTCCACAGCTCAGCAGGTTAGGAGTTATAATGTTTTTCTAGGGTTCTTATTGCTATCCTTTTTGGGAAGTATTAACTGTATGGAAAGGGTTCTGGGCTAATAAAAATGTAATAATTGGTACTTTTTTCTGCTTTCTAATTATGTATGTGGTCAAGAGAAGTAAACGGAACAAAAGGTGGACTTGATTTCATTGTGGAAAACAAAATTGTTGCTACAGATCTGACATAAAATGACAGAAGTTGGAGTCAAACATTATTGCAATAGTTATATGTCAAAATAGGTTAATTTACCCTTTTATTTTATGCACTTTCCTTAGTTATTGAATAAAGACAGATTCCTTTTCAAATTCAAAAGAGTATGAAATTAACATTCTGATGACTGAACTGTTTATATTTGTTCAACTTGATAATTAATAGATGTAATGAGATGAAGAAAAGTTGCAAGGAGCGCCTTTAAGATTTTCTATTTAATTAATATATGCCTAGGTTGCTTGGCCACCTTATTATTGCCTTTTTCAGTTTAGGGTGAAAAGAAAATTATCAATTTGATGAAATCCAATTGATTTTTAAGGCCTATATTTGTCTAGGGTGTACACTAGGATGCCTCTGTCTTGGCCATATGCATATGTAACTTATGAGTTAGCATAATCTAATTTCTGATCTCTAGAATTTTCTGTTATTAAGAATTTCCATTTGAATACATTATAAGTGTGAGTGATTTGTTTTGTGATTGTGCAGACTTTTATTAAATATATGTGCAAAATTTTTATTTGTTTCATCTTTGGGCAAGGAGTATAATGAAGAACAGAAGGCAAAGTATAAGTTCATAGAATAGCAATCTCTTCTCTTGTCTGCTCATCCCTGTCTTGAAAGTTGTTATGTTTCATATTTATGCATGTTAAAAAAATCTTGCAAGAATGAAAATCAGTTAAATGCTGACTCATAGTTTAATATTGACATATTGAATGAAGTAATTAGAGCCCTCTGGTTTCATCACTTGTTGCTCTCTTGTGCCACGTTAGCATTAGAGGATTTGCTTTTGAATTTTCATATCTTACCTGCACTTTTTATTAATGCTCTTTCCACAGTGAAAAAAATAAAATAAAAGATCTACTGGTTTTGTTAGCTTTGCTGAGTAATAGGAATTAGGTGGTTCAGTGAATCTTACTACCAAAAGATATTCACTGTCAGTGAAAGTTAACATTTTGTTCAGGCCACTATAGTTTTGGTATGTAAATAATACGTGAGTTCAGTCATTTGTTTCATGAAGTCTTGAAGAGTGTTGTCTCTCTTTTATGCATTATAAGGCCGGATCCTTATGATGCCTTTCTTTCCCCTTTTTACCTTATGTTTTTACAATGGCCTGAAGTTTGTTGCTCCATTTGAGAGTCAGAATTTGGACTTTTTCCCCATTGTATTAACATTAGTTGTCAAAGCGTGAATTTTGATCTGGTATGGCCTTTAGTAATGTAAAATGCTTAAACCTAGAAAAGAGTTCTGAAGATCTTCTACAAAGTTTGTTCCCCGTTGCTTAAAGACAATTTTTTATTCTAGTAGCACCCCAATCTCCATTAAGTAATTTACTAAATAAAATAGCTCTTTCTGTCCTAAAGTCATTATTTTTTGTCCATGATATTGTTTTGCTCCATAAATATTTGTGCATTAAGAGCATTAAACAAACATACAACTCCCTATTTTCATTTTTGCCTTCGTCAGTTATAGTATGAGACTACATTATCCTTAGAATCTTTTGAATGCTATTTTTATTGATGAATGTGATATGGTTGAATTGGAGATATTCTATGTTTTGGAATTATTGAAGGTCTCTTATAGTAGTTTATGTTTCAATTTTAGATCCCTCAAATGGGAGCTAAAGGACCTATTCCATCTGGTTTAGAAGGCCGTACTGGCTTCAGTTCCTCTATACCAGACTCGCCTAAATTCACATCTGGTGACTATGTCTCATCATCAAGCCGCGGATATGGTCATAAAGTTGATCAGTTATATTCTGATAGGATCTCTGATTATGCACATGGGGACAGACGCCAATATGGTGAGCGGCATGCTACTTATGCTGGACGTGATTTGCCCTCTGAATCTGTTGGTAGATATGCTGATTCAGGTTCCTTTGGTCATAAGCATCAGGTAGCATTATCAGCAGTTATTGCTTTATGATTTTTTTGTTTCTTTTTGTTAAACTTACCCAGCCCACACACCCTCCCCCCCCAAAAAAGTAGTAATTTATTCTTCAGTTTGAAAAAAGTTGCAGTAGCTTCCTTCTTTCCCTCCCCCCAATTCTACCTCATAGTTTTGTAATGTTTTAGAGTCCTTTCAGCCCTTTCTAAATTTTGAATTGCTTTTCAACTTGGATTGAATATTTGCCAGGATATATTATGGGTTGGGAGTTTATGCTGTTCTGTCTTATCTACTTTCAGCTGTAAAGAGTTCTTGTGATAAAGAATGTTTGCTCTTGTACGCAGCCGGATCTGTATGAGCGCATGGACCAAGCATCTGTACTGCGGCAAGAACAAATGCTGAAGGCCCAATCTCTGCAAACTGCTTCCCTTGATGGAAATCCTAGGTATGTTTACGAGTGTCAATTGAAGTGTATGCTTTTCCAATTCCAATGATGTGAGTTGCTCAAAAATGCAGTAGTTGACACTCATGTATTTGGGCGAGCTTATATTCTCCTTGCTAGTTAATATAATGTGATAAATTTCTCTAAGGTGATAGTGTAGCATCTGTGAACCATATATCCATAAATGGCTTCCTTAAATTGGGAACTATGCCCTTCTGCACTGAGTGGAAAAAAATTTCTGGCAGACAAGCTGATTATGTTGCAGCACGCTCTAGTACTCTTCGTCATGCAACCCAGGATCATCATCCAGCCCAAGATCCTATCACTTATGGTGGCAGAATTGAATCCGAGCATCGGAGTTTATCCATTTTAACTGGGACATCATATGGGGGACAACCTAATCCATCAATTTTAGGTTCTGCACCTCAGAGAAGTATGGATGATTACATGTATGTCCAAGGTTCCTCCAACCCTGGTTATGGAGTAAGCCTGCCTCCTGGCAGGGATTATGGAACAAGAAAGGCTCTCCGTGGGACATCAATTGATGCAGATTATCCGAGTACTATACCAGTGCGTGGTGCTCCACGTATTGATGATCGTAATGACAATAGAGTTGCATATCCTCGAGAACATGAGAGAAAGGAAAAGGAACACCGTAGAGATTATTTGCAGGAGCGAGAGAAAGATAGAGAACGGGAAAAGGAACGTGAACGACAGCGTGAACGTGAACGGGAGCGGGAGAGAGAACGTGAAAGAAGAGCACGTGAAAGGGAACGCCTTATGGAGCAAAGGGAGAAAGACAGAGAACGAGATCGCAAACTTGAAATTAAAACTAAGCGTGAGCGAACTCCAGCCAGAATTTCCAGAGAACGTACCGGTCCATCGCTAACAAAGGAGGGTAGATCTGTTCGAAGAGAATCTCCGCTACGTGAAACTTTACATAGGTGGTCTTGTTTAACTTGTATTCAGCTCTAGTTTATATTTTAAGCTGCTAGTCTATCTTGAAGCCTACAACTAACTCAGTGTTATGTCATACTGAAGGCGGCATTCACCTATTAAGGAAAAAAGAGAGTACGTTTGCAAGGTAAAGGTTGTATAATAACTCAGTCATTAAATTATTAATGGAACTTCATTACTCAAAAGGATTTCCGATTCTCTTAGAAAGCAGTACCACAATCTTGAATCAGCTTACTTTACTTCATCAATCCCTAAGAATAACATTCGTACACATTCATGATTTCTTTACTTTTTCACATTTGCCTATATTATGATTCTAATCTTGTCCAACCTATCTTTTGACATGTCTGCCATCTCCGTTCACATTCCTTCTGTCCCTTTCTTTGTTTGGACCTGGACTTCTTCACTGCGCCTCTCGATATTTCTTTTTTCTTTCCAGCAATTTCTGCAAATTAGTTTCTATCACGTCCTAAAGGTGTATTATGAACTCTTGAAGATTATGTTTACACATGGTTCTTGTTATTACTGATTTTCTGGTTATGGGGACTCACTTAAGGGAGCTCTAATGTGGATTCTACCTGTTGTGAGGAAAAACCCTTTACTTCAGTTCGTTGGAATTTTAAAAAACATGTACAAAAATGCTTTGCTTCTTTTAGTTAGAATAATTGAATAATTCTTAATAAGTTTACTTCTTCTACAGGTTTACTCTTCTTGCTTGGTAGAGGTAGAGAGGGATTATTTGTCGCTTGATAAACGATACACCAGGCTTTCTATATCCCCGGATTGCTCAAAGGTCTTGCTATTCTTTTGATTCAGGTCAATAATTAATTTTGAATTTTCTTTTGACAGTGGTAGTTTCACTGATTATAGGTAGTTATACATTGGCCAAAGGGGAATCTGAAGCTTCCTCTGTACACACCTGTCAGGTACTTGAATTTGCCAAATTTACAATATTTTAAATTTTGAATAATGTTATTTCCTGCCATATGATCTTCTTTTTGTTTTTTTTTTTTTTTCCTTTTCCCCCTCCTTTTTCTTTTTGGTCCTCTGAAGTTGAATATCCTTCTGTTTCCTGCCAGTTTTGTTTATGTGAAAGTGCCTTCGCTTCCAATTATTAAATTACTCAGCTCTTAGAGAGATTAATTCTTCTGAATTGCAACAATTCCGAATATAATTTGAGTGGTCAGAACATTTGAACTGCCTACTTTTCCAAATTTTAGCTTTAATAGTTGAAGTTCAAGAAATCTATTACAAACATAAATTTTGGGATTTCTATGTAAATTGTAATACTTCCTCTTCAGTCCAACACAAAATCTTGTCAACTTTGTACCTGGCACATGGATTAAGAAATTTTAAAACATAAATGACACCATAACGCTATATTGGAATTAACAATTCATTAAATTTTTTTTTTCCCCTCTTGCCCCATTCATTTTTTAATGTAAGGGTAAAAAGGAATCAAAACATTGATTTGCAATATTCATGAGTAAATCCAACCTACAAAATAGAAAATATTGAGAACATTTTTGGACCATGTATTATGTACCACTATAAGGTTATATTCTGATGCCATTTCTGATGGAACAGTTTTGAGCATAATTTTGTTGAGGATAACAATGCAGCTGAGCAGAAATATTCAGTTTCCAAGCCATCTGATGGGCAAGATGTGAAATCAGAATGTGGAAATACTGTCTGGAATTCAAAGGTGAGTTGTCTTACAATTGTTGGTTACTTTTGTAGTCTGTAGAACTATTCATTACATATTTTTGCTTAATGAAAATGATATTTCTATGATGTTGATAGGGCTTTAGCTCCTACAAATGAATAATATATATATTTTATTTTATTTTATTTTTAATTAAAATAAGGATTTTCCATCTTTTCATTCTTTTGGCGTATGATCATAAATGTGAGAAACTAGTGGATGAATATCCTGTTTGGGAAGAACTAAATAAATACTCCTTCAGCCTTGTCCTCATAAGTAACTCCATCTTGGAAAATTATCTAGGCAACTTATTCTTGTAAGAAGATTATCCATAATTTGAATCTCGTTTCTTGTAAAATTGGAATATTGAAGCATTTGTAACATGGTGAGACTTATTACCTGACTTCTTGTCTTTGAAGCTTTGCCCCTCCTGGTTTCTAGTTACTAAAGTTTTCCTCTAGGATAAAAAAATCAACCGTTTTGCTTTCAATTATAACTAAAGTAGAACAAATGTGTTCAAATTGACCTTACCTGATATACTAGTTCTTCTGTACCCCACCATATATGTCTTTTTCATTCCGTCGAAAATCAATTTTACGGTATAGACGCTTATGACCTCCCCCTCTATGCCTTGCGGTAATGATTCCTCTGGCATTACGACCTTTACCACAACGATGTTGTCCATAGATCAAATTATTTCGTGGATTGGATTTCACTTGACTGTCTACGGTTCCATTGTGTGTGCTCGGGGTAGAAGTTTTGTATAAATGTATCGCCATGCTATTAAGTACTCTTGTCAATTCTTATTCTCCCCTGCTGCAACCGATGGCATAGGTTGTATGCACAAAGGACATTTAATACTGCTTTCACGTACATTTCATAAAATACAATTTTAATTGTATGAGATGATGGTTTGCTTTAGATTGGAATCATTTTCTTGTCATTGGTCTTATGAGTTGTGTTGGCTACAATGCTACATATGGTCTATCTTCAGAATTTGGCCTTACTACATTAGCTTGCTCTTGTATCATGAATCTGGGAACTTAAAACCACTGCGGATTGTTTCAACTGTTGAACCTACTGACATGAGTGAATAGTATATCTTTGCCAATAGTCCCTTTCCAATGGTGTTGTAACAAGTTATCTTCATCTCCGTGACGAAGTTGGATTTGCAATCCAATAATTTCTTTATCCAATTGGGAAGTTTCCATAGTTTTTTAGACAAATGAATCCGTGTCTAATTGTCTATATTTTCTCTCTCTCTCTCTCAAAAGAAATTACCTGAACATATTGCAGTGATAATGGATTCTTGAGTTATTAAAATAAAGAACAGTACAAGCAAAAGAATAATGATTAGGGTAAAAAAGAATAACACTGAAAGTACTCATAAGAAGTTCTTGGAAGTAAAAAGAATTAGCACTAACCCAAATGATTTTTAATATGTTGTTGCAAGATCAGTTCATCATATCTTTTCTTTACACATGTTCTATTGTGTTTCTACTGAATTATAGTTTCTTTACCTAATAGTAACTTTCTTAGGGATTGCAACTTTATTTATTTCTAAAGGACATGATAGAAGTTATTCAATTTTGAGTAGATTTGATAGATACCAAAAACTCTGAATATAGAGTATTCAAACAGGAAGCTCATGCCTCCACAAATTGGATATTCTGCATACCAACTACTTGTGCAATTTTATATAACAAGTAATGGAAAGCATATTCTGGGAACATATTTTAGATTTGGGATTAACTGAAATGAAAGTATGGCCATATCAGGGGTTCTGCTGTAATAATGAAGTTTCATTCTTGAATATCTTGTAGCATGACGAGTAATTTAAATTTCATGCCCTTCAAATTGCCATTTGAGATGCTTACGGGATGTTGTTGATATTGCTTGGGTCTTTATAATCTTTGATGTCCTCATTTTTGTATTCATAGAATTAGAAGCTTTCAAAATGTGGTTTTTCACTGCTATATACTCTTTTTTTCATGTAGGTGATTTTGATGAGTGGTTTGAGCGTGAACGCTTTAGAAGAGCTCTCATCTGAAAGGACCTATGAAGAGCGTATTCCACACTTTTGTAATATGCTTAGGTTTTCTCTTGTAAGGAAGAATAACAGTTTAACGGCAATTGGAGGTCCATGGGAAGCAATTGATGGGGGAGATCCTTCTACAGATGATTCTTCTTTGATTCAAACGATTCTTAGGTCTGTCCCATACAGTCTTTTCCATCTCTGATTTCTTTTTATAGTTCCTGGATTTTTCTAAAATTTTTCTCATTATTTAGATATTTAAAGGATATTGCTCAGCTTGATTTGGCTAAGTGCAAGCATTGGAACCGATTTCTTGAGGTAAAGAATTCTGCATTTCCTTTCATGATATATTTGTTTGATTGAGGAGGTTGTACCAAATTTTTGTAAACCAGTGAAGTTTCGCCTTTTGTTCAGGTTACTTGTTTCTTTCCTCTTATGTCAATAAATCTCTTGCACTTCTAAATGTTCCATTGACCTGCACCTTTCACCTCCATACCTTTCCTATACTCTTTGATGATTGATCCTGTTGACAAATGGTTGCCAATTGATAGAAGTCTCATGATATAATGCATGTACACTCCATGGCTTTCCATCATTTGACTTGGTTTTGGATCCAAGATGACTTTTCACCTTCATGAGTATGGTGATCCCATAACAACATATCAACTCTTGAATTGCTTCTTTGAACTGATAGATGCTTTCCCTATTGCTTTTCTTTCCTTTGATTCTTTTACTTATCTGCTCTCTAGTTTGAGTTGCTAGTATCACATCTGTTTAACAGTTCTGATCCTTTGTCTTTCTAAGATAAAAGGAAAAAGGGAAGGAAAAATTAAGTAGGTGGAAGCATGTCTAAACAGCATTTACTATCTTATTAGTGTGGCATGCTCTTGGGTGTTTCTGTGAGAACCAGCTTCTTTTCTTGGCAGCTGGTCTTCCTTCGGTTTCCATTTTGTCCTATAATTAGGAGTATTCAGTGAACCCTTATACATAATGAGAGAATCTACTTTCTCTTACATGGGCATTTTGCTTTGCTTCTCAATTTCCAATCTCTCTTTGAACCATCATAATTAGATCTTTCATCTAGCTAAGTCGGATACTCAGGTTTGACTCATCAATTCTTGCTATTCAGCTTCAATTTTCTTGTCATCATTACATATTGGAACTGATTATTCATAATCTGTGCAGGTACACTATGACAGAGTTGGCAAGGATGGGCTTTTCAGTCATAAAGAGATCACTGTACTGTATGTTCCTGATCTGTCTGATTGTCTCCCTTCACTGGAATTATGGCGAGATCAGTGGCTTGCTCATAAAAGGGCTATTGTAGAGAGAGAGAATTTGCAAAATTTGACAAAGCAGGTCTGTTGATCTTCTCATATTGTGGTTTATGGTTGATATAGGATATCCATTGATAACATTATCACATATATATCCGATATTTGATAAGTCAATCACATGCATATCTTGGTCATAGGCTTACCTATATAAATGGGATTGTACCCTTCAATAAAAACTAGAAATTCTTTCATTCTCTAAGTTTCAACATGGTTCCAAAGCCATTGGCTTGTCTTCAAAGTCTACCGAAGTGCGCAGCAAGAATTTCTCCTCTGCCCTTCTGTGCAAAGGTATGGTGCAGAGGTCACTCATTTTTGAGTTCACTTGTTTCTGCCCTAGTGGTAGGACTTCGATTTTTGTTTGGTCTCATTATTGAAGGCTGCCCAAGCTTGCAGCATTTTGTTCTTCTCTGCCCTAGTGTGCAGATGGTTGTTTTTTTTTTTTTTTTTTCCCTTTTCCACTTTAGGCTCTCACAGTGAGGCAAAATTCTTCCTCACCGCCACTCCTTGTGCCGTGCCATACCAGCACTTGTATCGTCCTCCTTGCTGTCGGCTTGTCTCGCTGGCCTTGTCCTCCTGTAGCCAACCATTTTCTGACGTCGCCTGATGTTGGTTCATTCTTGAATTAACTATATTCATAACAAGTTGGCATGATTGATATCTGTACTTCAGCTTGAGGGGGAGTGTTATGGTTGATATGTGATAAGTATACATATATATGTCTTATAAGGTTATCATAAATATCCGATATTTAGATAAAGTCAATTACATCTATATCTAATTCATAGTCACTTATGTATGAGATTGAACCCCTTCAATAAAAACTAGAATTCTTGTATTCTCTGAATTTCAACATTATGGAACCATACTCTTTATCTGATCTCATGGTCAACTTCATTAATTAAACATATCATAGGATAGGACCATGCCGATCTCTTATAGGAAAAGGTAATTTTTTTTCTTCGGTTGATTCTTGCAATCCTGTGCCAGTAATTCTTGGGGATTTATACAACAGGGGTGTTAGTTTTCTTGAATTTCTACTATCTATGGACTTTAAATCTGTGAAACTGGTTGTTTGTTTGATGTGAACTTGAGTGTCTTGGCTTGGTTAGACTTACGAGCATTAGTTAAGACTCACAAGTGCACAAGCATATTGTATTTCATCATTATTTCGATTGAAGGGTTCAAGCATGCATGGTTCGAAGTTACAAGCACAAAAGCATATAGTATTTCGTCAACATTTCGATTGAGAACAAGCTAGGATTAATTTACTATTGCATGCATAGTGAAGAAGTCGAGGATTTTTTTTTCTGCTGGAATAACATAACCGACTAGAACAAAGTGGATCTTCTTTCCAAATGAAGATTCTAGAGGGTTGAAGAGATTTAATTGGAAAAATGGGAAAACAGTTGCTAGAAGTAAAAACAGAAAATGGCTTCAATTAGAGTTGTGCTCACATTAAGTTGCTCAAGTGTTGTGCCAAGTCCTGGTCCTGTTATTGGTCATGTGACATAATCCTTCTTAAGTCTGTTGGTATGTACCATAGGGTAAGAAGATAATATAGTTATTTACTTGTCTTTTATAAAGTGATCAATCAGATTTGTTTTTTAGTTATTGGTCATGTGATTTACCCCCTCTAGAGTTCTTATACTCTATGGGAGCTGGGGGAGAGGTTGAAATAGTCTTTTGCATACTGACCTTTTTTTTTTTTTTTGGTTTATTTCTTTTTCTCTCTTTCAATTAGAAATTGGGTGAAAAGCAGGCTGGCAAAGGTAATATGCCTATATCCTTACAACAAACTTCATTGCTATATAGTGATGGTTCTTTCTAACTTCTTATTTTGGTCTTGTGTAGGCCAAGATACTCAGCATGAAAAAGGTTTAAAAGCGGATAACCAGCTGGAGAGCAAGAAAGAAGCATCATCCTCTGGACCAACAGTTGATGATGATAAGAAGCAGCTAGGTAGTGGAAAAGAAAAAGGGGAGCCAGTTGATACAGGTAGGGATAAGAATGAAAAAAAGGTGGAGAACAAAGTGGAGCTTGGATGTGGTGAAGCTGTCAATAATATGGTAAAAGAGGATCAAGGGGAAAATGTTCTCACAGTTGATGGAGTGAAGTCTGGAAAAAAGAAGATCGTAAGGAGAGTTATCAAGCAAAAAGGTGCTAAGAAGAAGCCAGATGGAGCAGGAGAAACTGAAAGTAATGCAGAAAATTTGCCAGATCAAAATGTTGTTGGAGAGAAAAATGTAGATCCAGATATTGCTGGTCAGACTGGTGGGTCATCTGCTAATAACTTAGTGATTAAAACATTTAAAAGAAAGAAAATTGGAGGGGTTTCTAAGGAAACAACTCCAAATGAAGATGCATCTACAACACCTGTCGTGAAGCTGGTCAGTGAAGGAGTGTCTGCTGAAGATAAGCCAATATGTCCACCGGAGGGAAGCAGTAATGGAGTAGCCCAGGACGTTCGTGTAAAAGCAATTGTAAAGAAGAAAGTAGTACGAAGGGTGCCCAAAAGAAAAGTAACATCTACAGATCAAAAAAATGATTCCAATGATACCGGTAGTAAAATAGATGACTTGAAGGATGAAAATATGGGTGATAATACTTCATTGCAAATTTTGGGCTCCCAGAATTCAGAAGATACAAGCAAGTTGAGTGACGGAAACACAGAAAACAATATTGACAAGGAAAAACAATCAGCATTAGAGATTCTTGAGAAGCAAGATAAGCTGGTGGACAAGAAAGCTGACCAAACTTCCAAAACAGAAACGGAGACAACTGAGCAGAAAATCTCTGGGAACAATCATCGCGCACAGTCAACAAAGAGGGCATATATGAATGATGATAAAGAAATCAAGGACCAGCATGGAAGAGAGGACTCTAAAGGCTTATCAGATAAAGAATTGTCAGAGAAGAAAGAGAAGAAGGAGAAGTTTAGAAGTGAAGAACCACCTCGACGTCCTGGTTTTATTATCCACACTACAGGGAGCAAGGATTTAAAAGTAGGTAAAAATTCTTCTTTTCTTTTATAACTTTCTTGGTTTATCATTTAAATTATTCATAATGTGTTTACAGCTGCAGTCCTTATCATTGTCACTGGATTCACTCTTGGATTATACTGATAAGGATATTGATGAATCCTCATTTGAGGTGTGTATCTGTTGTCAGGGCCTTTTGTTTCGGCATTCTTACATCTTGTCCAGTATTGGGGTATTAAATGGACATTTATCACCATATTTTATCCATAACTTGTGTCCTTTTGTAGCTTTCGTTATTTGCAGAATCCCTCTACGAGATGCTTCAGTATGAAATGGGTTCTCGTCTCTTGGCGTTTCTTCAGGCATGTTTGATACCATGCAAATTGCTTTTTTGTTTTATCTTATTTTTATTATTTTGAAAGGTTCATGTCTATTGCATACTTTATTTTACTTATTCTTTACAACGTTGTCCCATATTTTAGAAATTGCGTGCTATATTTGTTGTCAAGAGAAACCAAAGAAAAAGACAAAGGGAAGAGGATCCTAAACAGGAAAATAAATCCAAAAAGGTTGCAAAGGAAGATCAATCTGTTGGAGATGTTAAATCAAGTAAAACTGAAATTTCTGAAAAAGACCCCTCAAAAGAAGTGAAACCAACTGTCAAGGAGGAGCCTACTTCACTCGGTTCTGTATTGCATCTGAAGAAAAATGAAAGTGATGATGAGGATCCTGAGGAAGATCCTGAGGAGGATCCAGAAGAAGACGAAGAAACACCAGATGCATTCCAACAGCATGACTCAGCTAAAGAGGTATGAAGTCTCTGATTTGGTTACTGCATTTTAGCTTCCTCTTGTGATGTAACTTACTTTCTCGTCCTTATTTCAAGATAGATTAATTTATCTCTCGCTCTGCCCATGAATTTCCCTTCTTTTTATTTTAAGAAAAATCTTAAAAAATTAAATATCCGTCTCATGGAACATACGTGACTAAATAATGTAACACTTTTCGATCCTCTGTAATTGGTGTATTGTTTACTTTGTCCCTAAAATCCTTTTGTATTAGTTCTTCCTTGTTAAAATGAGAGGACAGACTACTTGATTGAACTAAACAATATTGGAATGAGTTGTAATGCTCAAAAAGAGGTATCTAATGTTCTATATGAGATCTCAATAAAAGAGTAGATGTGGCAATCACAAAACATTTCTTCTTGAATTAAGCAAGGTGCCAGACTTTAACAAACAACTAGCTTCCTTAGCACTTTCATTTGTCTGCTTATTGAAACTTTGTCTGGTAAAGCACCAGTTTATGCCATGGATATTGTTTTAGGGGATTCAGACATCTTATTTTGGTAAATGCAAACACTCTTGCTTCTTCTGGTAAAAGGCATATTTCAGGTATGCTTGGGCCGTTCAACGGATTCTCTTTGTAGCAATTTTTGATAATTGACTTGTAAAGTTATTGATGCTCAAGGGAGAGAATATGATTGTAGCCATCTAACTAACAATATTGATTGGTTTTGAGAGCATATAGAGAATTTTATGTATTGTTGTGAGCCAATAAAATACACTAGTTTTGCTGATGGTGACCAAGCTTACAATGAAATGTGCTTCTTTTAAGCATAAAGGGCTTATGAATATGGAACCCTTGCAAGATATGAATTTCATGGAGTATATATAACAAAAAATAAAATGATTTTATTTCTTATATATATATGGTGATTAATGGCAATAAATTAAGTTAAAATCCAGGAAAAAATTGGAAATTTACCCAGAGGAAGATGTACTTTTGTTGAGGCCCTGATGTGTTTAATTCATTTAACCCAGTTTGTTTCTTATCTCGGAAAAGGTTGAAACTAGCAAGACAGATGCTAAAATTATTGACAATCTAAAAAGGGAAGGGGAGACTACTGAGAGAACTCTGGAGGTGAATCTGATTCCAGTGGCAGGCAGTGACGCAAATGTCGTGAAGGCAGAGATAAAGAAAGAACAAAAGAAGGCTGTTGACAAGGAACTCTTGCAGGCATATTACTTAACTCCATCCCCTCTCTCTTTCCCATGCTTAGCCTTGTTGTCTTTTGTATTCATGATTGCTGACGTTTAATTGTCAAAATACCTAGAACCAGTAGAACAAACAAACTGTACTGAATACTCTTGTGGAGATCTTAATATAGGATCTGCCCAACATATGGAGCTCATTGGGTATACCCATAGTGTGTTTACAGCTCGTGATTTAGAATATACAGTATGGGGTTGTAGATAATACATTTTATTGTGTGCCACCAAGCCTTGATGTTTGACTGCAAATATTAGGGGCCTCCGACTTCTGGCCCTTTTGTTGCCATGATTCAAAATAACATAAAATAACATATTACCTTCTTACAGGCATTCAGATTTTTTGATCGGAGTCGTGTTGGCTACATCAGGGTAAGGATACCCCTATTTTTTTTTTTAGTCACCTTGTGGAGTTTATTTGATTAGAGGTTTTCTAAGTCAACATTTAACTTTCAGGTTGATGATATGAGGTCAATACTTCACAGCTTAGGAAAGTTCCTTTCTCATCGGGATGTTAAGGTTAGTTGTGCTCATTGATGTTAAATCACAGTTTATTATCCATTATAGATTCGAAGTTAAAATTTTAGCCAATAAAGTCCCCCTATCTTACCATAGGTTATCCTTATAACTTATCCATTAAAGTTTCTTTAACGCTAGATGACATGAATAGATAAGTTATGGTGAAAGAAGAACCTTATTAACTAAAATTTAAACTTAGGACCTTAATGGATAATAGGCTATGATTTAGGGCTCAAATTGGATTATAATCTTCTTCTTTTTTATTTATTATTATTTTTATTTTTATGCAAGTGCAAATTAGATGTTAACACCTTTTCTTTTGGCCCCTATCGCTCAGGAACTTGTTCATACTGCCCTTCTAGAGAGCAACCGGGGAAGAGATGATCGCATTTTTTATGATAAACTAATAAAAGATTTTGATATTTGATAAAGGGAAGCACAAGTGCAGCTTTTTGCCCCCATTTCGTGGTTCCAGTGCCATTTTCTGTAAACAAAATAACCTTATGTAGGGACTGCTCTGGATCAGTTCATGGGGTGAATGCATATTTAGGATATAAGAGGCTATTACAAAGAAATATATATATATATATATATATTCATCTTGTTTTGCTTCCATTTAATGAACCAAATTGGCTCGAAAATTTTAAACTCGAGTTCGTGGGTTTTGTTTTTTTGTTTTTTTTATTTTTCCTTTCCTAAAGAAAATTCGAAAGGAAAATTCTCATATCACTAAAGAGAGAAGTATGCGAAACTGGGCTGAAATTACATTGAGAAAGGTTGGAAAGTCTAGTTCGTTTTTGGCAAATGACTGATGGGACACCAGAGTATCTGTGTATATAGAGCAAAATGTACAATTGCATAGATTTATAATCAACCACTGGGGGGGTGGTTTCAGAAGTTCTACCTATATTTTACACATTCATCTAACCAAGTTAGTAACTGTAGTATATGTTAAGGGTATCCTTGACAATTATCGTGACTGGTTTCTGCCTCTCTCCACTATCAAATAATCGAATATTTCTATGCTTCCATATTTTATGGGTACCATAATTTCTGTTCTAATTCAGCATTCTTCTTCCACACTTCTTGCTTAAGCTAAAAATGGTCCAGTCTTTCGGTTTAGTTATGGGCCAAAATTCATTAGCTAGTGCAGGCAGTAGCTTCCTCCAGAGTTCCCGTGCAAAACTACAGTCCCTTAGTACTCTACATCCTAACCACAAAATTCACAATCACGTGATTCAGCAATTTGGCCCTCTTTTTTTTTTTTTGTTTTTTTGGAAGTAATTCCCTTGTTTTCAGTTTATCATAAGCTGCAAATCAAAGATGCAAAGAAGTCCCTATTGGTCCTTTAAACTTCCATAATTTTAACCATTTTTGTTGTTCATTAGTAGTGTCAGCCTTCTACATTAAAGTGTATGCAAATGCACTAGAGAACTCCCCTGTTCTAGACAGTCTCCAAGTAGGATCGACTGATTGTTCCTTCAACTCCATTCCCTGTTGTAGAACTTGGTAACCAAATTTGACTCTCCATATAGCTAAGCTGTTACACCATGCCCTATCAATCCTTTCACTGATATTAGCTTTCCCCCTCTGTTTATTGTTCCAACTAATTTTTGGACCGTTAAACCCCAAGTCCATCAATCTACATCTGTCAACTACTTCAATAAGTTTGGTGGCTATATTCTAGCAAATGGGTTTAGCCCTTTCTTATCACTAGCTTCCACTGTTTGAATGTATTCCCTCAAAGACTATGTATTTTGAATGATTATATTGCTAGAATATTTATTCATTCAATTTAGTTTGTTTCTTATATTATTACACATTTAAAAGTCCAAGTATAACAAGTAATGGTCTATGTGATGAGTCGTTCTTCACAGTAAGGTATAGACTATTGGTACTTGTTATACAAGTAAAATTGAATTCTTAGTTGTTTGATGGAGTTGGGAATTTCATCAAGGTAAGACTATTATGCCATGACTTTCAATGAGGAATGGTTCACTTTAAACCAGTGAGTAGTTCGTTTACATCATAAGCATAAGCATATTTTTGAATATGTAGAACAAGGCCTATGGTGATGGTCTCTCTTAAAGTACTATAATTATAGATATCAGACTATTACTACTACAACATGGACGGACACTTTCATACTTGGTAGTCTGGTGAAGCTATGAGTTTTACACTTTGATGTATGTTGGATGACATTTCTTTTGTGAGATTAGTATCCTTGTATGTTGGGTGTATTGCTTTAATTAGTTAAGATGAACTCATACAAAAGAGTTTCTATGCTTCATTTAGTGAGGATTAATCACCCCCGTATGATTGTCTAGAATAATCTAAATAATTTAGGGCCTTGGGAATGTGTGATGCAGATTAAGGATACCAATGTGCAAGACATTTCCAAGATCCTTTGCATGGAATTGGTAGTCCAATGACTAGGACAAAGACAAGAAGGATGAAAGAGGAGCTACAAGGCTTAATCATGGAGATGCATGACAAAGCTGTTGTTATAGAATGTTCTAAGGATATTCTAGAAGAACTTAATGTTACACCACTTATCTTCAAGGAAAATATGATGGCAAACATTCATATTTTAAAGAACAAAGCTTGGAATCCATGATATAAGACCAAGCTATTTGTGACATAAGGAGGAAAGACCCAATTCACATGATAAAATGCATTAATGAGCTTCTTTTATTTTGCTATCTTAGGGCTTATTTTGGTTTCTAGGTTTGGCCCAAACCTTATAATATTAGGTTTAGTATCAAGTTGACTTTTTTAATGCTTAATTGGTATTAGTTTTAGGAGATTTCCTATTTCAAGACAAACTTATATACTCTTATTATGGAAACTCTTTTTAGTTAGATATTTTCTAGTCAAATTAGGGTTTCCACATACCTATATAAAGGCCATTAAATTTTTATACGAATTTTAAGAAGATTATTTTTAATATTGAGTGATTTTGGCAAGCTTTGCATTGCCCTATTGTGTTCTAAGTAGAATACAATCTTGACTTATCAAATGAGTGATTTACCTTTGTGGTGTTTTCAAGGTTAGGGTTTTAAGGACTTAATTTCCTTAAGGTTCTCATCTTTAATCATACAACTTATTTTTCTATCGTTCCGGGCACATAATAAGTTGAATCACGGGTTCCTAGAGCAAGTTGTCTAGTGGGTTCGTCTCAACGTGATTGAAGAATGTGTGCTTTTGGATAGCTCCCAATGTTAAGCAAGTACATTCACGTGATTCATGGATTATCAGACTAGAAATTTAAGGATGATAGATGTCTTTGGGACGGGTGTTAATACGTTTATCTTGTCTCATTGATAGGTGCTACATAGAGGGTTATTTATGTTATTTTCCTCGTAAATCGGAGAAATTGCTTCAACGGTATTATTTTTTGGGTCAAAATTTCTGTATGGTGATAAATACAAATATTTAAAAAGATAAAATACGACTATTTGATAGCAAGGGTATTTTGGTCATTTTAGTAGCCATGAATAATCCATCTTTTGGTCCCTAGAGTAACTCTAGTTACCTTGATCTTGTTTAAACAAAAACTGAGCTTATTGGATAATTATTTGGAAGAGAAATTAAATTTATTCTAAGAGTCTACTTAATTAATTATTTGGGCTAAAATAAATAAATAAATTAAACTTATATTTGTTGACATATATTACGGGCCCATTAAGAATTAATTAGTTAGTCTTGGGTTTTTTTATGAGGATTAAAAAGATAATTAATTAATTAAAATGATTGGATTAGTTTTGGGCTGATTTTATAGCACAAAACCTAGTCCATTTAGGACTAAATTTTTTTTGGCTAAGAGGAGTTTATTAAGTCCTCAAGGCTGGCTGAAAATAGGTAAGGTTGTGCTGCCAATCAACAAAGAGAAGAAAGAACAAGAAGAAGGTCCTTTTGGTCCTCTCTCTTCTTCCATTCTCAAAGAAACTTTATCCTCTAAACTTTATCACCATGAAAAGCTTAGTGCAAGGTAGAGTCATACTTTGGAAGACAAGAAGAAGAATTATGGAGTTTCAAGAAGAAGAATCTTGAAGCATTGATGATTAGGAGTAGAAAATTCGCAGGGATTCCTGTAGATCAACTTGTGCCATCCATTTCTTAACCCTATCATTCATCGAATAATTTGCAATCACAACAAAACAGTAAGTACTTTTCTAGATGTAGCTTGGAAAGAAAAGTTTTTTCCGCTACCTTTTTCTTTAAAATCTTTCCTTAATCCCCTTCAAATGGTATCAGAGTCATGGTTTTCATCTAGAAGCAAGCATTAGGGTCAAAAACTGAAAAGGTAGTTCCTTTATTATTCAAGAATGAATCTTTTGTATTTTCTTGGATCACTCATACTTTGGTTTCTAGATCTCTTGTACGTCTCATGATTAGAGGCATAGTATCTTGTGGTTTTCCATTATTTTTATGTTTTTAAGATGCATTAGACGTATGTCTCGCATTCAGAGACGTAGGGGCTTGTAAAGGAACGATCTTTATGCATATTTTATCATTTCTTGGAATGCTTTTAATATGTAATTTATGGGGACTGAAGAAACATGATTGTTGGAAGTATTGACGAAAGGTTGTTGGATTTTTGTTTTTTCTTAGCTTTTTTTTGTGGCTAGTTTTTTCATTACTTTGTCGCAGTTTTGTGCAAATTATTATATATTTTTTTTGGGTACAAAAACTGGAATTTTTCCGCAGTTTTGGGCCATTAAAGGGCTGAAATTTTGGGGCAATGGTGGCTGAAATTTTATACAGTGTTTTGGCTTTGGAAGTTGCAGTTTTTGTCCAAGAGAGTGGAGGGCAACTGTTGTAATTTTGTCTCTTATTTTTTCTTGTCGTATTCATGTTTAGTATATGAGGCTAAATTTTTTGCAGTAGTTTTATTTATCTATGGGTGAATAATTTGCATGAAAATAAATAATAAATGATGGAACCACCTTAGGATTAAATATGATCATTAATTTTTAATTCATGATGTTTGATCCATTTTTTGGTAGTTTGAGAATGAAAAATGTTTACTTTTCTTTTTTTTAACATGCTTATTCGTTTATGTGATCAAAATTCACAAGTTCTTTTGAGACCAAAGTCTCGTTAGGTAGGGCATTTTTTAATAAAACGGTTTTAATCTAAGAAACTTTAAAAATAAAAGAGCTCATGGTTTATTCTCTCAAAGGGTTTAATCCTTAACATATAAATAATGTTGAATTTAAGTTGTTTAATAAAAGTTATTCATTTATTTATTTTTTAATAGATTGTTAGTAACTTAGAATAGTAAAATAAATTCGTAGTTTATTCTCTCAAAGGGTTTAGTTCTTGACATAAAGAATAATATTGAATTTTAGATTTTACTAAAGTTAATTAAGATTATAAAAAACATTTTTGGGTCTAAAAACTCTATTTTTCAATGAAAGATTAAGTGGGAGAGTGGTTCCAACGATCCCATGACTTCTACCATAGCTCTCATTAGAGATAGTGAATTTTCTCATGTCATTCTGAGCTTGACCCCTATAGGATGAATTTTCACAAGTATTTAGAACTAATAGAAGAGCAAAACTAAATCCTAGGGTATTTGCCAGGATCGACCAACCTACATTGGGATTTTTAGCATTAGATTATCCATAGGTGGTGTGAATTAGTGGCGATCCTATCAATGGAACTTTTTCAAGGTCATTATCTATTTAAGGAAATTTAATATGTGATGATTATACACTTAGGATGCTATTAATCTTCCTATGAAGCTCTGTTAGTTTTTCTAAGAGCTAAATGAATTATATTATTAATAATAGTTTAAAGAGTTATCTATTACCAAAGAAATAATATAAGGAATCTACATTTTATAAATGAATATTTATCGCTATTTTTTAGAAATGTCTAGTTCAGTCTATTGTCAATTATTATCAAGGAGAATAAGTTGACAATCCCAAACTATGTGGATTGAAAAAGGAACCTGAACATACTGTTCACTATCGAGGAGTACAAATATGTTCTTTCGGATCCTTGTCCTGAGATTGGGAAAGAATCTACTGATCAGGAGTGAGAGGTTGAGAAAGCACAAAAGAAAGCTGATGAGATGGCAAAATGCTATATGTTGGATTCCATGTCTAGTGTGCTCCAATCTAAGCATGAGTATATGGCTACCGTGTACGACATTGTTTTGTCATTGCATACCATATTTGCTGACAAGAGCTAGCCTACAAGGCAGGAAGCTCTTAAAACAACCATGAATGCTAGGATGGTTGAAGGGGCATTGATTCAAGGGCATTTGCTCAAGATGATTGCTCACTTCGAGGAGGCCAAGGTCCTAGGCGCAATGATAGATCCAGAGAGCCATGACATAGTTCTTGAAACTCAGCCTGACTCATATTCTCAGTTCAAGTTGAACTACAGCATGAACAAGCTGAATATGAATCTCGTGGAGCTTTATGAAAGAGCTCCAAGCGACAGAGAAGATCATAAAGCATGTGTCAAAGGTTTTGGTTTCTCGTTCTATGTCTTCTTCTGGACTTAAGGTTAAACCAAAGAAATTCAAGAAGAAGAAGGTCCAGAACAACATAGGGATTTGATCCAAGGCATCTGGTGAGGCCAAGCCCAACAACAAGCCAAAAGGTAAATATTTCAAATGTGATGACAAGGGCTACTAGTAGAAAGATGGTCCAGACTTCTTAGCCAAGTCTACTTTAGGTATTGCTCTATACCTTAAGTCTATTTTAATGGTTGGATTTAAGTCCTCTTGGATAGTTGATTTTGGATCCACTGACCATGTTTGCAACTCCTTACAGGGGTTTAGAATGACAAAAAGACCAAGTAAAGGCAAGGATGGACTTTGATTTAGCAATAGAGTAAGAAAATAGGCTGATGTAGTGGAAGCTCTTGAGCTTGGATTTGATCATAATAGGATATTAGTTTTAAAAGATATTTTATATGTTTCTTATTTCAAATAGTATTTGATTTCAGTTTCCAAATTGATGAATCAAGGCTATTCTGTTTCTTTCCATTCTGGTTTTTCCATTCGTAAAGATGGTAATTTAATTTGTTTGGGAAACATATATGAGAATCTTTTCTATATATATCCTATTGGAAATCAAGTAAGAAATATTAAAAATGAACCTAGTAATAAGAAGTGAAGGTCATCAAATGACTCGTATTTGTTGCATCTTAGATTGGGGCATATAAATCCCAATTGGATTCAGAGGTTAATCAATAATGAGCCTTTAGGTTCATTGAGATTGGAAGAATGACCTAGGTGTGGATATTACCTTAAAGAAAAAATGACCAAAAGGTCCTTTACCAAAAGGACATATAGAGCCATGGAAATACTAGTATTAGTTCATACAGATATTTGTGGTCCTATGACTACACTAGCTAGAGGAGGATATGAGTACTTCATTACTTTCATAGATGATTACACTCACTTTGGTTACATTTATCTGATGAGGCGCAAGTTTGACTCTTTTGATAAATTTGAGGAGTTTAAGGCTGGAGTGGAGTGTTTGAACAATTAAACTAATCAAAACTTTGAGATCGGATTGTGGTGGAGAGTATCTCCTTGGCGAGTTTAAGGATTACTTGGTACATCGTGACATAGTATCTCAGTTAACTGTGCTAGGACTTCCCAATAGAACGGAGTATCTAAAAGAAAAAATAGAACTTTGATTGAAATGGTCTGAAGCATGATGAGTCATGCATCTCTTCCTATTTCTTTTTAGGAATATGCCTTGGAAACAACAACATATATTTTGAACTTGGTGTCTTCTAAATCAGTACCTAGGACACTCTATGAGATGTGGATTGGATGAAAGTCTAGTCTGAATCATCTCAAAATACCGGGTTGTCCAGCTTCTGTACTGACAAAAGGAAGTAAGCTAGAACTAAGATTAGAGCTATGCTACTTCACTCGGTATCCAAAAGGAACGAGGGGTGGATATTTTTATCATCCTCAAGAGAATAAAGTACTTGTTAGTACTAATGCCAAATACTTAGATGAACTAGCTACATCCATCACAGGTTCAAAGTAGAGTTAGAAGAGAAGTTGGTGGTTATTGATTCAACTTCAGGTACTTCTAACATCATGATTGAGGAACCAAGAGAAACATAACTAGATGTTGCTATATAGATTGAGCCTCGTGGTAGTGGGAGGTGAAGGGGATCGTGGAAAGATTTAAAAAATGCAATGGATTTTTTTTTTTTCTTTCCAAGCCACGTCTAGAAGAATACTTATTTTTTTTGTTGTGATTGAAAATTAATCGACAAATGATAGGGTTGAAAAGTGGATGGTGTGATTTGATCTATAGGAATTGCTGCCAATCTTCTACTTTACACATCAAAGCTCCAAGATTCTTCTTCTTGTCTTCCAAAGTATGACTCTACCTTACACTAAACTTTTCTTAGTGAAAGAGTTTTGAGGATAAAGTTTCTTCGAGAAGATAAGAAGAGAGAGAACCAAAAGAACCTTTTCTTGTTCTTCCTTCTCTTTCTTGATTGGTGGAACACCGTTGCCTTTTTCTCGGCCAGCCTTGAGGACTTAATAAAGTCCTTGGCTGAAAAACCCTAGTCCTAAATGGGTTAGGTTTTATGCTCTAAAATAAGTTGAATACTGATCCAATCCTTTAATTAATTAATGGTCTTTTCTGGGCCTTATAAAATACCCAAGAATAATTAATTAATTCTTAATGGAACCTTAATATATGTCAACATATATCAACCTAATTAATTAATTTATTCTAGCCAAATAATTAATTAATTGGACTTTTAGAATAAATTTAATTTCTCTGTCAAATAATTATCCAATAAGCCTATTTTGTATTTGAACAACACCCAGGTAACTAATGCTACTCCGGGGACTAATAGACTTATTATTCACGGTTACTAAAATGACCAAAATACCCTTGCTATCAAATAGTTGTATTTTATCATTTTAAATATTTTCAATTATTATCGTATGGAAATATTGGCCCCAAAAATAATACTATTGAAGTAATATCTCCAATCTACATGTAAAGCTACTCTAGGGACCAAGAGATATTATTCATGACTACTAAAAATGACCTACATGTAAGTCGGAGACATTGCTTTAGAATACCCCTTAGCTTCTACTCCTACAAAGTTGGTCAGTTGAGTATGATTAATTATATTATGTGCTTGATTCTTATGAACTCTAGTCTCCAAAGAAATAAGAATATCCACTTTATGAATATAAACTAAATCCAGAGTATGTCTATTCGAGATGTGTGAATCTACCCCTCGGATTCCACATTAGGATGTTAAATATTAAAACTTAATGAAATAGAAAATTAGGTGGAAGTCGCATTTAATTCCACTTGCCCAGACCAAGGGGAACAATCAAAGTTTCCTCAGCTGAATTTAATTGTTTAGTCAGCATATTACTTGGCAAATCAGTTTCCATCTCCATAATTTTAGGTGGATGTCCTGAAGTCTCACCCAAATTCCCCCTAGAGTGCCCAAAGGCGCCTTCACACGCCAACGATTCTCCATTTGACTTAACTATTATTTCCCCAACAATTTTTGATTTGTTGTTAGGAATTCCTTTAAGAGAGTTAATATTGGTGGAGATTTCCTTCAATTGGCCTAGCATACTCATCTTACTAGGTTGGCCTTTCCTTAGATTTTTATTGACCTATTATTAAATCCAAACTTCCATCTTGTTGTCCCTGTTTCTTGCTCTTATTACCTCCATAGCCCATCATCCCAATCCTTGGCCCAAATTGGGGTATTTGGGAAGGCCTAGGTATAGCATTCATGTAATCTTATAATATCCTCAGCCCAATACACTTCTTCATCTAGGTCTTGTAGAATAGAGAATCTGGAACTTTGAGCCTAGCCTACTGGAGAGGCAAAATTAGGGCGGGAAATACCTTTTCCATCTTGAGTAGATAGTACATTTGGATTATTTTGCTCCGCCTGAGAAGCTTTGGTGTTCGCGCTCACCTATGTTGTAGTTCTTCGTTCGTTACAGCCACTCTCCAGTGGTTCCCCTATTTCTTACTTGTCTTCCTATTCTTATCACTCCAATCTTCTCGCCTACGAGACAATTGTTGTCTTCTTCTAACGTGTGTTGGATGCATCCATGGTCTAAATGAACTTGTTTTTTCCTGAGCCATCAGAGGTTTGTGCATATGGAGTCTCCTTTAAAACTGCTCCAAGTGTGGTTGTGTGGAGTAGGCACGCCCCAGCTTTGTTGCCATATTTCCCACAAGAGAAACAAATTATTGCATTCCCTTATATTCCATAGTCTTATATTTGCCTAGAACCAAAATTTTGGGAAATAAAGGTTTTCCCAGATCCAACTCAACATAAACTCTAGCAAACCTTTCCCTAGATATACAAAGTGTCATTTGGTCTACCTTTACAGCTTTACCCACTTCACCCCAAGTCTCAAAAGAGACTCTTCATTTAATAGTTCAATAGCTCAGGTTGGAAATCTCACCCACACAAGAGTGGAAGACGGTCTCTGGTTTGATAGGGTAAAATTTGGTTTCCACTTGGCAATGGTAAGGTAATTCCCAAGAACAATCTAAGGTCCTACTTTGAGCACACGCAAATAGTCTTCACGAGAGTAGAATCTACCTATGAGAAATCCTTTCTCCATGTCAATCAATTCACATCCAGATTCCAAACCCCACATTGTTCTTGTTCTATGTTGTTACGCCTTAAGTGTCACATTTTTACCCAGCAATTTCAATATCAGTTACTTGCCCACGACTGCCATGCTGCTTTGTATTTGTCAGAAGTTATGCCATCAACAGGGTATGGAACTCCTTCAAGTTGTTTGCCTTGGTCAGCTACCACATCCATGAGAGCAAGATCATTAGAAACATCTTCTTAATCTTTCCTTGTACAAATTATATGTGACTAACTTCTCCCTTGGACAACTATAGCAAATGACGGTCCATCCTAGGCATTTTGATAACCTATTGGTGTTGGTGGATTGTCACCTTCCATAGCAACTTCTACTGGTACTAGGGCATTTCGTCATCAATTGTACCATATTTATAGTCTACTTGGGTTTCTTAACATTGCTCTATAACAAATCGACTTCTTTTGCAAACAGTAAAGTCTCTGACAGTGCCTCTAATGTCAATCAGGTCCTACCAGAGAGTAAAATATAGAGAGAGAATATATATATATATATATCATTTGATACATGATGTTTGCAACTTTTAACACTAGTGTATTTTAAAAACGATAAGACTTCAAAATTCATGGGTTCATGTTGAGTTGGATTTATTGTATTGGGTTTGCAAAAAAATTGTGTTCAGAATTTTAATTCAAATTAGACTCATTTAATACTCATATTCAAAACTTTAATTTGAATTTAACTTATTTAATAATCTTGTTAATTCAATCTAATTATTTATTTGTTTAATTATTTAATTCAAACTCAAAATTATAAATTTAATCTATTTAACTATAATAGATAACGCAGAACTCCTCCGAGATGGGAGGTTTTTCTCTCAAGGGCGCTTGAGGTTTTTTGGCAACTCAACTCTTTTTGGTAACTACCTTTGCTAAGTTTGGTAAGAGTGTGATTGGTGCATCTATGGCTACTGGTTTTCTTACACTGGTCGTCGACCTCACTGGTTTTTCTCGTAGTTTTTTTCACTGGTTTTATCATTGGTGCTTGGTGTTTGGATACTATGGTGTGTCTCGGTGTTCCTTTTGGGTCCCCCTCTATCTTAACATCTTGTTTGGGTGCTCTCACATCATGGATGAAGCAGTCCTGTGTAGACTTGGCAGTGTTGACTTGGGTGGTAACGAACTTGGTTGCATCACTTTAGAGGATGCGGATATTTGTGGTGGCTTGACGGAATATGAGTGTAGTGTGATTGTGTATGTGGCTAGCAACACGAACATACACCTGGAGGGTTTTACAGCGGCCATGGGACATTCATGGCACTGTGGATCTTTCTCAACTCAGTGTGTGCATGAGGTGTTCTATCATATTTTCTTTGCTCTCGCTGAAACTATGGATTTTGTACTTAAAAATGGCCCCTGGACTTTCGAGAATCAATTGGTGCATGATAACGCAAAAACATATCATGTTTTTAGTACTATTTTGTGCCTTTTATTAGTTAATTTTTGTAGTATTATAATTAAATATATTAATTTTGGTATTAATATGTTCTATTTTGATTTTAGGAAGCTTTAGGGATTTTTATAAGAAAATAAG